>OY979694.1:144513336-145113336 GCA_963855945.1 Thereva nobilitata
AAATAAATACAATAAAATACAATAAAATACTACAATAAAAAACAATAAAATACTACAATAAAATACAATAAAATACTACAATAAAATACAATAAAATACTACAATAAAATACAATATTCAATAAAATACACAATAAAAATACATAAAATACAATAAACATAACATACTACAATAAAATTCATAAAATATACAATAAAATACAATAAAATACTACAATAAAATACAATAAAATACTACAATAAAATACAATAAAATACTACAATAAAATACAATAAAATACTACAATAAAATACAATAAAATACTACAATAAAATACAATAAAATACTACAATAAAATACAATAAAATACTACAATAAAATACAATAAAAAACTACAATAAAATACAATAAAATACAATAAAATACTACAATAAAATACAATAAAATACTACAATAAAATACTACAATAAAATACTACAATAAAATACAATAAAATACTACAATAAAATACAATAAAATACAATAAAATACAATAAAATACAATAAAATACAATAAAATACAATAAAATACAATAAAATACAATAAAATACAATAAAATACTACAATAAAATGCAATAAAATACTACAATAAAATACTACAATAAAATACAATAAAATACAATAAAATACTACATTTAAATACTACAATAAAATACAATAAAATACTATAATAAAATACAATAAAATACTACAATAAAATACAATAAAATACTACAATAAAATACAATAAAATACTACAATGAAATACAATAAAATACTACAATAAAATACAATAAAATACTACAATAAAATACAATAAAATACTACAATAAAATACTACAACAAAATACAATAAAATACTACAATAAAATACTACAATATAATACAATAAAATACTGCAATAAAATACAATAAAATACTACAATAAAATACAATAAAATACTACAATAAAATACAATAAAATACTACAATAAAATACAAAAATACTACAATAAAATACAATAAAATACTACAATAAAATACAATAAAATACTACAATAAAATACAATAAAATACTACAATAAAATACTGCAATAAAATACAATAAAATACTACAATAAAATACAATAAAATACTACAATAAAATACAATAAAATACTACAATAAAATACAATAAAATACTACAATAAAATACAATAAAATACTACAATAAACTACAATAAAATACTACAATAAAATACAATAAAATACAATAAAATACTACAATAAAATACTACAATAAAATACAATAAAATACAATAAAATACAATAAAATACAATAAAATACAATAAAATACAATAAAATACAATAAAATACAATAAAATACAATAAAATACAATAAAATACAATAAAATACAATAAAATACAATAAAATACAATAAAATACAATAAAATACAATAAAATACAATAAAATACAATAAAATACAATAAAATACTACAATAAAATACAATAAAATACTACAATAAAATACAATAAAATAGTACAATAAAATACAATAAAATACAATAAAATACAATAAAATACAATAAAATACAATAAAATACAATAAAATACAATAAAATATAATAAAATACAATAAAATACAATAAAATACAATAAAATACAATAAAATACAATAAAATACAATAAAATACAATAAAATACAATAAAATACAATAAAATACAATAAAATACAATAAAATACAATAAAATACAATAAAATACAATAAAATACAATAAAATACAATAAAATACAATAAAATACAATAAAATACAATAAAATACAATAAAATACAATAAAATACAATAAAATACAATAAAATACAATAAAATACAATAAAATACAATAAAATACAATAAAATACAATAAAATACAATAAAATACAATAAAATACAATAAAATACAATAAAATACAATAAAATACAATAAAATACAATAAAATACAATAAAATACAATAAAATACAATAAAATACAATAAAATACAATAAAATACAATAAAATACAATAAAATACAATAAAATACAATAAAATACCACAATAAAATACTACAATAAAATACAATAAAATACTAAAACAAAATACAATAAAATACTACACTATAATACAATAAAATACTGCAATAAAGTACAATAAAATACTACAATAAAATAGAATAAAATACTACAATAAAATACAATAAAATACTACAATAAAATACAGTAAAATACTGCAATAAATTACAATAAAATACTACAATAAAATGCAATAAAATACTACAATAAAATACAATAAAATACTACAATAAAATACAATAAAATACTACAATAAAATACAATAAAATACTACAATAAAATACTACAATATAATACAATAAAATACTACAATAAAATACTACAATAAAATACTGTAAAATACTACAATAAAATACAATAAAATACTACAATAAAATACAATAAAATACAATAAAATACAATAAAATACAATAAAATACAATAAAATACTACAATAAAATACAATAAAATACAATAAAATACTGCAATAAAATACTACAATAAAATACTACAATAAAATACAATAAAATACTACAATAAAATGCAATAAAATACTACAATAAAATACAATAAAATACTACAATAAAATACTACAATAAAATACTACAATAAAATACTACAATAAAATACTACAATAAAATACTACAATAAAATACTACAATAAAATACTACAATAAAATACAATAAAATACTACAATAAAATACAATAAAATACTACAATAAAAAACCATAAAATACTACAATATAATACAATAAAATACTACAATATAATACAATAAAATACTACAATAAAATACAATAAAAACTACAATAAAATACAATAAAATACTACAATAAAATACAATAAAATACTACATACAATAAAATACAATAAAATACTAAAATAAAATACAATAAAATACAATAAAATACTACAATAAAATACAATAAAATACTACAATAAAATACAATAAAATACTGCAATAAAATACAATAAAATAATACAATAAATTACAGTAAAATACTACAATAAAATACTACAATAAAATACTACAATAAAATACTACAATAAAATACTACAATAAAATACAATAAAATACTACAATAAAATACAATAAAATACTACAATAAAATACAATAAAATACTACAATAAAATACAATAAAATACTACAATAAAATACGATAAAATACTACAATAAAATACAATAAAATACTACAATAAAATACAATAAAATACAATAAAATACTACAGTAAAATTTAATAAAATACTACAATAAAATACAATAAAATACTAAAATAAAATACAATAAAATACTACAATAAAATACAATACTACAATAAAATACAATAAAATACAATAAAATACTACAATAAAATACAATAAAATACTACAATAAAATTCAATAAAATACTACAATAAAATACAATAAAATACTACAATAAAATACAATAAAATACTACAATAAAATACAATAAAATACTACAATAAAATACAATAAAATACTACAATAAAATACAATAAAATACTACAAGAAAATACAATAAAACACTACAATAAAATACAATAAAAAACTACAATAAAATACTACAATAAAAAACAATAAAATACTACAATAAAATACAATAAAATACTACAATAAAATACTACAATAAAATACAATAAAATACTACAATAAATTACAATAAAATAATACAATAAAATACAATAAAATACTACAATAAAATACAATAAAATACAATAAAATACAATAAAATACAATAAAATACAATAAAATACAATAAAATACTACAATAAAATACTACAATAAAATACTACAATAAAATACAATAAAATGCTACAATAAAATACAATAAAATACTACAATAAAATACAATAAAATACTACAATAAAATACAATAAAATACTACAATAAAATACAATAAAATACTACAATAAAATACAATAAAATACTACAATAACATACAATAAAATACAATAAAATAGTACAATAAAATACTACAATAAAATACTACAATAAAATACTACAATAAAATACAATAAAATACTACAATAAAATACTACAATAAAATACTACAATATAATACAATAAAATACTACAATAAAATACAATAAAACACTGTAAAATACTACAATAAAATACAATAAAATACAATAAAATACTACAATAAAATACAATAAAATACAATAAAATACTACAATAAAATACAATAAAATACTACAAAAAATACTACAATAAAATACAATAAAATACGACAATAAAATACTGCAATAAAATACTACAATAAAATACAATAAAATACTACAATAAAATACAATAAAATACTACAATAAAATACAATAAATTACTACAATAAAATACAATAAAATAATACAATAAAATACAATAAAAAACTACAATAAAGTACAATAAAATACTACAATAAAATACAATAAAATACTACAATAAAATACAATAAAATACTACAATAAAATACAATAAAATACTATAATAAAATACTACAATAAAATACAATAAAATACAATAAAATACAATAAAATACTACAATAAAATACTACAATAAAATACTACAATAAAATACAATAAAATACTACATACAATAAAATACAATAAAATACTAAAATAAAATACAATAAAATACAATAAAATACTACAATAAAAAACAATAAAATACTACAATAAAATACAATAAAATACAATAAAATACAATAAAATACTACAATAAAATACTACAATAAAATACAATAAAATACTACAATAAAATACAATAAAATACAATAACATACTACAATAAAATTCTACAATAAAATACAATAAAATACTACAATAAAATACAATAAAATATTGCAATAAAATACAATAAAATACTACAATAAAATACAATAAAATACTACAATAAAATACAATAAAATACTACAATAAAATACAATAAAATACTACAATAAAATACAATAAAATACTACAATAAAATACAATAAAAAACTACAATAAAATACAATAAAATACTACAATAAAATACAATAAAATACTACAATAAAATACAATAAAATACTACAATAAAATACTACAATAAAATACTACAATAAAATACAATAAAATACAATAAAATACAATAAAATACTACAATAAAATGCAATAAAATACTACAATAAAATACTACAATAAAATACTACAATAAAATACAATAAAATACTACATTAAAATACTACAATAAAATACAATGAAATACTATAATAAAATACAATAAAATACTACAATAAAATACAATAAAATACTACAATAAAATACTACAATGAAATACAATAAAATACTACAATAAAATACAATAAAATACTACAATAAAATACAATAAAATACTACAATAAAATACAATAAAATACTACAATAAAATACAATAAAAAACTACAATAAAATACTACAACAAAATACAATAAAATACTACAATAAAATACTACAATATAATACAATAAAATACTGCAATAAAATACAATAAAATACTACAATAAAATACAATAAAATACTACAATAAAATACAATAAAATACTACAATAAAATACAAAAATACTACAATAAAATACAATAAAATACAATAAAATACTACAATAAAATACAATAAAATACTACAATAAAATACTGCAATAAAATACAATAAAATACTACAATAAAATACTACAATAAAATACATTAAAATACTACAATAAAATACTACAATAAAATACAATAAAATACTACAATAAACTACAATAAAATACTACAATAAAATACAATAAAATACAATAAAATACTACAATAAAATACTACAATAAAATACAATAAAATACAATAAAATACAATAAAATACAATAAAATACAATAAAATACAATAAAATACAATAAAATACAATAAAATACAATAAAATACAATAAAAATACAATAAAATACAATAAAATACAATAAAATACAATAAAATACAATAAAATACAATAAAATACAATAAAATACAATAAAATACAATAAAATACAATAAAATACAATAAAATACAATAAAATACAATAAAATACAATAAAATACAATAAAATACAATAAAATACAATAAAATACAATAAAATACTACAATAAAATACAATAAAATACTACAATAAAATACAATAAAATAGTACAATAAAATACAATAAAATACAATAAAATACAATAAAATACAATAAAATACAATAAAATACAATAAAATACAATAAAATACAATAAAATACAATAAAATACAATAAAATACAATAAAATACAATAAAATACAATAAAATACAATAAAATACAATAAAATACAATAAAATACAATAAAATACAATAAAATACAATAAAATACAATAAAATACAATAAAATACAATAAAATACAATAAAATACAATAAAATACAATAAAATACAATAAAATACAATAAAATACAATAAAATACAATAAAATACAATAAAATACAATAAAATACAATAAAATACAATAAAATACAATAAAATACAATAAAATACAATAAAATACAATAAAATACAATAAAATACAATAAAATACAATAAAATACAATAAAATACAATAAAATACAATAAAATACAATAAAATACAATAAAATACAATAAAATACAATTAAATACAATAAAATACAATAAAATACAATAAAATACAATAAAATACAATAAAATACAATAAAATACAATAAAATACAATAAAATACAATAAAATACAATAAAATACAATAAAATACAATAAAATACCACAATAAAATACTACAATAAAATACAATAAAATACAATAAAATACAATAAAATACTACAATAAAATACAATAAAATACAATAAAATACTGCAATAAAATACTACAATAAAATACTACAATAAAATACAATAAAATACTACAATAAAATGCAATAAAATACTACAATAAAATACAATAAAATACTACAATAAAATACTACAATAAAATACTACAATAAAATACTACAATAAAATACTACAATAAAATACTACAATAAAATACTACAATAAAATACTACAATAAAATACTACAATAAAATACAATAAAATACTACAATAAAATACAATAAAATACTACAATAAAAAACCATAAAATACTACAATATAATACAATAAAATACTACAATATAATACAATAAAATACTACAATAAAATACAATAAAAACTACAATAAAATACAATAAAATACTACAATAAAATACAATAAAATACTACATACAATAAAATACAATAAAATACTAAAATAAAATACAATAAAATACAATAAAATACTACAATAAAATACAATAAAATACTACAATAAAATACAATAAAATACTGCAATAAAATACAATAAAATAATACAATAAATTACAGTAAAATACTACAATAAAATACTACAATAAAATACTACAATAAAATACTACAATAAAATACTACAATAAAATGCAATAAAATACTACAATAAAATACAATAAAATACTACAATAAAATACAATAAAATACTACAATAAAATACAATAAAATACTACAATAAAATACGATAAAATACTACAATAAAATACAATAAAATACTACAATAAAATACAATAAAATACTACAGTAAAATTTAATAAAATACTACAATAAAATACAATAAAATACTAAAATAAAATACAATAAAATACTACAATAAAATACAATACTACAATAAAATACAATAAAATACAATAAAATACTACAATAAAATACAATAAAATACTACAATAAAATTCAATAAAATACTACAATAAAATACAATAAAATACTACAATAAAATACAATAAAATACTACAATAAAATACAATAAAATACTACAATAAAATACTACAATAAAATACAATAAAATACTACAAGAAAATACAATAAAACACTACAATAAAATACAATAAAAAACTACAATAAAATACTACAATAAAAAACAATAAAATACTACAATAAAATACAATAAAATACTACAATAAAATACTACAATAAAATACAATAAAATACTACAATAAATTACAATAAAATAATACAATAAAATACAATAAAATACTACAATAAAATACAATAAAATACAATAAAATACAATAAAATATAATAAAATACAATAAAATACAATAAAATACAATAAAATACAATAAAATACAATAAAATACTACAATAAAATACTACAATAAAATACTACAATAAAATACAATAAAATGCTACAATAAAATACAATAAAATACTACAATAAAATACAATAAAATACTACAATAAAATACAATAAAATACTACAATAAAATACAATAAAATACTACAATAAAATACAATAAAATACTACAATAACATACAATAAAATACAATAAAATAGTACAATAAAATACTACAATAAAATACTACAATAAAATACAATAAAATACTACAATAAAATACTACAATAAAATACTACAATATAATACAATAAAATACTACAATAAAATACAATAAAACACTGTAAAATACTACAATAAAATACAATAAAATACAATAAAATACTACAATAAAATACAATAAAATACAATAAAATACTACAATAAAATACTACAATAAAATACTACAATAAAATACATTAAAATACGACAATAAAATACTGCAATAAAATACTACAATAAAATACAATAAAATACTACAATAAAATACAATAAAATACTACAATAAAATACAATAAATTACTACAATAAAATACAATAAAATACTACAATAAAATACAATAAAAAACTACAATAAAGTACAATAAAATACTACAATAAAATTCAATAAAATACTACAATAAAATACAATAAAATACTACAATAAAATACAATAAAATACTATAATAAAATACTACAATAAAATACAATAAAATACAATAAAATACAATAAAATACTACAATAAAATACTACAATAAAATACTACAATAAAATACTACAATAAAATACAATAAAATACTACATACAATAAAATACAATAAAATACTAAAATAAAATACAATAAAATACAATAAAATACTACAATAAAAAACAATAAAATACTACAATAAAATACAATAAAATACAATAAAATACAATAAAATACTACAATAAAATACTACAATAAAATACAATAAAATACTACAATAAAATACAATAAAATACAATAACATACTACAATAAAATTCTACAATAAAATACAATAAAATACTACAATAAAATACAATAAAATATTGCAATAAAATACAATAAAATACTACAATAAAATACAATAAAATACTACAATAAAATACAATAAAATACTACAATAAAATACAATAAAATACTACAATAAAATACAATAAAATACTACAATAAAATACAATAAAAAACTACAATAAAATACAATAAAATACTACAATAAAATACAATAAAATACTACAATAAAATACAATAAAATACTACAATAAAATACTACAATAAAATACTACAATAAAATACAATAAAATACAATAAAATACAATAAAATACTACAATAAAATGCAATAAAATACTACAATAAAATACTACAATAAAATACTACAATAAAATACAATAAAATACAATAAAATACTACATTAAAATACTACAATAAAATACAATGAAATACTATAATAAAATACAATAAAATACTACAATAAAATACAATAAAATACTACAATAAAATACAATAAAATACTACAATGAAATACAATAAAATACTACAATAAAATACAATAAAATACTACAATAAAATACAATAAAATACTACAATAAAATACAATAAAATACTACAATAAAATACTACAACAAAATACAATAAAATACTACAATAAAATACTACAATATAATACAATAAAATACTGCAATAAAATACAATAAAATACTACAATAAAATACAATAAAATACTACAATAAAATACAAAAAAATACTACAATAAAATACAAAAATACTACAATAAAATACAATAAAATACAATAAAATACTACAATAAAATACAATAAAATACTACAATAAAATACTGCAATAAAATACAATAAAATACTACAATAAAATACAATAAAATACTACAATAAAATACAATAAAATACTACAATAAAATACAATAAAATACTACAATAAAATACTACAATAAAATACAATAAAATACTACAATAAACTACAATAAAATACTACAATAAAATACAATAAAATACAATAAAATACTACAATAAAATACTACAATAAAATACAATAAAATACAATAAAATACAATAAAATACAATAAAATACAATAAAATACAATAAAATACAATAAAATACAATAAAATACAATAAAATACAATAAAATACAATAACAATAAAAATACAATAAAATACAATAAAATACAATAAAATACAATAAAAAAAAACAATAAAATACAATAAAATACAATAAAATACAAATAAAATACAATAAAATACAATAAAATACAATAAAATACAATAAAATACAATAAAATACAATAAAATACAATAAAATACAATAAAATACAATAAAATACAATAAAATACAATAAAATACAATAAAATACTACAATAATACTACAATAAATAAACAAATAAAATACTACAATAAAATATACAATAAAATACAATAAAATACATAAAATACAATAAAATACAATAAAATACAATAAAATACAATAAAAACAATAAATACAATAAAATACAATAAAATACAATAAAATACAATAAAATACAATAAAATACAATAAAATACAATAAAATACAATAAAATACAATAAAATACAATAAAATACAATAAAATACAATAAAATACAATAAAATACAATAAATACAATAAAAAAACAATAAATACAATAAAATACAATAAAATACAATAAAATACAATAAAATACAATAAAATACAATAAAATACAATAAAATACAATAAAATACAATAAAATACAATAAAATACAATAAAATACAATAAAATACAATAAAATACAATAAAATACAATAAAATACAATAAAAATACAATAAAATACAATAAAATAATATACAATAAAATACAATAAAATACAATTAAATACAATAAAATACAATAAAATACAATAAAATACAATAAAATACAATAAAATACAATAAAATACAATAAAATACAATAAAATACAATAAAATACAATAAAATACAATAAAATACCACAATAAAATACTACAATAAAATACAATAAAATACTAAAACAAAATACAATAAAATACTACAATAAAATACAATAAAATACTACATTAAAATACTACAATAAAATACAATGAAATACTATAATAAAATACAATAAAATACTACAATAAAAATACAATAAAATACTACAATAAAATACAATAAAATACTGCAATAAAATACAATAAAATACTACAATAAAATGCAATAAAATACTACAATAAAATACAATAAAATACTACAATAAAATACAATAAAATACTACAATAAAATACAATAAAATACTACAATAAAATAAAATAAAATACTACTATAAAATACTACAACAAAATACAATAAAATACTACAATAAAATACTACAATATAATACAATAAAATACTGCAATAAAATACAATAAAATACTACAATAAAATACAATAAAATACTACAATAAAATACAATAAAATACTACAATAAAATACAAAAATACTACAATAAAATACAATAAAATACAATAAAATACTACAATAAAATACAATAAAATACTACAATAAAATACTGCAATAAAATACAATAAAATACTACAATAAAATACAATAAAATACAATAAAATACAATAAAATACTACAATAAAATACTACAATAAAATACAATAAAATACAATAAAATACAATAAAATACAATAAAATACAATAAAATACAATAAAATACAATAAAATACAATAAAATACAATAAAATACAATAAAATACAATAAAATACAATAAAATACAATAAAATACAATAAAATACAATAAAATACAATAAAATACAATAAAATACAATAAAATACAATAAAATACAATAAAATACAATAAAATACAATAAAATACAATAAAATACAATAAAATACAATAAAATACTACAATAAAATACAATAAAATACTACAATAAAATACAATAAAATAGTACAATAAAATACAATAAAATACAATAAAATACAATAAAATACAATAAAATACAATAAAATACAATAAAATACAATAAAATACAATAAAATACAATAAAATACAATAAAATACAATAAAATACAATAAAATACAATAAAATACAATAAAATACAATAAAATACAATAAAATACAATAAAATACAATAAAATACAATAAAATACAATAAAATACAATAAAATACAATAAAATGCAATAAAATACAATAAAATACAATAAAATACAATAAAATACAATAAAATACAATAAAATACAATAAAATACAATAAAATACAATAAAATACAATAAAAATACAATAAAATACCACAATAAAATACTACAATAAAATACAATAAAATACTAAAACAAAATACAATAAAATACTACAATAAAATACAATAAAATACAATAAAATACTACATTAAAATACTACAATAAAATACAATGAAATACTATAATAAAATACAATAAAATACTACAATAAAATACAATAAAATACTACAATAAAATACAATAAAATACTGCAATAAAATACAATAAAATACTACAATAAAATGCAATAAAATACTACAATAAAATACAATAAAATACTACAATAAAATACAATAAAATACTACAATAAAATACAATAAAATACTACAATAAAATACTACAACAAAATACAATAAAATACTACAATAAAATACCACAATATAATACAATAAAATACTGCAATAAAATACAATAAAATACTACAATAAAATACAATAAAATACTACAATAAAATACAATAAAATACTACAATAAAATACAAAAATACTACAATAAAATACAATAAAATACAATAAAATACTACAATAAAATACAATAAAATACTACAATAAAATACTGCAATAAAATACAATAAAATACTACAATAAAATACAATAAAATACTACAATAAAATACAATAAAATACTACAATAAAATACAATAAAATACTACAATAAAATACAATAAAATACTACAATAAACTACAATAAAATACTACAATAAAATACTACAATAAAATACAATAAAATACAATAAAATACTACAATAAAATACTACAATAAAATACAATAAAATACAATAAAATACTATAAAATACAATAAAATACAATAAAATACAATAAAATACAATAAAATACAATAAAATATAATAAAATACAATAAAATACAATAAAATACTACAATAAAATACAATAAAATACAATAAAATAGTACAATAAAATACAATAAAATACAATAAAATACAATAAAATACAATAAAATACAATAAAATACAATAAAGTACAATAAAATACAATAAAATACAATAAAATACAATAAAATACAATAAAATACAATAAAATACAATAAAATACAATAAAATACAATAAAATACAATAAAATACAATAAAATACAATAAAATACAATAAAATACAATAAAATACAATAAAATACAATAAAATACAATAAAATACAATAAAATACAATAAAATACAATAAAATACAATAAAATACAATAAAATACAATAAAATACAATGAAATACAACAAAATACAATAAAATACAATAAAATACAATAAAATACAATAAAATACAATAAAATACAATAAAATACAATAAAATACAATAAAATACAATAAAATACAATAAAATACAATAAAATACCACAATAAAATACTACAATAAAATACAATAAAATACTAAAACAAAATACAATAAAATACTACAATATAATACAATAAAATACTGCAATAAAATACAATAAAATACTACAATAAAATAGAATAAAATACTACAATAAAATACAATAAAATACTACAATAAAATACAGTAAAATACTGCAATAAAATACAATAAAATACTACAATAAAATGCAATAAAATACTACAATAAAATACAATAAAATACTACAATAAAATACAATAAAATACTACAATAAAATACAATAAAATACTACAATAAAATACAATAAAATACTACAATAAAATACTACAATATAATACAATAAAATACTACAATAAAATACTACAATAAAATACTGTAAAATACTACAATAAAATACAATAAAATACTACAATAAAATACAATAAAATACTACAATAAAATACAATAAAATACTACAATAAAATACAATAAAATACAATAAAATACTGCAATAAAATACTACAATAAAATACTACAATAAAATACAATAAAATACTACAATAAAATGCAATAAAATACTACAATAAAATACAATAAAATACTACAATAAAATACTACAATAAAATACTACAATAAAATACTACAATAAAATACTACAATAAAATACTACAATAAAATACAATAAAATACTACAATAAAATACAATAAAATACTACAATAAAAAACCATAAAATACTACAATATAATACAATAAAATACTACAATATAATGCAATAAAATACTACAATAAAATACAATAAAAAACTACAATAAAATACAATAAAATACTACAATAAAATACAATAAAATACAATAAAATACTACATACAATAAAATACAATAAAATACTAAAATAAAATACAATAAAATACAATAAAATACTACAATAAAATACAATAAAATACTACAATAAAATACAATAAAATACTACAATAAAATACAATAAAATACTACAATAAAATACAATAAAATACAATAAAAATACAATAAAATACAATAAAATACAATAAAATACAATAAAATACAATAAAATACAATAAAATACAATAAAATACAATAAAATACAATAAAATACAATAAAATACAATAAAATACAATAAAATACAATAAAATACAATAAAATACAATAAAATACAATAAAATACAATAAAATACAATAAAATACAATAAAATACAATAAAATACAATAAAATACAATAAAATACAATAAAATACAATAAAATACAATAAAATACCATAAAATACAATAAAATACTACAATAAAATACAATAAAATTCTACAATAAAATACAATAAAATACTACAATAAAATACAATAAAATACTACAATAAAATACAATAAAATACTACATTAAAATACAATAAAATACTACAATAAAATACAATAAAATACTACAAGAAAATACAATAAAATACAATAAAATACTACAATAAAATACAATAAAAAACTACAATAAAATACAATAAAATACTACAATAAAATACGATAAAATACTACAATAAAATGCTACAATAAAATACTACAATAAAATACAATAAAATACTACAATAAAATACAATAAAATAATACAATAAAATACAATAAAATACTACAATAAAATACAATAAAATACTACAATAAAATACAATAAAATTCTACAATAAAATACTACAATAAAATACAATAAAATGCTACAATAAAATAAAATAAAATACTACAATAAAATACAATAAAATCCTACAATAAAATACAATAAAATACAATAAAATACTACAATAAAATACAATAAAATACTACAATAAAATACAATAAAATACTACAATAACATACAATAAAATACAATAAAATACAATAAAATAGTACAATAAAATACTACAATAAAATACTACAATAAAATACAATAAAATACTACAATAAAATACTACAATATAATACAATAAAATACAATAAAATACTACAATAAAATACTGTAAAATACTACAATTTTTTTTTTTTTTTTTTTTTTTGCGAGGGGTGGTGAGAATCTTCATAGACACCGCTGAGGGTCCGGCCTCAGACGGTAGTGTCAGATTTTTACTGACTAAACTCACCACCCCTTTCGGTGACGTTTGGTCCCGCCCGGCACCGCCGCGAGGCATTACTTCGGGCGGGCGTCACCAACATGACCCTTTCGCGTCCCTCTGATCACGGGCAAGAAGATGCCAGGGCTCCGTGGAGACGGATCAGCGAACCTCCGTCTCCGTCTTCTTTGTCTTTAGGACGGTCTGGACAAACCGCGCCACCCTCGACCATTTCTCAGGGCCTCGTAGCATGGTCCCAACAATTATGTCGGGGGTCATGCTTCCGAGGCCCTCCTCCATCGCGCTTCGTTCGGCCTCCCACCTAACACATTCAAAGAATGTATGGTGGGCGTCGTCCGAAGCGGAATCCCCGTAGGGGCACGCGGCATTCGCCACCTTACCCATTTTCCTCAGGTACGATCGGAAAAGACCGTGACCTGTCAGAAATTGGGTAAGGTAGTAATCGACTTCGCCGAACTCCCGGTCAACCCAGGTGTTCAGCTGGCCGATCAGGCGGGCTGTCCACCTACCCCTAGGATCACCTTCCCAGCGCGTTTGCCAGACCTCCATTGTGTTGGCCCTGGCGGCCCTAGCCGCCTCTCTTTTCCCCAAGCTACTCCTCTCCCTGTGGACGAACTGCCTCTCCTGGGCTAGTAAGTCTATCGGAATAACTCCGGCGACCACCAGCACCGCGGGCTCGGAGACCGTGCGATAGGAGCACGCGACACGAAGAGCTGCACGCCTCTGTACTGCGGCCATGCGCTTGCGGTATTTTTCATACCGCAGCGCATCGGCCCACACCTCTGCTCCGTAGAGCAAGATGGACTCGGCAGTGCGCATTAGTAGACGCCGCATGCAGGGCCTGGGACCATGCACGTTGGCCATGATCCTGCTAAGCGACGCCACCGCCGCCGCTGCCTTGTCCGCCGCCTTCAGTACGTGTACCCCGAAGGACAACTTGTTATCAAGCGTCACTCCGAGGTACTTTACCGCCCTCGCCGACTCAATTGTCGCGTCTCCCACCCCGAAATTGCGCACCACGTTGATGCGCTTTTTCGTGAGTAACACGATCTCCGTTTTATGAGCCGCAAGCTCAAGCCCGCAGTCATCCATCCAGGAGGAGATTCTACGCATTGCCTGGTTGAGGAGCATCTGCGCGGCTTCTACGTCTCTTGCGGTGATTATGACCGCAACGTCGTCAGCGTACCCAACCAGGCAAACACCCTCGGGCATCTCCAGACGTAGGAGCCCGTCGTAGGAAATATTCCATACGTCAGGACCCAGAATGGAGCCCTGGGCGGCCCCAGACGTTACTTCCCTCCGTTGCAAGCCATCCTGCGTTTCGTATTCAATGAAGCGCTCATTCAGGTAGTCCCCCAGCATCCTTTGCAGGTACTGAGGGAGTCTGAAGTCACGCTCCATCACCCTGAGCGCCCTGTCCCACCTGACCGAACCGAACGCGTTCTTCACGTCCAGTGTGGCCAGCAGACACACGTGTCGGGAGCGATGGTTTCCCCGCTCAGTCGACCTGGCAACCTCGACCACCTGCTGGACCGCATCTATTGTAGAGCGGCCCGGTCGGAAGCCGAACTGTCTGGCGGCCAGGTCACCCGCCGCCCGTACGGCCTCGTGTAGGCGAGGCCGTAGCAATCTCTCCAGTAGCTTCCCCGTCGTGTCCAGCATGCACAGGGGTCTGTAGGACGCCGCTGCGTCTGCCGGCCCCCCTCCTTTGCTGATCAGCACGAGTCGCGCGATCTTCCAGCGAGCAGGGAAACTGCCCGCCTTCAGGCACGCGTTGTACATCTCTAGCAAAAGAGACGGGTGACTGGAAGCTACTGCCTTCACCACTTCCGCTGGAAGGCCATCTGGACCAGGAGCCTTCCGGTTACGCATCGAACGAGCGGCCACTATTAGCTCCTCTTCACTGAAGGGGGGGGTTCTTCGAGGTCCGAGGGCAGTGGCAGCTCGGACGGTCGCCTCGGATGGGCGGGGAAAAGGGTACTTACGATGTCATCCAGAGCGACTGGATCCCTGGGGGACCCTTGAGCAAAAGCCCCCAGCCTCCTGGTGACAATCCTGTACCCCAGTCCCCACGGGTCCCGGTCCACGTCCTGCATGAGGGCCCTCCAGCATCTTCGCTGGCTATCTTTGATGGCTCGCTTGAGGGATTTTTTGGCCGCTTGAAACGCTGCGGCCAAAGGGGCTGCGTAGGTATCGCGGACTCTCGCCCTCTGTACCTGCCGACGGAGTCGTAGGCACGTCCTGCGGAGTTCCGCGATCTCATCCGTCCACCAATAAGCAGGGCGACCTCGTCGACTCGACCCGCGTCTCGGCACTGCTTCTTCGCAAGCATTTCGGATGATTCGCATCGTCCGTGCGGTCATCCGTTCTGCTCGTTCAGGCGGCGATAGATCTTCGGGGACGGCAGGCAGGGATTGCTGGCCACGCTCCAGAGCCGCGGAGAACGTCACGGGATTCATTCCCCCAACGTTCCATCTGGGGGGGCGCGCCACACGAGCAGTGGTAGCCGGCCGCACATCATGTACATGGAACATGATGTACTGGTGATCGCTTCCCGTGAAGTCTTCGATCACCCTCCAGTCTGCCACTCGCGCTGCCAGATGTTCGCTGGCTAGGGAGATGTCTGGGATTGTCCCCCTTTGGCCCGGCCGTCTGAAGGTTGGCGAGGACCCGGTGTTTAGGACAACTAGTCCCAGCCGGGACACCATGTCCATCACCCTCCTTCCACGGGAATTTGGCCGGGCCTCCCCCCATTCGACAGCTCTGGCGTTGAAATCCCCAGCGACCACCAGGTCTCCCTGCATCACCCGGAGTTCGTCCTCCAGACTGTCCAGTTTTTCCTGGAAGTCATCTATCCGGTCGTTTGGAGTGAGATACACGCTCACATAAACCGTTACTAATACTACAATAAAAAACAATAAAATACTACAATAAAATACAATAAAATACTACAATAAAATACAATAAAATACTACAATAAAATACTACAATAAAATACAATAAAATACTACAATAAAATACAATAAAATACTGCAATAAAATACTACAATAAAATACTACAATAAAATACAATAAAATACTACAATAAAATGCAATAAAATACTACAATAAAATACAATAAAATACTACAATAAAATACTACAATAAAATACAATAAAATACTACAATAAAATACTACAATAAAATACTACAATAAAATACAATAAAATACTACAGTAAAATACAATAAAATACTACAATACAATACCATAAAATACTACAGTATAATACAATAAAATACTACAATATAATACAATAAAATACTACAATAAAATACAATAAAAAACTACAATAAAATACAATAAAATACTACAATAAAATACAATAAAATACAATAAAATACAATAAAATACTACAATAAAATACAATAAAATACTACAATAAAATACAATAAAATACTATAATAAAATACTACAATAAAATACAATAAAATACAATAAAATACTACAATAAAATACTACAATAAAATACAATAAAATACTACATACAATAAAATACAATAAAATACTAAAATAAAATACAATAAAATACTACAATAAAATACTACAATAAAATACTACAATAAAATACAATAAAATACTACAATAAAATACTACAATAAAATACAATAAAATACAAAAAATACAATAAAATACAATAAAATACTACAATAAAATACTACAATAAAATACAATAAAATACTACAATAAAATACAATAAAATACTACAATAAAATACTACAATAAAATACTACAATAAAAGACAACAATAAAATACAATAAAATACTACAATAAAATACAATAAAATACTACAATAAAATACTACAATAAAATACAATAAAATACTACAATAAAATACAATAAAATACTGCAATAAAATACAATAAAATACTACAATAAAATACAATAAAATAGTACAATAAAATACAATAAAATAGTACAATAAAATACAATAAAATACTACAATAAAATACAATAAAATACTACAATAAAATACAATAAAATACTACAATAAAATACCATAAAATACTACAATAAAATACAATAAAATACTACAACTAAATACAATAAAATACTACAATAAAATACTACAATATAATACAATAAAATACTGCAATAAAATACAATAAAATACTACAATAAAATACAATAAAATACTACAATAAAATACAATAAAATACTACAATAAAATACAATAAAATACTACAATAAAATACAAAAATACTACAATAAAATACAATAAAATACTACAATAAAATACAATAAAATACTACAATAAAATACAATAAAATACTACAATAAAATACAATAAAATACTGCAATAAAATACAATAAAATACTCCAATAAAACACAATAAAATACTACAATAAAATACAATAAAATACTACAATAAAATAAAATAAAATACTACAATAAAATACAATAAAATACTACAATAAAATACTACAATAAAATACAATAAAATACTACAATAAAATACTACAAAAAATACTACAATAAAATA
Source organism: Thereva nobilitata (assembly GCA_963855945.1). Taxonomy (NCBI): domain Eukaryota; kingdom Metazoa; phylum Arthropoda; class Insecta; order Diptera; family Therevidae; genus Thereva; species Thereva nobilitata. The sequence continues at coordinate 144,533,683 of OY979694.1, forward strand.
CAATAAAATACTACAATAAAATACAATAAAATACTACAATACAATACCATAAAATACTACAATAAAATACTACAATATAATACAATAAAATACTACAATAAAATACTACAATAAAATACTGTAAAATACTACAATAAAATACAATAAAATACTACAATAAAATACAATAAAATACTACAATAAAATACAATAAAATACTACAATAAAATACAATAAAATACTACAATAAAATACAATAAAATACAATAAAATACTGCAATAAAATACTACAATAAAATACTACAATAAAATACAATAAAATACTACAATAAAATGCAATAAAATACTACAATAAAATACAATAAAATACTACAATAAAATACTACAATAAAATACTACAATAAAATACTACAATAAAATACTACAATAAAATACAATAAAATACTACAATAAAATACAATAAAATACTACAATAAAAAACCATAAAATACTACAATATAATACAATAAAATACTACAATATAATGCAATAAAATACTACAATAAAATACAATAAAAACTACAATAAAATACAATAAAATACTACAATAAAATACAATAAAATACAATAAAATACTACATACAATAAAATACAATAAAATACTAAAATAAAATACAATAAAATACAATAAAATACTACAATAAAATACTACAATAAAATACAATAAAATACTACAATAAAATACAATAAAATACTACAATAAAATACTACAATAAAATACAATAAAATACAATAAAATACAATAAAATACAATAAAATACAATAAAATACAATAAAATACAATAAAATACAATAAAATACAATAAAATACAATAAAATACAATAAAATACAATAAAATACAATAAAATACAATAAAATACAATAAAATACAATAAAATACAATAAAATACAATAAAATACAATAAAATACAATAAAATACAATAAAATACAATAAAATACAATAAAATACAATAAAATACAATAAAATACAATAAAATACAATAAAATACAATAAAATACAATAAAATACAATAAAATACAATAAAATACAATAAAATACAATAAAATACAATAAAATACAATAAAATACAATAAAATACAATAAAATACAATAAAATACAATAAAATACAATAAAATACAATAAAATACCATAAAATACAATAAAATACTACAATAAAATACAATAAAATTCTACAATAAAATACAATAAAATACTACAATAAAATACAATAAAATACTACAATAAAATACAATAAAATACTACATTAAAATACAATAAAATACTACAATAAAATACAATAAAATACTACAAGAAAATACAATAAAATACAATAAAATACTACAATAAAATACAATAAAAAACTACAATAAAATACAATAAAATACTACAATAAAATACGATAAAATACTACAATAAAATGCTACAATAAAATACTACAATAAAATACAATAAAATACTACAATAAAATACAATAAAATACAATAAAATACTACAATAAAATACAATAAAATACTACAATAAAATACAATAAAATTCTACAATAAAATACTACAATAAAATACAATAAAATGCTACAATAAAATAAAATAAAATACTACAATAAAATACAATAAAATCCTACAATAAAATACAATAAAATACAATAAAATACTACAATAAAATACAATAAAATACTACAATAAAATACAATAAAATACTACAATAACATACAATAAAATACAATAAAATACAATAAAATAGTACAATAAAATACTACAATAAAATACTACAATAAAATACAATAAAATACTACAATAAAATACTACAATATAATACAATAAAATACAATAAAATACTACAATAAAATACTGTAAAATACTACAATAAAAAACAATAAAATACTACAATAAAATACAATAAAATACTACAATAAAATACAATAAAATACTACAATAAAATACTACAATAAAATACAATAAAATACTACAATAAAATACAATAAAATACTGCAATAAAATACTACAATAAAATACTACAATAAAATACAATAAAATACTACAATAAAATGCAATAAAATACTACAATAAAATACAATAAAATACTACAATAAAATACTACAATAAAATACAATAAAATACTACAATAAAATACAATAAAATACTACAGTAAAATACAATAAAATACTACAATACAATACCATAAAATACTACAGTATAATACAATATAATACTACAATATAATACAATAAAATACTACAATAAAATACAATAAAAAACTACAATAAAATACAATAAAATACTACAATAAAATACAATAAAATACAATAAAATACAATAAAATACTACAATAAAATACAATAAAATACTACAATAAAATACAATAAAATACTATAATAAAATACTACAATAAAATACAATAAAATACAATAAAATACTACAATAAAATACTACAATAAAATACAATAAAATACTACATACAATAAAATACAATAAAATACTAAAATAAAATACAATAAAATACTACAATAAAATACTACAATAAAATACTACAATAAAATACAATAAAATACTACAATAAAATACTACAATAAAATACTACAATAAAATACAATAAAATACAAAAAATACAATAAAATACTACAATAAAATACTACAATAAAATACAATAAAATACTACAATAAAATACAATAAAATACTACAATAAAATACTACAATAAAATACTACAATAAAAGACAACAATAAAATACAATAAAATACTACAATAAAATACAATAAAATACTACAATAAAATACTACAATAAAATACAATAAAATACTACAATAAAATACAATAAAATACTGCAATAAAATACAATAAAATACTACAATAAAATACAATAAAATAATACAATAAAATACAATAAAATACTACATTAAAATACAATAAAATACTACAATAAAATACAATAAAATACTACAATAAAATACCATAAAATACTACAATAAAATACAACAATAAAATACAATAAAATACTACAACTAAATACAATAAAATACTACAATAAAATACTACAATATAATACAATAAAAAACTGCAATAAAATACAATAAAATACTACAATAAAATACAATAAAATACTACAATAAAATACAATAAAATACTACAATAAAATACAATAAAATACTACAATAAAATACAAAAATACTACAATAAAATACAATAAAATACTACAATAAAATACAATAAAATACTACAATAAAATACAATAAAATACTACAATAAAATACAATAAAATACTGCAATAAAATACAATAAAATACTACAATAAAACACAATAAAATACAATAAAATACTACAATAAAATAAAATAAAATACTACAATAAAATACAATAAAATACTACAATAAAATACTACAATAAAATACAATAAAATACCACAATAAAATACTACAATAAAATACTACAATAAAATACAATAAAATACTACAATAAAATACAATAAAATACTACAATACAATACCATAAAATACTACAATATAATACAATAAAATACTACAATATAATACAATAAAATACTACAAAAAAATACAATAAAAAACTACAATAAAATACAATAAAATACTACAATAAAATACAATAAAATACTACAATAAAATACAATAAAATACAATAAAATACAATAAAATACTACTATAAAATACAATAAAATACAATAAAATACTACAATAAAATACTACAATAAAATACAATAAAATACTACATACAATAAAATACAATAAAATACTAAAATAAAATACAATAAAATACAATAAAATACTACAATAAAATACAATAAAATACTACAATAAAATACAATAAAATACTACAATAAAATACAATAAAATACAATAAAATACAATAAAATACAATAAAATACAATAAAATACAATAAAATACAATAAAATACAATAAAATACAATAAAATACAATAAAATACAATAAAATACAATAAAATACAATAAAATACAATAAAATACTACAATAAAATACTACAATAAAATACAATAAAATACTACAATAAAATACAATAAAATACTACAATAAAATACTACAATAAAATACTACAATAAAATACAACAATAAAATACAATAAAATACTACAATAAAATACAATAAAATACTACAATAAAATACTACAATAAAATACAATAAAATACTGCAATAAAATACAATAAAATACTACAATAAAATACAATAAAATAATACAATAAAATACAATAAAATACTACAATAAAATACTACAATAAAATACAATAAAATACTACAATACAATACCATAAAATACTACAATATAATACAATAAAATACTACAATATAATACAATAAAATACTACAATAAAATACAATAAAAAACTACAATAAAATACAATAAAATACTACAATAAAATACAATAAAATACTACAATAAAATACAATAAAATACTACAATAAAATACAATAAAATACTATAATAAAATACTACTATAAAATACAATAAAATACAATAAAATACTACAATAAAATACTACAATAAAATACAATAAAATACTACATACAATAAAATACAATAAAATACTAAAATAAAATACAATAAAATACAATAAAATACTACAATAAAATACAATAACATACTACAATAAAATACAATAAAATACTACAATAAAATACAATAAAATACAATAAAATACAATAAAATACAATAAAATACAATAAAATACAATAAAATACAATAAAATACAATAAAATACAATAAAATACTACAATAAAATACTACAATAAAATACAATAAAATACTACAATAAAATACTACAATAAAATACTACAATAAAATACAACAATAAAATACAATAAAATACTACAATAAAATACAATAAAATACTGCAATAAAATACAATAAAATACTACAATAAAATACAATAAAATACAATAAAATACAATAAAATACAATAAAATACAATAAAATACAATAAAATACAATAAAATACAATAAAATACAATAAAATACAATAAAATACAATAAAATACTACAATAAAATACAATAAAATACTGCAATAAAATACAATAAAATACTACAATAAAATACAATAAAATAATACAATAAAATACAATAAAATACTACATTAAAATACAATAAAATACTACAATAAAATACAATAAAATACTACAATAAAATACCATAAAATACTACAATAAAATACAACAATAAAATACAATAAAATACTACAACTAAATACAATAAAATACTACAATAAAATACTACAATATAATACAATAAAAAACTGCAATAAAATACAATAAAATACTACAATAAAATACAATAAAATACTACAATAAAATACAATAAAATACTACAATAAAATACAATAAAATACTACAATAAAATACAAAAATACTACAATAAAATACAATAAAATACTACAATAAAATACAATAAAATACTACAATAAAATACAATAAAATACTACAATAAAATACAATAAAATACTGCAATAAAATACAATAAAATACTACAATAAAACACAATAAAATACAATAAAATACAATAAAATACTACAATAAAATAAAATAAAATACTACAATAAAATACAATAAAATACTACAATAAAATACTACAATAAAATACAATAAAATACCACAATAAAATACTACAATAAAATACTACAATAAAATACAATAAAATACTACAATAAAATACAATAAAATACTACAATACAATACCATAAAATACTACAATATAATACAATAAAATACTACAATATAATACAATAAAATACTACAAAAAAATACAATAAAAAACTACAATAAAATACAATAAAATACTACAATAAAATACAATAAAATACTACAATAAAATACAATAAAATACAATAAAATACTACTATAAAATACAATAAAATACAATAAAATACTACAATAAAATACTACAATAAAATACAATAAAATACTACATACAATAAAATACAATAAAATACTAAAATAAAATACAATAAAATACAATAAAATACTACAATAAAATACTACAATAAAATACAATAAAATACTACAATAAAATACAATAAAATACTACAATAAAATACAATAAAATACAATAAAATACAATAAAATACAATAAAATACAATAAAATACAATAAAATACAATAAAATACAATAAAATACAATAAAATACAATAAAATACAATAAAATACAATAAAATACAATAAAATACTACAATAAAATACTACAATAAAATACAATAAAATACTACAATAAAATACAATAAAATACTACAATAAAATACTACAATAAAATACTACAATAAAATACAACAATAAAATACAATAAAATACTACAATAAAATACAATAAAATACTACAATAAAATACTACAATAAAATACAATAAAATACTGCAATAAAATACAATAAAATACTACAATAAAATACAATAAAATAATACAATAAAATACAATAAAATACTACAATAAAATACTACAATAAAATACAATAAAATACTACAATACAATACCATAAAATACTACAATATAATACAATAAAATACTACAATATAATACAATAAAATACTACAATAAAATACAATAAAAAACTACAATAAAATACAATAAAATACTACAATAAAATACAATAAAATACTACAATAAAATACAATAAAATACTACAATAAAATACAATAAAATACTATAATAAAATACTACTATAAAATACAATAAAATACAATAAAATACTACAATAAAATACTACAATAAAATACAATAAAATACTACATACAATAAAATACAATAAAATACTAAAATAAAATACAATAAAATACAATAAAATACTACAATAAAATACAATAACATACTACAATAAAATACAATAAAATACTACAATAAAATACAATAAAATACAATAAAATACAATAAAATACAATAAAATACAATAAAATACAATAAAATACAATAAAATACAATAAAATACAATAAAATACTACAATAAAATACTACAATAAAATACAATAAAATACTACAATAAAATACTACAATAAAATACTACAATAAAATACAACAATAAAATACAATAAAATACTACAATAAAATACAATAAAATACTGCAATAAAATACAATAAAATACTACAATAAAATACAATAAAATACAATAAAATACAATAAAATACAATAAAATACAATAAAATACAATAAAATACAATAAAATACAATAAAATACAATAAAATACAATAAAATACAATAAAATACAATAAAATACTACAATAAAATACAATAAAATACTGCAATAAAATACAATAAAATACTACAATAAAATACAATAAAATAATACAATAAAATACAATAAAATACTACATTAAAATACAATAAAATACTACAATAAAATACAATAAAATACTACAATAAAATACCATAAAATACTACAATAAAATACAACAATAAAATACAATAAAATACTACAACTAAATACAATAAAATACTACAATAAAATACTACAATATAATACAATAAAAAACTGCAATAAAATACAATAAAATACTACAATAAAATACAATAAAATACTACAATAAAATACAATAAAATACTACAATAAAATACAATAAAATACTACAATAAAATACAAAAATACTACAATAAAATACAATAAAATACTACAATAAAATACAATAAAATACTACAATAAAATACAATAAAATACTACAATAAAATACAATAAAATACTGCAATAAAATACAATAAAATACTACAATAAAACACAATAAAATACAATAAAATACTACAATAAAATAAAATAAAATACTACAATAAAATACAATAAAATACTACAATAAAATACTACAATAAAATACAATAAAATACCACAATAAAATACTACAATAAAATACTACAATAAAATACAATAAAATACTACAATAAAATACAATAAAATACTACAATACAATACCATAAAATACTACAATATAATACAATAAAATACTACAATATAATACAATAAAATACTACAAAAAAATACAATAAAAAACTACAATAAAATACAATAAAATACTACAATAAAATACAATAAAATACTACAATAAAATACAATAAAATACAATAAAATACAATAAAATACTACTATAAAATACAATAAAATACAATAAAATACTACAATAAAATACTACAATAAAATACAATAAAATACTACATACAATAAAATACAATAAAATACTAAAATAAAATACAATAAAATACAATAAAATACTACAATAAAATACTACAATAAAATACAATAAAATACTACAATAAAATACAATAAAATACTACAATAAAATACAATAAAATACAATAAAATACAATAAAATACAATAAAATACAATAAAATACAATAAAATACAATAAAATACAATAAAATACAATAAAATACAATAAAATACAATAAAATACAATAAAATACAATAAAATACAATAAAATACTACAATAAAATACTACAATAAAATACAATAAAATACTACAATAAAATACAATAAAATACTACAATAAAATACTACAATAAAATACTACAATAAAATACAACAATAAAATACAATAAAATACTACAATAAAATACAATAAAATACTACAATAAAATACTACAATAAAATACAATAAAATACTGCAATAAAATACAATAAAATACTACAATAAAATACAATAAAATAATACAATAAAATACAATAAAATACTACAATAAAATACTACAATAAAATACAATAAAATACTACAATACAATACCATAAAATACTACAATATAATACAATAAAATACTACAATATAATACAATAAAATACTACAATAAAATACAATAAAAAACTACAATAAAATACAATAAAATACTACAATAAAATACAATAAAATACTACAATAAAATACAATAAAATACTACAATAAAATACAATAAAATACTATAATAAAATACTACTATAAAATACAATAAAATACAATAAAATACTACAATAAAATACTACAATAAAATACAATAAAATACTACATACAATAAAATACAATAAAATACTAAAATAAAATACAATAAAATACAATAAAATACTACAATAAAATACAATAACATACTACAATAAAATACAATAAAATACTACAATAAAATACAATAAAATACAATAAAATACAATAAAATACAATAAAATACAATAAAATACAATAAAATACAATAAAATACAATAAAATACTACAATAAAATACTACAATAAAATACAATAAAATACTACAATAAAATACTACAATAAAATACTACAATAAAATACAACAATAAAATACAATAAAATACTACAATAAAATACAATAAAATACTACAATAAAATACTACAATAAAATACAAAAAATACTACAATAAAATACAATAAAATACTGCAATAAAATACAATAAAATTCTACAATAAAATACAATAAAATAATATAATAAAATACAATAAAATACTACAATAAAATACTACAATAAAATACTACAATAAAATACAATAAAATACTACAATAAAATACCATAAAATACTACAATAAAATACAACAATAAAATACAATAAAATACTACAACAAAATACAATAAAATACTACAATAAAATACTACAATATAATACAATAAAATACTGCAATAAAATACAATAAAATACTACAATAAAATACAATAAAATACTACAATAAAATACAATAAAATACTACAATAAAATACAATAAAATACTACAATAAAATACAAAAATACTACAATAAAATACAATAAAATACTACAATAAAATACAATAAAATACTACAATAAAATACAATAAAATACTACAATAAAATACAATAAAATACTGCAATAAAATACAATAAAATACTACAATAAAATACAATAAAATACAATAAAATACAATAAAATACAATAAAATACAATAAAATACAATAAAATACAATAAAATACAATAAAATACAATAAAATACAATAAAATACAATAAAATACAATAAAATACAATAAAATACTACAGTAAAATACAATAAAATACTACAATAAAATACAATAAAATAGTACAATAAAATACAATAAAATACAATAAAATACAATAAAATACAATAAAATACAATAAAATACAATAAAATACAATAAAATACAATAAAATACAATAAAATACAATAAAATACAATAAAATACAATAAAATACAATAAAATACCACAATAAAATACTACAATAAAATACAATAACATACTACAACAAAATACAATAAAATACTACAATAAAATACTACAATATAATACAATAAAATACTGCAATAAAATACAATAAAATACTACAATAAAATAGAATAAAATACTACAATAAAATACAATAAAATACAGTAAAATACTACAATAAAATACAATAAAATACAATAAAATACTACAATAAAATGCTATAAAATACTACAATAAAATACAATAAAATACTACAATAAAATACAATAAAATACTACAATAAAATACAATAAAATACTACAATAAAATACAATAAAATACAATAAAATAAAATACAATAAAATACTCGGTTATATGGAAGTGGGTTAAAATCAAGTTGCAAGATTTGTCTACATACATACATACACACATACATACATACATACATACATACATACTAGGGTGGGTCAAAAAAATCAATTATTTTTTTTTTACAAGTGCCACGGAAAAATGGGTTGCTGGACACCTTACAAAAATTCTCACTCAATATGAGCTCTTAATTTTAATAGGAAGATCCTCCGCATCGCAGTTTTTTATTTTTTCCTCAGTCCAATAGAAAAAAATTCATACCTCATCATGGATTGATTGTACAGAAAAATGTTTTCGGAGAATTTTGTAGGAAATTTAATGCTCTACAAAAAAGGTATATTATATTTTTTCTGTAAACCCCACCATTTGGAAGATATTGAAGATTTAAGTTTGATTATTTTAAGACATTTCATTTTTCTAAATAAAAAGATAACAGTGCATAAGTGCCAATTTTTTTCCAAAAAATAAATTGTCCAAGTCAAAATACATAATGTGTGGAAATTTATCAATATTGGTGAAATAACATAGGAGTTATCACCTGTTAAATCATTGGAATTACGGTACTTTGGAGTAGAATTACAGCGAAACGGGACCTGAGCGACACTTTTTGTTAATGCAGTTGATTTGTGCATAGTTAACTGTACATTGTGTGAAAATTTCATCAAAATTGGAGGTGGTCATGGTATACTGGAGATTTACCGAAACAAAAATGAAATTTGTCTTAAAATAATCAAACTTAAATCTTCAATATCTTCCAAATGGTGGGGTTTACAGAAAAAATATAATATACCTTTTTTGTAGAGCATTAAATTTCCTACAAAATTCTCCGAAAACATTTTTCTGTACAATCAATCCATGATGAGGTATGAATTTTTTTCTATTGGACTGAGGAAAAAATAAAAAACTGCGATGCGGAGGATCTTCTTATTAAAATTAAGAGCTCATATTGAGTGAGAATTTTTGTAAGGTGTCCAGCAACCCATTTTTCCGTGGCACTTGTAAAAAAAAAATAATTGATTTTTTTGACCCATCCTAATACATACATACGGCTGAAGCTAATATAAAGCGGTAACATACATACATACATACATACATACATACATACATACATACATACATAGATACATACATACATACAGGTGAAGCTAATATAAAGCGTATAAAAACACAAGTTTTAGCCGAAAGGCATAAGTTAAATTAAGATATAGATTAATTTAGAGTGCCTGCTGAGGGCCATTAAGTTAGATAGATTAAATTAGGTTAGAATAATTAACTTTAAGCGTTTAGTTAAATTTAAACTTAGCCAGTTGTTAAGTTAAATAAATGCTTTCAAAAAACTAAAACTAATCCTCCGTATTTGAAACTCGCGCGTGTGTGTATATCGTAAAGCAGGATTAAAATGCACTCTAATTTGTAACTATTGTTCAGGAGTAACACGCACAAATGTTGTGGAAGTTCATGGCATGCTCGACGAAGATACCTGCAGTGAATCGACTTTAGCTTTCCATCGGCGAGATATAAACGAAATCACGGAAACGAACAATGGAACGTTTGAAAATTGTGCCGGAAAGAGTGACGACAATATCAGCAACGATGATGAAAATAACGATTTTCTGGGGCTAATTGTTATAGATAACGTACATAACGATAACGAACAACAGCAAATCCATAACCCAAACATCCCAATTCCAGTTATTATTTAAATATCCCATTGCATCCCAATTCCAGTTAAATTAATTTAAATATCCCATTACAATATTGCTCCCATAAAATTTTATCTGTCAATGCACTTTTTATGCACTTGCAACATTCCTCATTCCCACGCGCAATGAATATTTTTTGCTTACTGGCATTTCTAAGAATTATATTGCACCCTTTGGTCTTAGTACAGAAGATAGGGTACTTGGTACCGAAAAAGATAATTATAAGGCAGTGGAAGGAAAACCGTAGCTCGAGCCGGTCGAAATAAAATCGATTTAAATTTAAATAAATAAGAAAAAAGTAAAATAAATTAACAAGAAAGCTTTGATTCAATAAAGTGCTTTTCGTTTAAATGAGTGATTTGTTCCGATATATTTTTTGTTCGCACATTCTTTTTTCAAAAAAGAATAATTTCTGGCGCAGTCGGTAGGATACGTCAAGCAAAGTGGCTTACGTATCAACGTTTAATGACGTGAACTAGTGGAAATTGTACCGTCGCAAAAAGTGTAAAAAACAATTTTTCGTGGCAAACGTGCAGTGATGTTTACAAAACAAAACTAATCCACAAAATCAAAACAAAGTGCGATTTAAAGGCAGCAGAAGTGCCTTAAATCTATAAAAGTGCGATTTAAAGGCAGCAGAAGTGCCTTACATCTATAAAAGTGCGATTTAAAGGCAGCAGAAGTGCCTTAAATCTATAAAAGTGCGTTAAAAGAAAATAACAAATCAAACATCAAACAAACACCAACAAAAGATCACCAGTAGAGCACCAGCGGAGCACCAGCGACAAAAGTAGCTGCAATACCTCAGAAGGAAGACAACAAAGCATCAGCCTTCGAGTAGTTAAAAATAGGAAATTTTTAAGGTCAGGTCCTTCCACTCAAATAAATAAAATAAAAAGCAGTTAGGCATTTAGTAGAAAGTAGAAAGAATATACAATTAATCAATTTTTTTTTGCCTATTATATATTTTTTTTAAACAATTTAAATTAACTTAAAAGTGAGAGAAAGTTTTAAAGAGGAAATGAATTTAGATTAAAAAGATTTCTACTTATTATATTTCTTTTAAAATTACTATAATTAAATAATCTTACTAAAATTAAAAGTGAGTAAAGGGAAGAAATTTTTAAAGAAGAAACAAATACGAGTATATTAATAAATTTTTTTTTTCATTATATTAAAAACAACCTGAACTTAAAAGTGAAAGAAATTTTTAAAGAAGAAATAATAAAATTTCGGAGAGTATATTACTAAAGTTACAAGTATATTAATAGAATTTTTTTTTCATTATATTTCTTTTAAAATATTTTCAATTAAACAATTTAAGTGAATTTGAAAGTGAGAGAAATTTTAAAGAGGAAATGAATTTATATTAATAAATTTCTGCCTATTATATTTCTTTTGAAATCCCTATAATTGATAGTCATTTTTTTGAAGAGTATATTAATAAAATTGTTTTTGCAGTATATTTCTTTAAAACCTTTTAAATTAAACCATTTCAAACAATTTTTATTAAATATATAAAAAAAAAAAAAAATTTTTTTTAAAGAGAGCCCAAATAAAAAAAAAGAAAATAAAATAATAGTATACGTGTATAGTTATGTCCTCAGAGGATAAAAATTTACGTTCTGAATACTCGAACGAATTAGAAGACGCTAGCAAGCAAACTAGACAAATTTCAGAAATAATCGACAATTTCCATACCCTTAATCAAAATCTACAATCTCAAGCCGAAACTTCCAATATGCTTACCTTAAACATAGATCCTTTAAAATATCTGTCGAAACTTCCCATATTTAGCGGAGACCTCAAAGACCTTCAAATATTTATTGAATTAATAGATAAAGTCTACCCGGTACTCGCAAGATACGATACACTCGCTCAAACTATCTTTTCAGATATTATCAAATCAAAACTTGTAGGCAGGGCAAGGCAAATAATTGAAATAAATGGACATCTTCAGTCCTGGGCAGATATAAAATTAATGTTATTGAACAATTTTAGTGATAGACTAACAGTAGAAGAGCTTTTTGATGAACTAAGGGCAGTTAAATTCAAGACAAATTGCGTAGAATTTTTCAATGAAATTCAAATCATTTTAAGAAGGCTTAATACCAAAACAAAACTAATACTAGAAGGCAATCCCGAAACAATGCAAAACGCAATCACAACTAACAAAAATTCAGCTTTAGCAGTCTTTAGAAACAAATTACCTGAACCCATGAAGTCAGTGCTATGTTGTAGAAATCCGGACAGCTTAGAAAAAGCTATAAATATCCTCCACGAATCTGGATACGCATTTTTAAACCCAAATCAGAACCGATCTAATGACCTACCCAACTATAACAATTCACAAAGAGATAGAAGTCGCAACGAACCTAACAAAAACATCAATCCGCAGTCCTTTCGAAGACAACCCCCGAACCAATTTAATAATTCTCACCTAAACCAAACTAGAAATTACAACCCTCACCCTCATAATAAATATGGACGACAACAATTCTCACCCAATCCATTCTCAAACAACCAAAGGTTTCAGACAGCCAGTAGAAATTTCACAAAACCGAACCAGTTTCAACCGAATGTAAGAAATTTTAACCCTCAAATAAATAGCCCGCAATACCCGCGAAACTTACAAACCAATTCAGGAAGATCACCGCCACCGGAACCCATGGAGGTGAATACTAATCAAAGAATTGCTCTCGAAAACGTCCAAAATTGCGAAGCTCAAAATTTTCAGTCAGCTGCCTCGAATCCAACCTTCCATATATCTTAGTGAATGGAAACATAAGGCCCCTAAAATTTATAGTCGATTCCGGAGCTACTCATTCAGTTATCAACCCAGATCTCTGCCACCCCAAATACATTGTTCAAACTCAAACAAAACTTAAAATCCTTAAAGGTGAAGTGAATATAACACAGAAAGCAAACATTCCATTATTTGAAGAGTTAGGAGATCCCAAAAATATAGTCGAATTCAATATATGTGACTTTCATGATAAATACGATGGCTTGATTGGAAATAACATCCTAAAACCTCTAAAATTTAAGATCGACTATGAATATGATTTACTACTTACTAAAGATAAAGTAGTGAAGTTGAACTTCAATCTGGAGATACCAGAATATAAATACAAAATTAAAAAGGAAGGGTTACAAGACATTGATATTCCCGTATTGCAAAAAGAAGGTTTAGCCTACATCGGAGAGCAGAAGTCTTTGAGAGGCAATCTTACTATCCGCGAAGGGATATACAATGTCGAAAACTATAAAGCAAATGCCACAATCTGCGTAAAAGATCATGATGGCAAAGAATATAGTTTCGATCCGATACATAGCGAAAAAGTTAACGAAGAAAACTTCAACATTATCGAAATCAAAGACCCTGTACCTCTAACTGAACAAATTCGATGCGAACATCTCAATCCAGAAGAAAAACAAAAATTACTCAAATTGATCAAGCGATTTTCTCACATTTTCTACCAAGAAAATTCTAACCTAACTTTCACTAATGCAATTCAGCATCAGATACGTACGCTAGACAATGTTCCAATACATGTTAAATCGTATAGGTACCCATATGCACTTAAAGATGAAATTAAAGGCCAAATAACAGAAATGCTGGATAATGGGATTATAAGACCCAGCAACTCTCCTTACTCCGCCCCTGTTTGGATTGTGCCAAAAAAAATTGACAGTAGCGGAAAAACAAAGTGGCGAGTCGTCATCGATTATAGAAAACTGAACGAAGTAACGATCGACGACAAATACCCCATCCCTAATATCGATGAAATATTAGAAAAACTTGGCAGGTGCCAATATTTTACTACTCTGGACCTCGCGAAGGGGTTTCATCAAATAGAAATTGATCAAGATGATATTCATAAAACAGCATTTTCCGTTGAAAACGGACATTACGAGTTTCTACGTATGCCTTTTGGTCTGAAGACAGCCCCGGCAACGTTTCAGAGACTTATGAATAATATCCTACGTGATTATATCAATAGGATCTGCCTTGTATATCTAGACGACATAATAATCTATTCAACTTCCTTACAAGAACACTTAGATTCTTTAAGTAAGATTTTTAATAGATTATCTCAAGTTAACTTGAAGGTTCAACTAGACAAGTCCGAGTTCCTTAAGAAGGAAACAGAATTTTTGGGTCACGTGGTCACTCAAGAGGGTATAAGACCAAATCCGAGCAAAGTAGAATGCGTTCGCAATTTCCCTATGCCTAAGAATCCTAAACAAATCAAGCAATTCCTTGGTTTAAGTGGATATTATAGAAGATTTATAAAGGATTATTCTGAAATAGCCAAACCAATGACAAGATTTTTGAAAAAGGACGCTAAACTAAATGTAAACGATCCGGAATACATTCGTAGCTTCGAAACACTAAAAAGCCTTCTTATTACCGAACCCATTTTAAAGTATCCAGACTTTGATAAGACGTTTACTATAACTACTGACGCAAGCAAATACGCACTTGGCGCCATACTTTCGCAAAGCGAGCATCCAATTTGCTACGCCAGTCGAACATTAAATGACCATGAGCAAAATTACAGTGTAATTGAGAAAGAACTGCTCGCAATAGTGTGGGCAACAAAATACTTTCGTCCCTACGTGTATGGGAGAAAGTTTATTATAGAAACAGACCACCAACCCCTTCGGTGGCTCTTTTCGTTAAAAGAACCAAACTCCAGACTCTTTCGTTGGAAGCTAAAGCTTTCAGAATATGACTACGAAGTGAGATACAAAAAAGGTCGCAAAAATAGTAACGCAGACGCATTATCACGGATAGAAATCAATCTTATCGGAGAATTAGAATCTAATGAAATTCCAATAGGCAAATCCCCATTAAATATCTTTAAAACCCAAATTATCATTCAAAAAGCTCACTCTGGCTCTTTACGAATTAGAAACAAAACTATATTCAACAAAACCCGAAAAACAATTTATATAAAATCCCTAGATATCGGAACAGCCACAACACTCCTGAAAAATCATTTTAATCCTAAAGGACTAAATGCTGTATTTTCTTCAGAACCTGAATTCTTTAACATACTACAATCCGCCTACATCGCCCATTTCACTAATAATCCCAAATTTAAAATAATAAAATGCACTCAGATATTAGAAGACATTACAGACGAGGAAAAACTGGCGGAAATAATAGAACAAGAACACCTAAGAAATAACCATAGAGGCATAACTGAAGTATTAAAGGAAATACAATTCAAATATTATCACCCTAAATTGAGTACAAGGGTCACTCAGTTCATTAATAATTGTGAAATATGTAATTTGGAGAAATACGAGAGGAAACCGGTGAAACCTAAATTTCAAATATCCGAAACTCCTGCAGCCCCAAACAAAATAATCCATATAGACGTATTCTATACCCTTGAGAAAAACTTATTTTTGACGTTTATCGATAAATTTAGTAAATTTGCCCAAGCCATTAGAATCAATGGAAGATCTTGGATCGAATTCAAAAGGGCACTGATACAATATCTCAGTACTTCGGGAGAGATAGAAAAAATTGTTGTCGATAATGAACTTGGCTTCAAAGCCGTACCTTTAAGAGAATTCCTAAATAATAGAAATATCCAAATACACTTCACGTCCAACAGCAATCACACCTCTAACGCCGATATAGAAAGACTCCATAACACTATTAATGAACACCTCAGGTTACTTCGTCACGACCCAAACAAAGACTCCGACACTGTAGAAGAAAAAATTCTCAAAACTATACACTTCTATAATAATTCAATACACACTACAACTAATAGAAAACCTGTAGATTTCCATACTGGAAAAATTAATATAAACGAATATAACGGAATCAGGGAAAGAGCACTTAAGTTAAAAGAGAAGAATATAACTAAACTTAACAAACATAGGGAAGATATAGAAGTTCAGTCAGGCCCAAATTTTATTAGAGAAATACGCGGTGGTAAGAACCACGCTAAGTTTAGGAAATTAGAATTAGAGAAACTTGATCAAAACCACGTAGTAGATAAGAACACAGGGCTCAAATATTATAAAGCCCATGTAAAAAGACAGAAAAAATTCCAAAACTATGAATCCCCAACAGTAAAATCAAATTATAAAAGAAAATCAAAAAGAACTCCCATTTCAGGTCAAAATGCAAATACTGCTACTTCTGGTACTCCTTCCGGCAACGCTTTGCCAATTACTGGAGGTGAATAATTTAAACAATAACAATGGATACGTTACTATTAAAACAGAGAATGTCAACATAGTAAACAACTATAAAAAGGTTCTGCACAGCATTAATATTACAGAGTTCGAGAATGTCAAAAAGTATATATACAAGAGCATCGAAACACTACAAAGGAAAGAAAATTTAGTTACCCCCATGTTTAGTACCCTATGCCATAACTATGAACTTCTAGAAAAGAAGATTAATAACTTAAAACCCCATCCAAGAGTTAAAAGAGGTCTAGTCGATATTGTCGGTAAAGGTTTAAAATACCTTGCAGGTACGATGGATTCAGACGATGAAACCCAAATAAACGACCAATTGGAAGCCTTATCAAAAAATAATAAACAATTAATTCTGGAAAACAATAAACAAGTTCTATTCAACAACGAAATATCTGACCAGATCACAAACTTAACTAAACACGTCCAAGAACAACAAGTAGCTATAACCCAATATATCAACAAATTCCATGCGGAAAAAGCAAATAAAATACTGGAACTAGAAGACGAAATCCAATATATACAACGTGTGTACCAAATTAATTATGATATACACTTACTAATAAATCATTTAGATGACATCAGCCAGGTTATTTTAACAAGTAAATTAGGACTTCTAACTCGTAATATTCTACAAGACCAAGAACTACAACTAATAAGCAATATTGAAAGTTTCGAAGACATAAAAATTGTAGTAGCTTTTCATTCCGACCAAATATTAATAATAATCCTCATTCCAGAGTATTCAGAAACCAAATTTGCAAAAATCCTAATAGAACCAATCCCGTCAAAGGAAAATAATACTATAATCTTAGATAAGAAAATATTCATAATTGATCAATTTAATAATATCTATAGAGATAACGTTAAAGATAATTTAAAGAAAAATCTAATAAAAATAGAAGATAACTGCCTGTCAAATATAATAAGTTTTAAAGAGGCTCATTGTCCCGTTGAAAGTTTTAAAGGGGAAGAAATTAAAGAAATAAGCCCTGGTATTGTAGTAACTAAAAATATATCAAAAACGCAGCTAATACATAATTGTAACCAATTTAACTTAAGTATAGAAGGTAATAACATAATTAAATTTGAAAATTGTAAAATTAAGATTAATGAAAAAGTATTTGAAAATTCAATCTTTAAATTCAAAGATAATATCATTCTCCCTCATTATATTACAAAGATAATAGAAAATAAGACCACAAGTACGATTACATTTGAAGAAATTCATATCAATAATATCAAAAACAATAGAAAACTAATTGAAGAAATCAGTACTAAGAACAAAGAGGGCAATGCTATAAATTTTTCCATCAATGCCATTTTAACTATTTTAATAATAATAACAATTGCCATACTATTGATCAGTAAATATCGCCGAACTATCATTTTAAAAAGTTCGTCGGAGCCTCACGCTAACGGTGGGGGTGTTATAGATAACGTACATAACGATAACGAACAACAGCAAATCCATAACCCAAACATCCCAATTCCAGTTATTATTTAAATATCCCATTGCATCCCAATTCCAGTTAAATTAATTTAAATATCCCATTACAATATTGCTCCCATAAAATTTTATCTGTCAATGCACTTTTTATGCACTTGCAACATTCCTCATTCCCACGCGCAATGAATATTTTTTGCTTACTGGCATTTCTAAGAATTATATTGCACCCTTTGGTCTTAGTACAGAAGATAGGGTACTTGGTACCGAAAAAGATAATTATAAGGCAGTGGAAGGAAAACCGTAGCTCGAGCCGGTCGAAATAAAATCGATTTAAATTTAAATAAATAAGAAAAAAGTAAAATAAATTAACAAGAAAGCTTTGATTCAATAAAGTGCTTTTCGTTTAAATGAGTGTTTGATTTGTTCCGATATATTTTTTGTTCGCACATTCTTTTTTCAAAAAAGAATAATTTCTGCTAATCCGACCAAAGAGAATTAAACGCCGTTGAGGATGTGTGTATGTAACTTTAATTCACAAGCCAGTTTAATTCAAGTTCAAATAAGTATACTTAACCCGGAAGAGTGCATTTTAAATTCATACAAGAAAATATGATTCATTAACTTTTTCAGATAAAGTATTGCATGTCGAAGAGTTTTGGATAAATGGGGCACTAACTGTCTGTCCCATGTCACCTACACGATAAAAATCGTGAAATGATCATTTTTTACGATTTGCTGAGGTGTGGGGGTGAAATGGCAACTGCTGCTAGGGGTAGCTTGGGGGTGGTGAAAATGGTCAAAAATGTCTGCCACTAGTATTAACCGGTTATTTAGCCCTGACAGAGCCTACATACGCAGCGGCAGAAATTTTTTAAATTTTAACCCCTTTTTTTAACCCCCCAACCCCCCTCCCGAGATGGGTCCACTTCCGTAAAAAAGTCATGTTATAAAAAATGCTCAAAATTACTTGAAAAGCTCATATACCAAGCGACGACATGGTTTTTTTTTCAAGCGTCTGCTCCCTTAAGCCCTTCAATACTTGAATAAAAAAAAAGTTTTTAATATAAAGCGTTTTTAAAACGAACTAATAAGTTTAAAATAAAGTCTCCCAGCACCATACAGATTTATAACCCCATACATATTCCTAATACCATACAGATAGTCCTAAAAATTTGTAATTGTGAATTTGTAATAGCTATGAAAATATTTGTAAGATTTCAAACGAAAAAACGTGGGGCGCATGCATGATTGATGCGAATGATTTCTCAACCCAGCTATAAACAATACTACAGAGTGTAGAGTAGCTGGGTTGAGAAATCATTCGCATCAATCATGCATGCATTTTTTTTATTCACGTATTTATTTTCTGCTTTTTAGTTTTGTGTGTGAAATTTTGCAATCAATTTTGAACATCTTGATTATATTATGGCAGATGCATGGGGAAAATTGTTAGCTAAATCTACTAATAATATATCAAACTGTTTAATTTTGATATTTCTGAAATATTAACTAATGAAGTAAGCTAAATTTATTTTATATGATTTTTATTTCAATATTAGCTGCGTTCCTTTTCTGATCATTTTTACTTATTTTCACTCGTCTTTACTCGCAACTACTCTTGCTCTAACATACGAGTAAATGTACCTGTACCTGTCCTGTAGTTACGGAATTGCAATCCGCTAGTCCAAAATTGCCATTTGGGGACTTTTTCATATTATTGGAGTTTATTGGAGTTTACTCCTTAAGAAACGTTTCATATATAGAGCCCGGTATGAAAAATAGATGGGGAGTAAAATCAAAGCGTTAACAAAAAAAACCCGTTAACAAAAAAAAACCTTCTACTTGATTTTGACCCACTTCCATATAACCGATCAACTTCAAATTTTGCACATATGTGTAGCTAGCGTGTAACAACAGTCTGGCCATTTTGTAAAAGAATCAAGATGGCGGTTCCAAAATGGCGGCCGATTTTTGCATTTGTGTTCCCCGACCCCCGACATGGGTATCAAATGAAAGGGCATGACAGGTAGAATACAATTAGTAGTGTAGCGTCATTCAAACTGGCGCCAACACAAAATGGCGGAAGACATATAATAGACTAAAAAGTAGAAAATTTAACCGATTAAGTTCAAATTTTGCACATATGCGTAGTTTGCTTAACAACCTGAACTTTTCGTACAAAAATCAAGATGGCGGTCTAAAAATGGCGGCCGATTTTTGCATTTATGTTCCCCGACCCCGAAATGGGAATCAAATGAAAGGACACGACAGGTAGAATACAATTAGCGGTGTAGCGTCATTCCAAATTCAAAATGGCGGCCAACACAAAATGGCCGAAGACATTATAATAGACTAAAAATTAGAAAATGTATAACCGATCAAGTTCAAATTTTGCACATATGCGTAGTTTGCTTCACAATGCAACGTGACCATTTCGTAAAAAAATAAAGATAGCGGTTCCAAGATGGCGCCCGATTTTTGCATTTGTGTTCGCCGACCCCCGACATGGGTAGCAAATGAAAGGGTATGACAGGTAGAATACAATTAGCATTAACAATTAAATTTTTTATGGCGGCCAAGACAAAATGGCGGAAGAATATCTACATATAATATGGCTGCCGATTTTTGCTTTTGTCTTCCCCGACCTGCGACATGGGTATCAAATGAAAGGGCATGACAGGTAGAATACAATTAGCAACAACAAAATGGCAGAATATGTACCTATAATAGACTAAAAAGTAGAAAACATAACCGATCAATATCAAATTTTGCACATGCGCATAGCTCGCGTGACAATGTAATCCGACCATTTTGTAAAAAAAATCAGCATGGCGGCTCCAAAATGACGGCCGATTTTTGCAATTGTGTCTCCAATTGCGTGGAATGACGCCACACAACTTATTGTATTCCACCTGTGATGTCCTTCCAACTGATACCCATGTCGGTGAGTCGGAGAACACAATAACAAAACCGCCATCTTGATTTTTTTTACAAAATGGTCAGATTCCATTGTCACGCGAACTATGCATATGCGCAAAATTTTAAGTTGATCGGGTATAGTTTCTACTGTCTTCCGCCATTTTGTGTTGGTCGCCATTTTGAATTTGGAATGGCGCTACACAGCTAATTGCATTCTACCTGTCATACCGTTTCATCTGATCCCCATGTGGGCGGCCGGGGAACAAATTACAAAAATCGGCCGTCATCTTGATTTTTATACAAAATGTTCAGATTGCTTTGTCAAGCGAACTATACATATGTGAAAAATTTGAAGTTGATCGGTTATATGAAAGTTTGTCAAAATCAAGTTGCAAGATTTGTTTACATACAAGATACAAGATACAGGTGAAACTAAGATAAAGCGTTTAAAAAGAGACAGAGACAGAGGGAGAGAGTGAGAAAGTGAGAGGGTTGCCCACCCGGCTGTGCTGTGCACTCGCTTGCTCGTTTGTTAGGCTGCTCGAATCTCGATACTCGCACCACACACACAGCGCACTCGCCTGGTCGTTTGTAGGTTGCCGGGCTGCTCGATACTCGCACGCATACACACAGCGTATCGCATTTTTTTACGTGACGATTTCTACCAAGTCACTCTACCCGCAAGCCGCGTAAAGGAACGGCGGTTTATTGGACTTTATTGTTGGAGTTTATTTGAGTTTATTGGAGTTTATTTTTAAATGTAATACAATGAAATGTAATATGCCATTAAGAGATAATAAAAGTTGGTTTTTTGGCATTGCTTTTTCCAACTATAAAAAATTTGTTTCATTTTTCAATTTTGTTTTATTGTTCTCGAAAAATTTTCTTATTGAACACTTCTAGAGTTAAATTCACAAAAGGCATAGAAAATGGCCCTCGAATTTCGAGTGCTGGGTCCTACTTACGTATAGTTCGCCTGACAATGCATTCCGACCATTTTGTAAAAAAAATTAAGATGCCGGTTTCAAAATGGCGGCCAATTTTTGCAATTGTGTTCCCCGACCTTAGAATAGAGAGGATAAGGAACAGAAAATAGCGTACATGTATACGGATTCGAGGGAAGCACTTGGATTCAAGAACCTCTCGCTCTAAAAGAAAAGAAACAACCATATGTTCATAGGTTTCATGCAGATCCCGGACAGAGGCGTACCGAAATGCGTTCGCGTTTGCTCCAAACATTTTCAGCCAAGTGATGTGTTCTCATTTGGATGGTTACTAAGAAACGCAATCCCCTCCCGGTTTTTGACTAAATATGGTACCACCATTGTCCGGGATCTGAAGAAATACTATGGGAGTGCTGTGCATATGTGTTGCCGAAATGCTTCCCCGATTTTAATTAATTGCGCTTCCTTCTCTTCTCTATTCTAAGTCCCCGACCTACCGACATGGGTATAAACGAAAGGGCATGACAGGTAGAATACAATTAGTTGTGTGGCGTCATTCCAAATTCAAAATAGCGTATTACCTTTTTCTTGATAACCCCCTCAGTATGGGTATGACGATTATAATACAGTAATCTCTGTGACGTCATTTTAAATCTAGTATGACGGCCACTACAAAATGGTGGAAGACATATTATAGACTAAAAAGTAGAATTTAAAATGGATGTAATGTATTTTATCAAATCAATATAAATAAATATATGGGTTCATTTACTTCCTTTGCCTGTTATATATATTTTAAGTCAATCGTCTTTCAGGAGTAAACTCCAGTCTCGAGTCGGAGCTGACACGCACTTATTTTTTTTCATTTATTGAAAAGCGTAGAGATGGCTTTTGATTGTGTTTAACTGCTTTTTTCATATAAAAACATCCATAAATTAAATTTCAGTCGCAATTATTTACAGCTATTATCTTTCATTTTATTACTTTAAACAATATACCGTATTAATTTCAATTATGTTGTAAATTCTCCTAGTTATAATTTTTTATTTGTATAAGTATATGTAAACGAAATAATGTCAAAAATTTTATCAAAAACTTGGTGTTCCTTTTCTCTTTTACTCACTCACAAGTAGGTACTAAAAAGTAGAAAAAACACATATTAAAACAAATTAATACCAGATTCTTCTTGGTTACCAATTTCATTTATAAATATGATTCACTTATGGTACTGAAAGTCCTAGTTTTCGTCCAGTGAGTTTTGAGCAATCCAGCTCTTCTATTCTTAACCCTTCCAATGTTCTGACAAGACTTAATGCGACATATGCCTGTCCTTTAGCAAATAATGCTGATCCTGTGTACAACAGCATGGTCTACTGTACATCCTTGCATTTTATGGACTGTGCAGGCCCAGCACAGTATTATTGGGAACTGTGTTCGTTCGACTGATCCAGAGTTTCGAAGTGCCGGAAACTGTATTTATTTCGACTTGATTAAATGAATTCCATCTCTGCCAAAGTCAATACGAACAGATGGAATGTCGGTATCGTACATCAGATCAAGACGGAATAAAGGCCAATGAATTTCAGTGATATTGCCCATTGCACCATTCACAAATCCTTGCTCTATATTAATATTTGAGGGAAGCATCACTCGCGCTCCGTTGAAAATGTCCAATTCCTTTTGTAAACCTCCAGTCTTGTTTAAATCGACTGACACAATGTTGTCCAAGATTACATTGTCGGCATTTCTAGTCGCATTCACCAGCACATCCTAAGCCCGAATTCTGAAAATTCGCACTCCTTGGGTTCGATATCGTTCAAGGACAGCTGTGTTGTGTGCATCAACTTGTGCACGAGTTGCTCTATGGAAATCGAAATCGCCAGATGCCTCTATTAAAATTTTTGACATCAATAGAACAAAATGTGGGGCCTTCAATTCACCCACGCGTAGAGCATTAGAAAGATCGGCAAATGTTGTGTCGCCTTGTTGTCGCATGTTCTCCGTCTCCACAAGGCTGAAGAGTCTCCACAAATTAATTGCTGGAATAAATCTTGTAGGCTGGTGGAATCCCTGAGCTCCTCGGTTAGGTGGCTACTGAAAGAAATCTAGAAAAACCATAATGTTGGTACCACGGAATGGTTCATTTTCTTTTTTTTTCAGTTGTCGCAATCTGGAATCGATCATGCCCAACATTTCGTATGAATGTACTTCCACTGATTTCGCAAAACCTTCAAATAGTTCCTAGTAAACGGTGTCAAATATCCTACCGTTTTTCCGTCTTTCTCAACAGCTAATTTCAGTAATGTGAGAAGCGTTGTTTCACCAACAAGTCGTGCCGCTACACCGGTCAATGCGCCAATTTGAACTGCTTTCTTACCATAGCAAACAAACGGGGACAAACATTCTGATGCGACTGAGGCATCCATTCATTTGGATTTTGCGAATAATGGTGTTGAATAATTCTCGCTGTTGTAAATTCATTGCAGCAAACACATTTTGAAACTGTTCGTTTGTCATAGCCTGCTCAGTAACTTCATTTTCATGTTCTGCCTCAACAATTTCTCCTGGATTTTCAAGAAGATTGAAAGCATGTGCTTGATTGGATGCAATTTCAAGTTGTCTATCCCTTGCACGATGTATTTCGAGGTATGCATTTGTTCGTCTCAATTGGTCTTCTCGAGCAAGAAAACCTCACGTGCATTATTATGATCATCAATTAATTCATCCTCCGAGTAAAATGGTAGGTACATATTGAACGAGCAGGCTATAGAAATAATTTCCCGGATCTGTCTGCATTTGAAAGAATGGCACTCGTACAACAGCTGGAACATTTCTAACACGGCCGTAGCCAGCTCCGAATATCTAAGGGCGTAAGAAATAATTACAGTTCGGAAAAATAAAAGATGCAAATATATAGTGTTTTTATTACCTTGAGGCTGGTTTTATACTAAACAGCCCCCGTGGCTACGGCCAATTATCATTTTAGTGTTGTTTGCCAGCTTGATGAGTCTTCGTCTTGTTGACTGCTCTTTCTCTTCTGCATCAATGCTTTCTTCACTATCTCCCGATTTATTTTTATAAACTGGCTTAAAACTCATTCCAAATTCAAGTAGGCACATATTTGGGAAATCAAAACTGTGCTCTTGTAATCTTGGACGATTTGCATATCGCTCAACTATGTATGAACAAAGTCCAATTGCTTGATTATCTCAGCCCTTTATATGGTTGATCAGGATTTCTTGTGTTCAAGAACACACACTTTCTTAAGCTTGAAAGGAGTGGCAGGTGGCAGAGTCGATTCTGAGGCGGTATTCTACTTATCATACCCTTTTATTTAATACCCAAGTCGAGGGTATTCTGAAGAAAATGGTAACCCGCCCTCTTGAGACGGCCGCCATGGAAGTTACGGTTTATTGAGTATACTATATTGCTTATTGTATTCTACTTAACATACCGTTTCATTTGGTACCCATGTCGAGGGGGTTGTCAAGAAAATGGTAATCCGCCCTCTTGAGACGGCCGCCATGGATCTAACGGTATATTGAGTATACTGTATTGCTTGTTGTATTCTACTTATTTTAGCCTTAACGGTATATTGAGTATCCTATATTGCTTATTGTATTCTAATTATCATACCCTTTCATTTGATTCCAATGTCGAGGGTGTTGTGAAGAAAATGGTTATCCGCCCTCATGAGACGGGTGTCATGGATCTAACGACAGCTTATTGTATTCTACTTGTCATAACCTTTCATTTGACACCCATGTCGCTGGGGCTGTGAAGAAAATGGTAATCCACCCTCTTGAGACGGCCGCGATGGATCTAACGGTATATTTAGTATACTATACTTATTGCTTATTGTACTCTACTTATTATACGCTTTCATTTGATTCCCATGTCGAGGGAGTTGTGAAGACAATGGTAATCCGCCCTCTTGAGGCGGCCGCCATGAATGTAACGGTATATTGAGTATACTGAATGGGTTATGGTATTCTACTTATTATACCCTTTCATTTGATTCCCATGTCGAGGGGATTGTGAAGACAATGGTAATGCGACCTCTTGAGACGGCCGCCATAGATCTAACGGTATATTGAGTATACTATATTGCTTATTGTATTCTACTTATCATACCCTTTCATTTGATTCCCATGCCGAGGGAGTTGTGAAGAAAATGGTAATCCTCCCTCATGAGACGGGTGTCATGGAAATAACGACATAGCTTATTGTATTCTACTTATCATAACCTTTCATTTGAATCCCATGTCGAGGGGGTTGTGAAGACAATGGTAATCCGCCCTCTTGAGATGGCCGTCATGGATCTAACGGTGTATTGAGTATACTGAATGGCTTATGGTATTCTACTTATTATACCCTTTCATTTGATACCCAGGTCGAGAGGTTTGTGAAGAAAATGTTAATTTGCCCTCTGGAGGCGGTCGTCATGGATTTAATGGTTTATTGAGTATACTTTATTGTATTGTCATCGGAGATAAAGCTGTGTGCAAAATTTCATCATGATACGATCAGCGGAAGTATTCAAAAAATAGATTGCAAAATTGGCTAATATCTTCAAAAACAAAGGCCGTAACACAAAAATTATTTATAGGAAATTGTTCAATCTTTTCGATTTTGGAAAAAATAAGTGCGTGTCAGCTCCGACTCGAGACTGGAGTTTACTCCTGAAAGACGATTGACTTAAAATATATATAACAGGCAAAGGAAGTAAATGAACCCATATATTTATTTATATTGATTTGATAAAATACATTACATCAATTTTATATTCTACTTTTTAGTCTATAATATGTCTTCCACCATTTTGTGGTGGCCGTCATACTAGATTTAAAATGACGTCACAGAGATTACTGTATTATAATCGTCATACCCATACTGAGGGGGTTGTCAAGAAAAAGGTGTAACGGTCGGTTATTTACCGAAAGTTTCTCCCTGTTGATGGTCCCCCATCTATCGGAAATTTCAGACTTCATGAAAAAAATTACTTGACAAAAAAATTTGGGGAAAACTTTTTTAAAAAATTCAAGTAGCCGAAGAAAAAAATAGTTTTGTTCTGAGAAAAAAATGGAAATTTTGAAGGAAGTCTGGTTGAATTCTGGATGAAAGACGGTCGTTATTGGGTCGATAGGCAGAACAGTCTTTATTGGTCGGCACCAAGTCGAATCTGAGTTATTGAGGAACTTAGTCGTTCCCCAAATAGATATTGTTTTTGGAAGAATTTTTTTTAATTGGGCCGAGGCAGACGCCCTCCAGGTTGTACGGGAAGGAGTTTAGCTCCAGGAAGGCTACCAGAGCTGGCATCATTGTGCAGCTGAATTGTATGGACATACCACAACTGGTATCCAGAATCACCTGATCCTGACGCAGACAGAAGCGTTCCACATTGTTGACCTGGCATCGAGACCTTAATGCCACCAAGAATTCAATTACCGATAAGTATCGTTTTTTTTTGTTGTAGATAAGGGTAATGATTGGGTGTTTAACCAAAAACCCCGACTCGATACGATCCTGTAGAATTACGTCATGTGTGAAATTCCTTAGAAGAAGATCCAATTACGTAGACATTTACTTCGTCTTGTTCATTTAGAGGCGGTCTGTAAAGCAAGTTTAAAGGACATTGTAACTGTGGGAGGAAAGAAAAAAATAACAAACAAAAAAAAAAGTAGCAAATATTTGCCGAACTAGCGTAGAATCTCAACAGAACCACGGCTGTGTGCTGGGAAAATCTTGGTACAATAGTGGGGCCTCAACCACCGGAGATTTTAGTGCGTCAAACCAGAGAGCTGTCTGTGTAACTGTGGAGTCAGTTAGTATTGAATCAACATTTGCTTCTAACACTGGCTAGCTACAAATTGGAGTATAAATATTGTGAGTTTTTTCTATCTGGTATCAAGATATTGCCTACCGGATCATAATGAGGCAAACTCAGCAATAACCAGGTCTATGACTGCACTTCGCATTAATATTAATTTCTATATAAACTAACAAACCAAAAAGTAATTCTCTAAACAATTTACAAATTCTATTATAACGTCCCCGGGCGAAGAATAGCACTGGTTTTGGAGTCGCCCAGCGAATTACTGGATTGATTATTCATATAAACGCTTAAGTTTCCTTGGATTTTACTAACTTTAATTAACTTTTCAATTTGGGGATTATCATATCAATTAACAATTATTTAGCATTTTGATTATACTGTTGCTTGACTACCTATATTACGTGCTATTATATTAAACACTAATTATATTACCAATTTAATTATATATTATATTATTTATATTATACTACCAAACATATTTACAATCCCATGATTCCATCATTATATGTATGTATATATATAGTTACAAATTATTATGACTATATGGTTTTTCTAAATTATCTTCACCCTTTAAAACTAAATCATATTGCCTATTTTAACCATATATATTCAAACTTTTAACTATATGTATAACCCCCCAAATATTTATTCATATACACTAAATAATCAACACAAAAGAAAATTATTTTATACACTTATAATTGAAATCGTTACATTTGTTGTTACGTATATTACCCCCCGTTAATAATCATATTAATGTCTTAAATTAATTCGATATCACTTAAATATTATTGAGTGATTTGGGTTGTTGTAAGAAGAACAGGAATCCTCGACTGGTACCAGAGCGACGATTTGTATTTTTCTTTTCCGGTATTGGCTGGACCGTGTTGTTTAATGGTAATAGATGGTTGCATCCACATTACCTATATTGTAAGGTTATTTTTTTGCTTTACATTATTTACTAGTTAATTCAAACTTACCTTTTATTTTGGTGTTAAATTAAAAACATTGTATTGAGTTGTCATTATTATATAATATAGTTGTTGTCAAATCCTTTAACTCCAATAGTATTACTAGGCATGACAGCCTAAGGGGGTAATTTATCCAGGATGGTTGGGTTTTGCTTTCTCTCCAGGGTTCTCTCGAAGTCGCGTTGAATATTTACAGGTCCACCAGGTCGTTGGGAACTTCCAGCGATGAATACCTTTGGCTAAACTAGGACAAGAACGGTATGAAGGGATCTCCATTTTAAATAATAGGTGAGTGGTGAATCATAGGTGTCGAGTTCCGGTCACACAACCCCACGCCCCCACCGGCGAGCTAGCGTCAACCGTGTGGCCGGTTTAACATCCCCTACAAACATTTAGGAACCTAGGGAGGATGTAGTCTTTTACAAATTATTTTTATGTTTACCCAATCTTGATGGCAGTAGCCTTGCTGTCACCAGCAAGGAGCTCCATGGAGGCGGTACAAAGGTAATACGCTATTTTGAATTTGGAATGACGCCACACAACTAATTGTATTCTACCTGTCATGCCCTTCCGTTTATACCCATGTCGGTAGGTCGGGGACTTAGAATAGAGAAGAGAAGGAAGCGCAATTAATTAAAATCGGGGAAGCATTTCGGCAACACATATGCGCAGCACTCCCATAGTATTTCTTCAGATCCCGGACAATGGCGGTACCATATTTAGTCAAAAACCGGGAAGGGATTGCGTTTCTTAGTAACCATCCAAATGAGAACACATCACTTGGCTGAAAATGTTTGGAGCAAACGCGAACGCATTTCGGTACGCCTCTGTCTGGGATCTGCATGAAACCTATGAACATATGGTTTTTCTTTTCTTTTAGAGCGAGAGGTTCTTGAATCCAACTGCTTCCCTCGAATCCGTATACATGTACGCTATTTTCTGTTCCTTATCCTCTCTATTCTAAGGTCGGGGAACACAATTGCAAAAATTGGCGGCAATTTTGACACCGGCATCTTAATTTTTTTACAAAATGGTCGGATTGCATTGTCAGGCGAACTATACGTAAGTAGGACCCAGCACTCGAAATTCGAGGGCCATTTTCTATGCCTTTTGTGAATTTAACTCTAGAAGTGTTCAATAACAAAATTTTTCGAGAACAATAAAACAAAATTGAAAAATGAAACAAATTTTTTATAGTTGGAAAAAGCAATGCCAAAAAACCAAGTTTTATTATCTCTATCGCATATTACATTTCATTGTATTACATTTAAAAATAAACTCCAATAAACTCAAATAAACTCCAACAATAAAGTCCAATAAACTCCAACAATAAACTCTAATAAATTCCAATAAACGCGATTAAACTCCAATAAACTTCAACAATAAACTCCAATAAACTCCAAAATATTACTTATATTACATTATTCATTTCGTGAATAGTAATGTCATTATTAAATACTGTGACAATAGGTTTGTGAAAACTAAAATACGATACATGAACGTCAGAAGTAACATGAGTTACGAATCGTGAAAACATCGCATCAATGGTTGTACCATATCTAGTTGTCCCTAGTGCTCTTCCAGAAACTAGATTTAAATTCAGTTCTTTTTTCAAAAATTGTATTAGCTGCAATCCGTTATCTTTATCAAAGGTAATATTGAAATCGCCGCCAAGTATAAGCGGAAGTTCATGGTAACGTTTCGGTTATGTTTTCTACTTTTTGGTCTATTATAGGTACATATTCTGCCATTTTGTTGTTGCTAATTGTATTCTACCTGTCATGCCCTTTCATTTGATACCCATGTCGGGGGTCGGGGAATACAAATGCAAAAATCGGCCGCCATTTTGGAACCGCCATCTTGATTCTTTTACAAAATGGTCAGACTGTTGTTACACGCGAGCTGCACATATGTGCAAAATTTGAAGTTGATCGGTTATATGGAAGTGGGTCAAAATCAAGTAGAAGGTTTTTATTTGTTAACGGGTTTTTTTTGTTAACGCTTTGATTTTACTCCCCATCTATTTTTCATACCGGGCTCTATATATGAAACGTTTCTTAAGGAGTAAACTTCAATAAACTCCAAAAAAAATTGACTAACTACGTATTTTTTGGAGAAAAAGGTAGTAGAAGGGGAAATTTTTGTTAAATAACACAAAATTTTGACTTTGATGACTCATTTCTCTGGAAGTTGGTAGGGTACAACCCAGTGGCGGTTCGTAATGTTCAGGATAAGGGAAGCAATGCTTAGGGCTTCAAAGCTGATGTGGGCCTCGAGCGATAAAAGTAAAGGTATCGGCGGCTTTATTTAATAAAACTAACCGTACTACCTATCTATTTTGTTTTTATTTTAATATAATGAAAAATAATATAGTAAGATATACACAGTAGCGAACAGAAGTCCATATGTACACCATATAAAGTAGCGAAAATTCGTATTTTTATTTTATTTTTAAAAATTCTAAAAAATGGTCATGTTACAATATAAGTACCAAAACATTTTATTGAAATTCCATAATAAATTATTTCTACAAAAAAAATAACAAAAAAGTGAAATATACAGGATTCACAAATAACAAAAGTCTAAGTATAGCCCAGTCGTCAGAGACAAATTTCGACCGAAAGCTCGCACAAAATGTGATCTCACTGAAAATTGGGACTTAGGTACTTTTTTGGATGTAGAAAACGATAAAAAAATCTTTGCTGCGCTAAAGTGTGTGCTCAGCTCACAATATCGAAAACAAATTCGAAAATTTGGTTTTTGCGTTATATATCGAAAAACAAAAAAAATTTCGAAAAACTAATAGCGCCACGTGAAAGATCAGAAAATTTTACTAAAATGTATAGTATAATTTATTGTATCGTATTGCGTGTCAGCTCCGACTCGAGCCTGGAGTTTACTCGTTAAACGATTGACTTGAAATATATACAATAGGCAAAGGAAGTACCCATATATTTATTTATATTGATTTGATAAAATGCATTACATAAATTCTATTTTCTCGTTTTTAGTCTATTATATGTCTTCCACCATTTTGTGGTCTCCGTCATATTAGATTTAAAAGGACGTCACAGAGATTACTGTATTATAATCGCCATACCCATACTGAGAGGGTTGTCAAGCAAAAGGTAATCCACCATATTGAATTTGGAATGACGCCTCAAAACTAATAGTCGGAGAGCCGGCCGTATAAAATGAAGGTATAAAATATCCTGACAATTTTTTGTGAGGGAGTAGTACTGCCACAGACCTAAAGGGAGCCACCTTTTATATAACCTAATTTCGCCCGCGTCATGGAATTTTGACGTCATTTCCGGTTACGATTTTTGGTGTTGGTGACGTCATAAAATATCCTAATAAAATTTACATCAAATGAAGGTTGCAATGTGTACATTAAAATTACACTAGGGTGCCAGGCCTAAACCACCCGCAACCCTGTGGCACCCTCGATTAAAGTTTTTTTACAAGCTTTTTTCTTTGTTTGGGACAAATCTTACGATCCATTTTTCAAGTACTTCCCGATGTCCGGTGACGCTCAAATTTGGCACACACCTTTGGTTCTGGAGGCAATATAATATAGTATATTCAATTTTATGGTACATCCAATATGGCGGATATTCCTGGTGGTGAAATCTTGCGATTGATTTTGCGGCCACTTCCCGTAATCCAGTGATGCTCAAATTTGGCACAAACCTTTGGTTCTGAAGACAATGCAATATAGTATATTCAATTATATGGTACATCCAATATGGCGGCCACAAATGGCGGATTACCTTTTTCTTTACAACCCCCCCCCCCCAACATGGGTATCAAATGAAAGAGTATAACGAGTAGAACACAGCAAGCTATGTGACGTCATTTTAAATCGAATATGGCGGCTAAGATAAAATGGCGGATTACCTTTTTCTTTACAAACAAACACCATGGGCATCAAATGAAAGAGTCTGTCGAGGAGAATACAGTACGCTATGTGACGTCATTTTAAATCCAATATGGCGGCCACCACGAACAACCCCTCGATATTGGTATCAAATGAAGGGTTATGATAAGTTGAATACAATTAGCTGTGCTAGTCAGATATGTGACGGCATTTTAAAGCCAATAAGACGCATGAGACTAAAAATTAAAATAAAAACCAATAAAAAAAAATTTTAAAACAAGCTTTTATTAGATAACTACTAAAAAATATTAAATAATAAAAAAATTTAAATATGCGTTAACAAGATGAGCTAAAAGTATAAAATACAATAATTTTTTTAATCCACCTGTATGTAACTACAAGTAAAAGCTTGGGACGCTCAGTTAACAAATGTTTCACATATTATAACAAAAATGCAAAAAATATTATGATTTAACTATTAAATACGAAAATTAATTAGGATACAATTTGATAAAACGCGCCCAATTTTTGGATACTTGTTAGTTCATCTTATTAACGCATGTTTAAAAACTTTTATTATTATTTAATATTTTTTAGTTTATCTAATAAAAGCTTTGTTTTTAAAAAACATGTTTATTGTTTTTTTTTTTTGATTTTCTTAACTCATCGAATACATCGGTGACTTTTTTTTTAAATTAACGTATAAGCCTTATAGTTATTAAAAAAATAGGGTGCCTCTTGTTAGTTGCCCGCATCCTCCTGGCTGCTTCGGTTTTAATAACTATAAAGCCTACGAGCATAGAGCTAAATCTATGAATTAGATAATTTATTTATAAATGTTTTTATCTATATCTACGTAATTTATCATCTCTTTATCAATAAACCATTATCCATTATTACTCATGGCTCAAAAATTTGTTATGCTCCAAGATTTTAATCAGATTATAACATAATTTATTAACTACAGATTTTTTTCATGTTTGCCTTATTAAGTTTACATCATAAACAACAAAAGGAAAAGAAAATATTTTGGAATACACATAGGGTTACAAAAATATGATTTTATTATAATGTAATAACAAAACTCTTATATTAAAAAAAATACAAATTCAAATATTGCTTTCATGCATCAGCATTACAATATTGGATTTAAAATGACCTTACATAGCTTACTGTATTCTCCTCGTCAGACTCTTTCATTTGATGCCGGGTGTTTGTAAAGAAAAAGGTAATCCGCCATTTTATCTTAGCCGCCATATTCGATTTAAAATGACGTCACATAGCTTGCTGTGTTCTACTCGTTATACTCTTTCATTTGATACCCATGTTAGGGGGGGGTTGTAAAGAAAAAGGTAGGTCTTCAGAACCAAAGGTTTGTGCCAAATTTGAGCATCACTGGATTACGGGAAGTGGCCGCAAAATCAATCGCAAGATTTCACCACCAGGAATATCCGCCATATTGGATGTACCATAAAATTGAATATACTATATTATATTGCCTCCAGAACCAAAGGTGTGTGCCAAATTTGAGCATCACCGGACATCGGGAAGTACTTGAAAAATGGATCGTAAGATTTGTCCCAAACAAAGAAAAAAGGTTGTAAAAAAACTTTAATCGAGGGTGCCACAGGGTTGCGGGTGGTTTAGGCCTGGCACCTTAGTGTAATCTTAATGTACACATTCCAACCTTCATTTGATGTAAATTTTATTAGGATATTTTATGACGTCACCAACACCAAAATCGTAACCGGAAGTGACGTCAAAATTCCATGACGCGGGCGAAATTAGGTTATATAAAAGGTGGCTCCCTTTAGGTCTGTGGCAGTACTACTCCCTCACAAAAAATTGTTAGGATATTTTATACCTTCATTTTTATACGGCCGGCTCTTGGACTATAATTGTATTCTACCTGTCATGCCCTGCCTTTTGATACCCATGCCGGTGGCAAGGGGAACACAATTACAAAAATCGGCCGCCATTTTGGAACCGCCATCTTGATGATTGAGCGAACTATGCGTATGTGCAAAATTTGAAGTTGATCGGTTATATTCTCTGCTTTTTAGTCTATTATATATAGATACTCTTCCGCCATTTTATCTTGGCCGCCATAAAGATTGTAATTGTTAATGCGAATGGTATTCTACCTGTCATACCCTTTCATTTGCTACCCATGTTGGGGGTCGGCAAACACAAATGCAAAAATCGGGCGCCATCTTGGAACCGCCATCTTTATTTTTTTACGAAATGGTCACGTTGCATTGTCAAGCAAACTACGCATATGTGCAAAATTTAAACTTGATCGGTTATATTTTTTAATTTTTAGTCTATTATAATATGTCTTCGGCCATTTTGTGTTGGCCGCTATTTTGAATTTGTAATTGTAATTCTACCTGTTATGCGGTTCCATTTGATACCGAAGTGGTGATCTGGAGTACAAATGCAAAAATCGGCCGCCATTTTTGGACCGCCATCTTGATTTTTGTACAAAATCGTAAGATTGTTAAGCAAACTTCGCATATGTGCAAAATTTGAACTTGATCGGTTAAATTTTCAACTTTTTAGTCTATTATATGTCTTACGCCATTTTGTGTTGGCCCAATTTTGAATTTGGAATGACGCTATACCACTAATTGTATTCTACCTGTCATGCCTTTCATTTTATACCCATGTCGGGGGTCAGGGAACACAAATGCAAAAATCGGCCGCCATTTTGGAACCGCCATCTTGATTTGTTTACAAAATCGTAAGATTGTTAAGCAAACTTCGCATATGTGCAAAATTTTAACTTGACCGGTAAAATTTTCTACTTTTTAGTCTATTGTATGTCTTCCGCCATTTTGTGTTGGCGCCATTTTGAATTTGGAATGACGCTACGCCACTGATTGTATTCTATCTGTCATACCTGTCGTTTGATACCCATGTCGGGGGTCGGGGAACACAAATGCGAAAATCGGCCGCCATTTTGGAACCGCCATCTTAATTTGTTTACAAAATGGTCAGATTGTTAAGCAAACTACGCATATGTGCAAAATTTGAACTTGACCGATTAAATTTTTTACTTTTTAGTCTATTATATGTCTTCCGCCATTTTATGTTGTCGCCATTTTGAATTTGGAATGACGCTACATCACTAATTGTACTCTACCTGTCATACCCTTTCATTTGAGACCCATGTCGGGGGTCGGGGCGGGGAACACAAATGCAAAAATCGGTCGCCATTTTGGAACCGCCATCTTGATTTGTTTACAAAATGGTCAGATTGTAGCTCCACGCGAGCTACACATATGTGCAAAATTTTTAGTTGATCGGTTATGTGGAAGTAGGTCAAAATCAAGTAGAAGATTTTTTTTGTTAACCGGTTTTTTTTGTTAACGCTTGATTTTTACTCCCCAACTATTTTTTATATCGTGCTCTACATATGAAACGTTTCTTAAGGACTCCAAAAAATTGTTTTATTATTATAAAAAATTATGAAAAATAAGAAGTACCTAAGTCCCAATTTTCAGCGAGATCCCATACTGTGCGAGGTCAAAGTCTCTGACAACTGCGCTAGTAGGTACACTTAAAATTTTTTATTATTATTTTTTGTAGAAACAATTTCATTATGCAATTTCAATATAACGTTTTTGTACAAAGGATTGTACTTATTTATTTTGTAATATCACAATTTTTTTTATGCTATAGTTAACGAATTTTCGCTATTTTATATGGTGTACGTTTGGTGTACGTTGACTTTTGTTCGCCACTGTATAACACAATTCAAAAAAATCTCTCTTTATAGTCCAGTAAATCTGTCGAAAAAATCGCATTTTTTTGCAAAAACGATTAACAGGCTACAAAGGTATGTAAAAAATAGGAAATTTTCCGTAGAATTCAATGAACTATTTTTAAAACAAATGACGCGCTTGCGTCCTTTTCAAAATGGCGCCCAAAGTAAGCGAAAAGCAGTTTTTCACGTTTAAAAAAGAAACTTGGTGTTGTACAAAAAAAATTTAATGGCAAAGTTGTGTAACTCTTTAATACGGATCGAACTGCCGTGGTCCGGTCTCAAAATATTGCAAACTCAATTAGTAATTGCAAAAAGACCGCTAAAAATCGCTATTTTTTGAAATACCTGTAGCTCCGTGAAAAGACGATATTTTTTAACGAACCACGATGAAAGCGTAGTTCAATGTAAGTCGAATAAGAGCGTTTTTACAGATTTGCAAAATATTGCAAGATTTTTGCAGAATTCGATTTTTTCGAAAAAAACGCGTTTTTTTCAATGTCCAATAGCTCATACAGGCCATCATATTTTTACACCCTACCGGTACCAAAATTTTCTTTAACAGTTGCGCTTACATGTGCAATTAATGCGCATATCAAAAAATGATCCCTAATATGTGCAAAATCAGTCAAAAGATCGATATTTTTTTATACCCCAAAAAACCATGAATATATTTGTGATTTTTAATTACATTGGAATGCCATCATTGCCAATCGAAAGCTGACATTTTTCTACAAATTTACAAAAAAAAATTTTTGCTCTCCGACCTTCTTGAGCCGAGATAATTTTTTTTTTTGAAAAAAATCGTGTGGCGCCATCTTTTGAGATAAGTCGCTGAAATTTGCAGGGGTCACTGCTGAATATTTATATTTTCAATAAAAAATTCCCGCAACTTTGTCGGCCGTTGCTGAGCATTGTAAAATCAATTAAACTCGCAGCTCTATGCTGCGGCGCGCATTAGCTGGCGCTATAGTCCGGTCAAAATAGACGAAAAAAGCTCAAGATGGGTGATAATTCGGAAGTTGCTGAAAATTGAGCCCTTACAAATATCATTATAAATAAAATGGTGAATCCCCCATCGATCGGTCGGTGCCAAATATTTTTATTCAAGGTCAAAAGGTCAAAATATCAGTTTTTGGCAAATATCTGCTAAACGGTAAGTTTTATCACAAAAAAGTTTCCACAAAGTTTGTAGATTATGCGATTATCCACAAAAATAGATATTATACATTTTCCTGTACAAATTGCCATTCATGAGATATCGCCGTTTTTAAGATTTAAAATACTCATATGCACTCATTCGCGACTTGTATAGGCATCAGACGTTCAATAAATCCTTTCTACGTGGCTAATATTATCAGGGGTGATTCCTGGTAGTCCAACAAAGGACTTATTGAACGTCTGATGCCTATACAAGTCGCGAATGAGTGCATATGAGTATTTTAAATCTTAAAAACGGCGATATCTCATGAATGGCAATTTGTACAGGAAAATGTATAATATCTATTTTTGTGGATAATCGCATAATCTACAAACTTTGTGGAAACTTTTTT
Organism: Thereva nobilitata; assembly: GCA_963855945.1. Taxonomy (NCBI): domain Eukaryota; kingdom Metazoa; phylum Arthropoda; class Insecta; order Diptera; family Therevidae; genus Thereva; species Thereva nobilitata. The sequence continues at coordinate 144,573,427 of OY979694.1, forward strand.
GTGATAAAACTTACCGTTTAGCAGATATTTGCCAAAAACTGATATTTTGACCTTTTGACCTTGAATAAAAATATTTGGCACCGACCGATCGATGGGGGATTCACCATTTTATTTATAATGATATTTGTAAGGGCTCAATTTTCAGCAACTTCCGAATTATCACCCATCTTGAGCTTTTTTCGTCTATTTTGACCGGACTATAGCGCCAGCTAATGCGCGCCGCAGCATAGAGCTGCGAGTTTAATTGATTTTACAATGCTCAGCAACGGCCGACAAAGTTGCGGGAATTTTTTATTGAAAATATAAGTATTCAGCAGTGACCCCTGCAAATTTCAGCGACTTATCTCAAAAGATGGCGCCACACGATTTTTTTCAAAAAAAAAAATTATCTCGGCTCAAGAAGGTCGGAGAGCAAAAATTTTTTTTTGTAAATTTGTAGAAAAATGTCAGCTTTCGATTGGCAATGATGGCATTCCAATGTAATTAAAAATCACAAATATATTCATGGTTTTTTGGGGTATAAAAAAATATCGATCTTTTGACTGATTTTGCACATATTAGGGATCATTTTTTGATATGCGCATTAATTGCACATGTAAGCGCAACAGTTAAAGAAAATTTTGGTACCGGTAGGGTGTAAAAATATGATGGCCTGTATGAGCTATTGGACATTGAAAAAAACGCGTTTTTTTCGAAAAAATCGAATTCTGCAAAAATCTTGCAATATTTTGCAAATCTGTAAAAACGCTCTTATTCGACTTACATTGAACTACGCTTTCACCGTGGTTCGTTAAAAAATATCGTCTTTTCACGGAGCTACAGGTATTTCAAAAAATAGCGATTTTTAGCGGTTTTTTTGCAATTACTAATTGAGTTTGCAATATTTTGAGAACGGACCACGGCAGTTCGAACCGTATTAAAGAGTTACACAACTTTGCCATTAAATTTTTTTTTGTACAACACCAAGTTTCTTTTTTAAACGTAAAAAACTGTTTTTCGCTAACTTTGGGCGCCATTTTGAAAAGGACGCAAGCGCGTCATTTGTTTTAAAAATAGTTCATTGAATTCTACGGAAAATTTCCTATTTTTTATATACCTTTGTAGCCTGTTAATAGTTTTTGTAGGTAAAAACCCTCACTTACTGGACTATTATCCCTTTAAATCATCATTAAAGACCAAAGGCTCTCAAAATTTCTTCTCAATAGGACTTCAAATCGGTGAAATGACGTTATCTTGTTAGGTGGATATTTGAAGTCCCATTCAGGAGAAATCGGCTCTCAATATTTTTCTACAGCATGAAGGCTTTGGGAGAAACAAATCAACCAGGAAAGCTTTCATTTTGCGTTTTGAATCTAGTTCTCGTACCCTTCGCAAGCAGTTTTCGAATCGAGAATGGTCCGAGAAAGCGAGCCTCCGAGAAATTGTTTGCAGTGTGAGGTAAATTAAATTGAATGTGTTGGACTTTTCACGTTGATTTTCGGTGCCAAAGAAGCTGACCCTGCAAACATTTCGATTCGGAAACGATTCGAGAACGATTTGCCAAAAGCGAAAGCTTGCTTCGATCTCGGAATAGTTAACGACTGGTAAACGAATTCGAAGGCAATAAAAGCGGAGCAAGAGATCGAATCGCTTACTCGTGCTGATAACGAATCGCATGCTCGTATCCATAGCAAATCGCTTCTGCGCCCTGCGTATTCATGTACACGCATACCTTGACCACAAAGTCAAAAAATCAAAAGTTTCCAAACAAATTGTTGAGGAGAAACCAAAGGCTCCCAAAATTTCCTCTCCGGACTTCAAATCGGTGAAATGACGTTATGTTGTTAGTGTAATTTGGAGATTTGAAGTCCTATTCAGGGGAAATCGGCTCTCAATATGTTTCTACAGCATGGCTTGTAATATAGATCCAGTCAAATTAGTCGAAAAAAGAGGATGAAATTGCATTTTAAGAGGTACAGAATTTTTTTTTGCATTTGTTCGGGTACATCTGACAATGATAAAACCAAGTTTGTGGGGTTGCAGTGGCTTGGGAAAAGCCGCCATCTTGAAAAAGAGGGAGAGCTTGTTTATATTAAATAGCTCGTTTGCATGCAATCATAGCTGATAATGATCAATGGAAACGTTGTGGAGAATAAAATTATCTAAAAAATGAGCGCTCAACGAGCTCTGTAAGTTCATTTGGCTCAAAGTAATGGCGAGCAATCCAACGCCAAAGTTCGCACTGAACGTGCCAGAAATAACTGATAACGCAATTATTTTTGAATATTTCGTTAACGGTTGCTCATATGAAAAAGTAGTAAATGACAGGAATACGGGTAATGAAAATATCTTTCCAACGAGGTATTGGTCCAAATTCCATGTCGACTATGTCCGCGATACAGCGGGTCAAAGCTCAACCAAGAGGTTTACGAAGGTAGGTATTTAACAACTTTGGAAAATTATGATTATGGGAAATAGTATCTGAGAATCATCAGTTTTGACATTCTGACCTTGAATTTTTTTTAGTAAAACACTGAACAAGAGAACGTTATAAAACCTATTAACAATAATGGCCATAGCATTATATGAAACTCAACCCAACTTTTAGCAACTAAACTCAACTAAACTCAACGCAACTCAACTAAACTTAGCTATTATTCTAACTCTTAGCAACTAAACTCAACTTAACACCAACTAAACTCAACTAAACTTAACCAAGGTCTACTGAAATCAACTAAACTCAACCAAACTCAACTAAATTCAATCCAACTCAACTAAACTCAACCCACACTATTTCGGAAAAGCATCTTGGCTCTTAAACCTTCGATTGTTATTCTTTCTTTCGTCAGAAAGTTTTACTGATTGATATAATTATTATTTCTCGCCAAAAAATTTATTTTTAGAATGTGAAAACTGATGATTCTCATCTACTATTTCCCATAATTATCATTTTCAGTTGTTAAATAGCTAAAAATTCGTAAACTTCTCCGTTGACCTTTGACCCGCTGTATCGCGGAGATAAAACGACATGGTGTTTCGACCAATACCTCCTTGGAAAGATATTTTCATTGGCCGTATTCCTGTCATTTACTACTTTTTCATATGAGCAACCGTTAACGCAATATTCAAAAATAATTGCGTTATCAGTTATTTCAGGCACGTTCAGTGCGAACTTTGGCGTTGGATTGCTCGCAAACTAGATAAGCGATAACGACGATTAAGGGCTCATTCTAAAGGTAATTACAAGGACTTTAAATTTGTTAACGGGCATTAACCCAAAAAAATTAACAGTTGTTGAGTTATTTGCAAAAAACTGCATTCCACCCTCACCACACGATCATGGTTGAACTTTGACCGGCCATTACTTTGAGCCAAATCAACTTACAGAGCTCGTTGAGGGCTCATTATACGCTTTATATTAGCTTCACCTGTATGTATGTGTCTCTGTAAGTATGCATGTACGTCTGTTTGTATGTTTGTAGGTATGTATGTTTTAGCTTTATATTAGCTTTACCAGATGTATGTATGTATTTATGTATGTATGTATGTTCTATGTAAACAAATCTTGCAACTTGTTTTTGACCCACTTCTATATAACCGATCAACTTCAAATTTTGCACATATGCATAGTTCGCGTGACAATGCAATCTGACCATTTTGTAAGAAAAACAAGATGGCGGTTCCAAGATTGCGGTCGATTTTTGCTATTGTGTTCCCCGACCCCCGACATGGGTATCAAATGAAACGGCATGACAGGTAGAATACAATTAGCTGTATGGCGTCATTCCAAATTCAAAATGGCGGCAAACAAAATGGCGGACTACCTTTTTCTTTACAACCCACTCGATATGGGTATCAAATGAAAGGGTGTGACAATTAGAATACTATTATCTGTGTGGCGTCATTCCAAATTCAAAATGGCGGCCAACACAAAATGGCGGATTATCTTTTTCTTTACAACCCACTCGGTATGAGTATCAAATAAAAGGATGTGATAATAGAATACTTTTCGCTGTGGGGCGTCTTTCCAAATTCAAAATGGCGGCCACCAAAAAATGGCGGTTTACCTTTTTCTTTACAACCCACTCGGTATGGGTATCAAATGAAAGTGTATGACGAGTATAGTATAGTAAGCTTTGTAATGTCGTTTTAAATGTTAAGTTAAGTAGGAAATCTAAGATTCCTAAATCCAAAATAGTTATAAGTAAAAAATCTAAGACTGCTAGATCCAAACTAGTAATAGGTAGACCCAATAAAGTTAATCCTATCCCAGTTTTAAACCACAATAGTAACTCACTAATGCAGCATGTAAGATCCTCTATAAATAACCTTGTAGCTAAGAAACCCATTAATACGATTAACACTATTCCAACTGCTTCTAACTCAGTCCCAACCGGTACATCGAACCCACTAACACCCAATACAGTACGCCATAATAATAACACTACTCACAATCCCTACCCAAACTTCTCTCGTAGCCACGTCATCGTTGGTGGTCGTTCCTACGCTGATGTTAGTGAGATTTCGACACAACCTCCTTCGGTTACGATTGACACACAGAAATCCGTGGATATTTCTGTAAGCCGGACCAACAACATTCCGTCCACAAAACCACCTTTCTTGAACCCGTTACAACCACCGGTTGTAAAAAACACCCTGATCTCAGCGGATTCGAGTGAGAGTCGATATTTGCTATCTCGGTTAAGAGAAAGGAAGGTTTTTGACAATGTAAGGCTTTTCCTCGCCTACATGCATAATAAACCTGATTCTACCTGTATTCATGGTAAAACCAGGACCAGCCTCATCATCGCGATCCAACAGGAAGGTCTTCCCACGGATCGTGCTGCGTTGCTCGAACTATTCACCAGGTACCACGAGCATTATGAAATTAGTCCCCAACAAGTAAACAAGGATCTCTCCGCTTATGCTGCTCATGTAAGATCGCTACATGTGTCTCAGCTCCAAAAAAGCCGTGATGAGATGAATAGATATTACCGCGCGTAACTAGCTACTTCCCCAATAGCCCATCCCACCTCGTTACTTCTCCATAAACCTATCCTACCCCAGATAAGAATCTTTTATCACAACTGTAGTGGTATAAGAACCAAATTAAATAATCTCTTTATTGACTCCAAATCGTGTCGTTATAATGTACTTGTACTTACTGAAACTTGGTTAAATGATTCATTCCAAAATGAAGAGATCTTGGACAGCAGCTGGACGATCTACAGGTGCGATAGAGATTACAGCTCCACCGGTCTCACAAGAGGAGGCGGAGTACTTATAGCTGTCAAGGACTCTTTAAATAGTGAATTAATCACGACCAATCGTTCACCATCTTTCGAACACGTTTTTATACGAGTCAAATCTGATCAGAAGCTTATATTCATCGGTACCTTCTATATCTCCCCAAATTCGGACGAATCTAATTATGACGATTTACTACATATAGTGGAGGAAGTAAATGAATCGCTCTGCGGTAACGACGTTATATTTGTCCTAGGTGATTTTAACCGGCCGAATATATCTTTCATCCCCGACGAGGAAGACAACAACTTGCTTCCCATTAATGCCATTAATGCCATCGATATAAAGCTTATCGACACTTTTTACGGCATTGATCTACGCCAAATTATTGGGCAACCAAACTCCTGTGGTAAATGGCTAGACCTTATCTTTACCAATTCATACGAGGAGGTGAATATTCTACCCGTTTCCGATGAGGATAACCTATTTAATAATTCTATTCACCACTCCGCATGGATCCTCGAGATTAATTCCTCTATCCCCAACCATCGTACATCATATAACAATATAATTGTTTATGACTTTAAGAATGCGGACTGGGAGAGTATTGGCTTCGAATTATCCCTAGTCGACTGGGAACATAGGCTATCAAGTAGTGATCTTGACGAGATAGTTTCAAGCTTCTATACTATCATTTTCAACACCATCGACAAATATGTACCCAAGATTAAAAAAAGGGATAAGGTATCGGAACCTTGGCTCGATAAAAACACTCGATCCCTACGTAATAAAAGAAACAAATTATATAATTTGATTAAAAATAACATAAATGTAGACGAGCGTTTGATATCCAAATACATTAGGCTAGCCTCAGAATTTAATGTTAGGTCTCGCGGGGCCTACACTGCATACATCAATTCTGTAGGAGATAGCATTATAAGAGATCCTAAAAATTTTTTCGACTTCGTCAACATTAAACGGAAAACCTCGGGCTATCCAACAACAATGACGAACGGTAGAGTACACTCCTCGTGCCCCCAAGAAATTTGTAATATGTTCGCTGATAGGTTTGGCGAAATTTATACCCCCACATCCAGTGTAACAGGCACGGATCCAACTGTTACTTACAATGGCACCTCCCTTCTTATAAATAACATAACCCTGTCTGTTGACGAGGTAATGACTGGTCTAAATAATCTCGACACCAAAAAAGGTAACGGTCCTGACAATCTCCCTCCTATTTTCTTGCAGTGTTGTTTGAAACATATCTTATTCCCTCTTCATTTTATCTTCAACAAATCTCTATCCTTAGGAAAGTTTCCTACGCTATGGAAAAAATCCTACCTTACGCCAATATATAAATCCTGTGATAAACACTCGGTAGACAACTATAGGGGCATTGCCATTTTATCATCAATCCCTAAGCTTTTTGAAAAACTTGTTTTTGACAAGATTGCCCCTCTAATCGACCCATACCTAAATGAGCAGCAACACGGTTTCAGAAAAGGGGGTTCAACTACCTCAAACCTTATGGTCCTAATCTCAGAACTGCTATGTGGTATGGAAAGCGGCAACCAAATCGATGCTGTATACACTGACTTCAGCAAGGCCTTTGATCGAGTGGACCATAACATTCTAATTGGAAAACTGTTAAAATTTGGAATATCAGGTTCTGCCCTTGATTGGTTAAAATCATATGTGAACGGAAGAACACAGGTTATCAGATTCCAAGGATTTCTATCTGATGAAATCGAAATAACCTCTGGCGTTCCTCAGGGTAGTCATCTCGGTCCTCTTCTTTTTAATATCTTCATCTCCGATCTATCAGAAAAATTAGTTAATATCCCACATCTCTTCTATGCGGATGACCTCAAAATATATAATGTCATTCAGTCCCAAACCGATGTCTCCTACTTGCAATCTAAGCTCAATGCCCTACAAGACTGGTGCAACACGAATAAATTGCAACTTAACACCAGCAAATGTCATGCAATTACCTTCTCCCGTAGAAGAAACCCACATAAGCAGTACTATTATCTCAACGACATGATGTTGAATCAGGTTGATCATATCGTAGATCTGGGTGTAGTCCTAGACAAAAAACTTAATTTCAATCTGCACTACGATAATATTACTGCCAGAGCCAACAAGCTTTTAGGTTTCATAAAGAGGAGGGCCAAGGAATTCGACAATGTATGGGTCACGAAAACACTCTTCTGTTCTCTAGTCCGCCCTATCCTGGAATATGCGTGTCCCATCTGGGATCCTATATTCCAAGTTAGTAGCAGCAGGATTGAATCAGTTCAGAAGAGATTTCTCCTTTTCGCCCTGAGAAATCTACAAGACCCTCGCAACTACCAAACCCTACCGCACTACCTGGACAGGCTCAGAGTGCTTGACCTTATGCCGTTATCAAGCAGGAGAAAATTGCTCATATCTTGCGTTGCTTTTGACGTCCTTAGCGGAAAACTTAATGTGCAGTTTCTGTCGGACAAAATCAAATTCAATGATGAAGTCCGACAGACCAGACACACTAAATTACTTAAAGAATACCCACATCGTACCGATTACGCTAGGAACGAGCCCGTCAACAGATGTTGTATGGTATTCAACAGTCATTCCTCCTGTTTCTCCCCTTCACTCAACAAGGCATCCTATAAGAAAAAACTTAGATCCCTACTAACATAACCCCACCTTTCCTGACAATAGTAGCTTAAGTTTTCAGTAGTTTTCAATAGTCATTAAATTAATGTGATTTCATTATTTATAATAAGAACTGTACTACTATGTATTAATTTAAGTGCAGTGTATGCTTCTCACCCAACATAAAAAAATCATCCTTCAAACAAAAAATTGTATCCCTCTTGACATCACAATCACCATGATAACCATAGACTTAAGCTGACAAAGTATAATTAACTATACCCTTTACCTGATAATATGGTATTTTGCATTGTATTTTCTGCATTGTAATTTTTGTAGTAGGTTTAAGTATGCCTTGTTTGGCAATAAATAAATAAATAAATAAATAAATCTAATATGGCGGTCACTACAAAATGGACGAACACATACATATAATAGACTAAAAAATAGAAAATAAAAAATATAGTTTAAAAAATCTAAAAAATACGCTTTTATTTTAAAATGAACTAAAAAGTTAAAAATAATTTTGAATGTAAAGTTTTTATTGCTCCAGCCAGTATAAGAAAACAACCTACCTTTCGAAATCTAAAAAAGCGTGGGGCGCTAGCTAAAAGTTCCGGTGTTAATAAAATAAGAATATAGAGAGCCCCACGCTTTTATACATTTCGAAAAGTAGGTTGTTTTCTTATACTGGCTGGAGCAATAAAAACTTTACATTCAAAATTATTTTTAACTTTTTAGTTCATTTTAAAATAAAAGCGTATTTTTAGTTTTTTTAAACTATAGTTTTTTTAGATAATTTTATTCTCCACAACTTTGCCATTGATCATTATCAGCTATCATTGCATGCAAACGAGCTATTTAATATAAACAAGCTCTCCCTCTTTTTCAAGATGGCGGTTTTCCCAAGCTACTGTGACCCCACAAACTTGGTTTTATCATTGTCAGATGTACCCGAACAAACCCCAGCAAAAAAATTCCGTACCTCTTAAAATGCAATTTCATTTACTAATTTGACTGGACTAAGAAGGCTTTGGGAGAAACAAATCAACCAGGAAAGCTTTCATGTTTGCTTTTGAATCTATTTCTCGTATAGATGTTTTCAAACTCCGTGACACAAAAAAATTTGAACAGTTCTGCGCACCTCGTTGCTAAATTTTATAAATTTTGTTCTATCATTTCCCCTCTTTTCATTTAAAAAGGCAACAAACGCAGAAAAAACTCAACAAAATAATTTGGAAAGCGATGCTCGCATGCCGAATGAATGAAGTTCTGTTATCTTTATATGGATTGAGCAGAGCTTTTAAATGCCTAGAAAAACCCTGCTCAACCAAGTAAATTTATCCATCAAAATAAACATAATTTTATTATAATTATGCGAAATATTTCTCATCCCTAAATTTAAAATAATTAAAAAAAAATACTGAAATTTTTTTTTTAAGTTCATGAGCATTTTTATTCATAAACTGAGAAATCTCCGCAGCCGCAAGCAACACAACCTCCCCTGGCAGAAGCGCGCATGCGACTGACGGAAAACGTCAACAAGCCTAGCATCAAAGAATAAAGCTGCTGACAGAATCAGGCGCAAACGCCGTGCGGGCAATGACAGAGAGAATAGAAGTAGTGTATTCAAATGCGCACTAACGAAATGCTGTTTTACGCTACGCACACACCGCGCAAGTTGCGACGGTCCGACGACCAGAGCTCAGCGACTGCCTTACTATACATTGAGTTGAAAATTTTCACATTTCACTTGCATATTATTAATTACTGAGGCAACTAAACGGGATTCCCAGTTAGGACTAAGCTAATTTTGGGTGGCTCCTTCGATTGCGACTAGCAGCGAGTCTCAATTCTTTACCGTTTTCGAGATCTCACGATTTGATTTCCAAAATTTCCAAAACGATTATCTCGCTTCCCCACTCTACATAATATTGTATTACGGGAAGTCAAAATTTTAAAAACCGCGTCCACGCCTACTATAAATTGAGTTGAAAATTTTCAAATTTCGTTTGCATATTATTAATTATAGCTGGGACCCGGTGCGCCTATGCTGCTCCCAAAAGCCAATAGTAGTAATCAGGTGATATGAATTATAATATACAGTAGGAGAGTTTTAAAAAGGCAATTTTTTGGTATTTTTGATTCCAAATAACAAAATGTGAAACTATTAGGGATCTGATCATAAAGTCGTTATTTGCTACCTTAAAAGACCTCAGATACAGATTTTCATTGGAATCGGAACACAATTAGCAAATTCGTCGGCCATTTGAATTTATAAGTTTTGACCACAAATTCGTTATTTGCGACCTTAAAACCCCTAGATACCCACTTTCATTGGAATCGGAATAAAATTGGCAAATTCAACCATATTTCTGCGGAAATTTTGAATTTCGGTCATATTTCGGCGGCCACTTTGAATTTCGAAAATCGGGCTTCGAGGTGTATCATAGGAGACCTCCACGGAACTTCATGCAAAAACTCAAAGCTCTGCGATGATTTTCAACAAAGCTCTCCATGACAGCGCCATCTAGGACTGGCTTTAGAAAGTAATCAAATAGCCTATGCTCTAAGTTTGAATGTAAATAGCACATGGTTAAAATTTCATTAAGATCGGTTGTACGGTGTAAGAGCCTATAGCGATCATACATACACACATTCATTTTTATATAATATAGTGATTGGGGCAACTAAACTGGGGAAAATCTACAGTATTTCTAATACCCACCTACGATTTTTTTTAATTGTTTTTTATTTATATTTTTCGAAAAATAATGATTTTTTAAAGTTGTGTAAATTCGGTTAGCAGAAAAGTGATAACCGCCATATTATTTAAAAGGTGTAGGGGGGTTGGGGGGCAGAGCCCCCACAGTAGTAAGGGTTAACCTTAAACTGGGGGAAATGTTAAAAGGAGGTTATGGGGCTGAGCCCCTAAAAATCGAAAGGGGAAATCTTAAAAGAGGGTATGGGGGCGGAGCCCTTCAAAAAGGGGATGGGGGCAGAGCCCCCATTCCATAAAAATCGTACTTAATTTTTCCATTGCACCTTTTGTATAAGAAGAACATATTAGTAGTAGTCCGTTCAAATTAGTCAAAAAATCGCTGTTTTTCAGAAATTTTCCCCACAGCTATAAGACCGGTGCCAAATGAAGGATTTGGGTTGTCTAAACATGATTTTCACAACCCGCAGTTCGAAAAAATGGTTGTTTTTGAGAAATATACGAATACATGATGGTTTTCGCCTTTTCTTCTATTTTAAGGAGAAACTATGCATTTTGGTGAAAATATCAATAGAGCAAAGTTAAGGATTAAAATTACCTACAAATTTTGTCTGCACTGTTTCTTTAAATTCCGTATAGATTCGCCGCTAGAGACCGTTTTGCGCCTTTTTCAGATTCAAAGGGACCAAAGAAAAGCCGTTGAAAAACTGCAACTACTCCTTTGATCTCATTTAATTTTTCATACAAAATCATAATTTTGGCGCAAAATCTAAAAAGGCGCAAAACGGGCTCTAGCGGCGAAACTATACGGAATTCAAAGAAACAGTGGGGACAAAATTTGTAGGTAATTTTAATCCCTACAACTTTGCTTTATTGATATTTTCACCAAAATGCATAGTTTCTCCTCAAAATAGAAAAAAAGGCGAAAACCATCATGTATTCGTATATTTCTCAAAAACAACCCTTTTTTCGAACTGCGGGTTGTGAAAATCATGTTTAGACGACTGAAGTCCTTCATTTGGCACCGGTCTCATAGCTGTGGGGAAAATTTCTTTAATTTTTCCTAATTTGAGCGGACTATAGAGGGAAATTGTCATATGATTGTGATGTATTTGTGAAGTTGGATTTGTTTTGTTTTTTTTATTTACATAGGTTAAGATAAAGCGAAAAAAAAATTCTGCAAAATCGGTCCTGTGCTGCACGAGAATATTGCATAAATGTCCATTTTTGATGCATTTTGAGTGCATTGCTACACTATTTTTTTATACGCTTTATATTAGCTTCACCTGTATGTATGTATGTATGTATGTATGTATGTATGTATGTATATGTATGTATGTATGTATGTATGTAGACAAATCTTGCAACTTGATTTTTACCCACTTGCATATAACCGATCAACTTAAAATTTTGCACATATGTAGAGTTCGCGTGACAATGCAATCTGACCAGTTTGTGAAATAATCAAGAGTGGCGGTTCCAAGATGGCGGCCGAATTTTGCTATTGTGCTCCCCGACCACCGACATGGGTATCAAATGAAAGGGCGTGACAAGTAGAATACAATTAGCTATGTGGCGTCACTCAAAATTCAAAATGGCGGCCAACACAAAATGGCGGACTATCTTTTTCTTTACAACCCACTCGATATGGGTATCAAATGAAAGGAATTGACAAGTAGAATACTATTAGCTCTGTTGCGTCATTCCAAATTCAAAATGGCGGCCAACACAAAATGGCGGACTACCTTTTTCTTTACAACCCACTCGATATGGGTATCAAATGAAAGGGTGCTACAATTAGAATATTATTAACTGTGTGGCGTGATTCCAAATTCAAAATAGAGGTCAACACAAAATGGCGGTTTACTTTTTTCTTTACAAGGCCCTCGGTATCGTTATCAAATGAAAGTATGTGACAAGTATAGTACAGTAAGCTGTGTGACGTTATTTTAAATCTAATATGGCTCTCACTACAAAATGGCGGAAGACATATAATAGACTAAAAAGTAGAAAATAAAAAATATAGTTTAAAAAAACTAAAAAAATACGCTTTTATTTTAAAATGAACTAAAAAGTAAAAAATAATTTTGAATGTAAAGTTTTTATTGCTCCAGCCAGAGTATGGAAACAACCTACCTTTCGAAATGTAAAAAAGCGTGGGGCTATCGAAAATTTCCGGTTTTAATAAAATAAGAATATAGGAAAAGAGTCCCACGCCGTTTTACATTTCGAAAGGTAGGTTGTTTCCATATTCTGGCTGGAGCAATAAAAACTTTACATTCAAAATTATTTTTTACTTTTTAGTTCATTTTAAAATAAAAGCGTATTTTTTTAGTTTTTTTAAACTATATTTACTTTCTCTAGTTCTGTTGGTCGTAGAAAAATAAAAAAATTGAAAAATACTCGTGAATGAATAGACTATCGCACTGATTCGGTATAAATACTTCAAAGATGAACCCTAACCTAAAAAAACCAAAATGTACGAAATTTTGTTATATTTTACTAAAAATGCAATAAATAACGGGAAAATAGTCGGATTTTGATAAAAATTGGAGAAAATATGTATTTTGATGCTATAAATACGTGATTGAAATTTATAAACAAAATTTCGGTTTTTAGGGCAACAATTGGCACTTTTGGAAAATTTTTAAAATTGCCGACATTTTATGCCAAGTCATCGTACGCTTTTTAAATTGTAGGTTTTTTTATGTACTTTCTTGTGAGTATAAGCAATACTTCGTTACTTTATTTAAAATTCCCATTTTAGGACTTTAAAAAAACAAAAAAAATTCAATTTTACAATTTTTTGCCTTTTTTTCATAGTTGGCTTTTTATAGTTGGCAAAAGGCGAGGTTGGTATTTTTCAATTTTTTTTATTTTTCTACGACCAACAGAACTAGAGAAGTTAAATAAATAGTGTAGCAATGCAATCAAAATGCATCAAAAATGGACATTTATGCAATTTTCTCGTGCATCGCAGGACCGATTTTCCAGAATTTTTTTTTCGCTTTATCTTAACATATGTAAAGAAAAAAAACAAAAAAATCAAACTTCCCAACTACATCATAACTTCGCTTTTTTTTGTTTAATTTCCCTCTACTATATATAGGACCACTCCTAGATGGCGCTGTCATGGAGAGCTTCGTTGAAAATCATCACAGAGCTTTGAATTTTTGCATGAAGGCCCGGGGGTCTCTCATGATGCACCTCGAAGCCAGATTTTCGAAATTCAAAATGGCCGCCGGAATATGGTTGAATTTGCCAATTTTATTCCGATTCCAATGAAAGTGGGTGGGTATTTAGGGGTTTTTAAGATCGCAAATAACGAATTTGTGGTCAAAACTTATAAATCCAAAATGGCCGCGCCAATATGGCCGACGAATTTTGTTAATTTTGTTCCGATTAGAATGAAAGTGCGTATCTAGGGTTTTTTAAGGTCGCAAATAACGAATTTTTGGTCAATCACCATATGGGAGTTTGTAAGGTATCAAATAACGAATCTATGTCATTTCTCGGTTAGCTGTATGTAGGTTGTTCAAGAGATGAAAAATCCGAAAATCTTGACATTCTAGCTACAAATGGTAAAACATTGAACATAGTGTATCCTGAAGCTCTCTAAGCAATGGGTTCAGAATTGATGAACAAGGTTTTTTTGGAAAGATGGTAAGGAGAAGCGGAAATGTGGCATTTATATATAATCGTATTCAACGAGAAAAGAAAGGGGAAAATGCCACCCTATTTCCCCCTTTATTTACTTCGTTTCTGTCCCATAAAACCGGTTTCACCAGTGCATCTTAGAACCGGTTTAGACTACCCCTTTTGAGAGGTACTACCCCACTTCTCCCTTTATCCGCAAAGTTTCTGAGGCACATGCGCCGGAGCGCACCGTCTAAACCGGCTCTTAGCCTCCTGTGTAGTACTCCCCCCACGCCCATGGGGCGCTTCTCCTGATATCTGTTTTCTGAAATCACTTCATCAGCATATTTGAGAGAAAGATAAAAATTCCCGCGCCGACCAGAGGATTGATCCAGTTTTGAAGTTGGCGTTAAAGGCAACGGACTGAAGAGAAAGAGAGGTGTTTTAGATACACAACGGCCTACTAGAGGAAGTCCAGAACAACGTACAAACATGCTCCATGTCCTCTCTTTGTCCTTTCACCGGCGATACTGATGCTTAGCACATGTATATAAATTTCTGTGAGCGTCCAATCATCAAATTCACCCATACTCTTTCTTCTACTATTTAAAATATTTATATTAATTATTTAAAAAAAACAATGTTTGTGGTGGGGGTGCATTCCTTGATTTCATTACCGTGTCTGCTTTTAATAAGGGAATGTAACTGTGAATATCGGAATCATTCACGAATCTAAGAGTCTGATGTTGTTGGTCGTGCACACTCTGATTTCACTACCTTGTCTGCTTTTAATATGGGAAGGCAACTGTGAATGTTGGAATCATTTACGAATCTGAGAACCAGGTGTTGTTACCGTGCACCCTTTGATTTTATACTCTTGATTAATTTCAGTATCAGACCGATTTAAGAATTGAAAAAATATTTTTTGGTGCGCAAGGTTGCTGTCCGTGACTGAGTTTGGTTATCAAGGTACTCGTTCACGAGGTCTGGGCGTTCGTTTATACTTTTTGAAAGTGTATTTTTAAATTTAAAAATTGAAATAAATATTTTTTGGTGTGCAGGATTTCTGTCAGTGACTGAGTTTTGTCATCAAAGTACTCGTTCGCTACATTTCCGCTATACTTATATTTCATAATTTGTACATTAATGTTTTACCTTATATAGGCTGGAAATATTCCATCGCCTACTTAAAGTAAACGATGAAATATCTCCAGCCTGCTAATTAATTATTTCATATGGGATACCAGGGTAGCAAATGTCATAGCCTACCTGGTTCCCCATATACCCCCTTCTAGCTGTGGTGTTGCGCTGCTATTACGTGGAGCACCTGGCGAATATTCCTTAAATCCCCTGCTGAGGCGTCTAGATGTAGACCGGTAGAGAGCTGTTCCTGTAATCTTCTGAAGACCCGTCTAGATGTAGACCGACAGAGAGCTGTCCCTGTAATCCTCTGAAGAGCCGTCTAGATGTAGACCGGTAGAGAGCTGTCTCTGCAATCCTCTGAAGATTTTGGTTGATGTAGAGGGGTCCTGGAAGAAAGATGTCTGTTCTGCTGCTAAACGCTGAGTAGTTGATACGTTCCAGTTCGAACTCCATCCACAGCAATTGGTTCCAAATCGACAATGCGATGCAGTGCGGTGTCTTCTGGAACTGTGCTCCGTCCGGGGTCTCCGGATGTAGCGGCCCTTACGGTCACTAGCCAAAAATAAATTATATATTTATATTTTATTATTTATGTATTTACAATGAGCTTCAGATGATAACTAAATTTTTACATTAGGGCCGTGTTACAATTGGGGCTTTGGCTTCGACTTCAACTCCGACTGCAAAGAAAGCCCCCAGAGGCTTCGACTTTAAAATTAAACTGTAGCTTTGACTGCAATCAGCTGTTTCCTTTAAAAGCAGAAGAAAAATTAATATAACAAAATTTTAAAATGTCTGAAGATGAATTGGAATTTTTTTTAATGTTGTTCGCAGTCTCCAAAAAATACTCGGAATTCAAAACCGTTCCTTTCGCTTTAAAAAAGTGGTTTTCAGATCTTTCACATGAAGTGAAGTTGGCTGCAGGCGGGCGAAACTTTGAATTTTCTTAAAGCCGGACTGCAGCCGAAATACAGTCGACGACAAAGTTCAGTCGAAGCTTTTATTTAATCAGCTTTACTGACATTACATGTAATCAAAGCCCGAAGTCAAGTCAAAGCCCCAATTGTAACATCGGCCTTAATGTTTTACCTTATATAGGCTGGAAATATTCCATCGCCTACTTAAAGTAAACGATGAAATAGTATCTCTAGCCTGCTAATTAATTATTTCATATGGGATACCAGGTAGCAACTGCCATAGCCTACCTGGTTCCCAATACACTATTTTTACACTATTTCGTAAATTTTAAGTTCTATGACGTGTCATTAAGATAATGCAAAAACATTTATAGGACTTTATAAAAATGATGTCAAATTTTGCGATCAACTATATAGAGTTGAGCCGGAGTTACACGAGGCAGTACATTTGTCCTTTACACCAGGGGTGGCCAACTCCGAGTAAGCGAATTAATATTCACCCACGACACGATTCTCGACAAATTAAAATAATAATCAGATGAAGCGGCACATAAAAATTTAACGAGTTGGAGGAGATAACAAGGGATCTGGAAATGGAAACTGATTTGAATCACATGCAGAACACAATAAAAGAAAAATTACAGGGAACCAAGGACGTAGTAAAAAGCCTTTTCATAAGCGCTGTAAATCCAGCCTGTCATATTCAGATATAACTTTAAGTTTCGAAATTTCTGTAAGAAAAGATTTCCAAGTGTACCGAAGTATTTTTGGAGGTTCATCAAGGGTGCAACAATAGTTCATACAACGCCTCTGATTTGAAGCCATTATGTATAGAACCACCTCTTGTTAGGCTAAAAGATTTCCAATTCCTTTCTGGTGGAGATCTGGACATTGAAACCTGAGTTGAAAATAATTTTCGATGTCATGTAATAAGAAGGACCTTCTACCATTCCCAGTATACTGCTTTGTCCATAATTCTCCACCCAGCAGTCCGCGGGTTCTTGCAGGCTGCCTGAGCCTGATATATAGATTAGGTGGCAACCGATCGAGAATCACATTCATCGCCTCCGTGATTGTTGTACACAGAGGCCTTTAACTGCGCGACATTACACTCTTTGGACTTGGCTTAGTCTGAATTTGTTATATTCTTTTGCGAAATCAGAACACGAGAGTTGTATGTCAGCACTGATCTAATCACCGCCATGTAGACTGAGTGTGTGTGGCTTCAAGTCTCATCTCTTGCCGAAGGGTGAAAACACAAAGAAAGCAGGTTGCCTGCTTTCATATTGCCAGCGTCTGGCGGCGCCGATCGGCACAAAGAATATTCTTTGTGCATATCAGCGCCGCTAGACGCTGGTAATGGGCAAGCGGACAACCTGCTTTCTTTGTGTTTTCACGCGAAGGTCTGCTTACTGGTATAGAAAGGTATATGGTGTTCTTTACCCTTTCCGTTGAGTCTGCAATATAGATTTGGGTCCAAATTAAAGCCAAATTATTTAGCTGATCGGAATAGGCTCAGTACACGTCCATATTTGTAGGTAGGGAGTTTTTTACAGGCGAAGCTAGCAGCGGCGTGAGGTGTCCTCCCTGGGATGTGCTACGGCATGAAGAGTAATGCACACTGAAAAAAAACTTCCAGTTGTTATAACCAAATTTTGAATGAAATATGACATCAAATATATTTTTTATAGTTGCAGTTACTTACATTAAAATGATTATTATTAAGCAGTTACTTACATTAAATTAAAAAATACAAAACGAGTAACTACATCTTCAACTTGGTTCGTTTAGTTGTCTACAAATAATAATTCAGTATCGAATGTGGTGTCAGTACTACTAGAACACCTTGACTTCGTAATGATTTTTTCTACCGTTATGGAAGTACTAACTACTTCTGCACTTTTCATCAGTGAAAAGTGAGTTTATAATAAGTTAAGGCTAGCCACACAACAAAAATATTATATTAATTTTTGTGTTTCAACTACTAATATATTTTTAATAACATAAATATAGTGTCACTTACTATTATTTTTAGTTAGGCCTCTCCTTGTCATCATAACTATTCCTATGTAGTGTAGTTTAAATTATACAGGGTGTATACCCTTAAGTTTACAAAGCGGCCGGCTGTGGATAGGTTTTGGATAGACGAACAAAAAATCGTATCGAAGCGTGCGTGTGGGGGGTACAAATCGCAACGGTTTAGCAGCTAGGGCGTTTTGAAGTTTTTTTGGTAGAGTTTTACATATCACCCTGTATTTTTGTAACCCTATGAGCTATTTTCATGGATAAGATATCAGTTTACGTAGAATACTCCCACCTACCTAAAACCGTAAAGGTCAAGTTTCTACCCTATCAACTTCCAGAGCAATGAGTCATCAAAATTTTGGTTTTTTTTAACTTAGATTTCAACTAAAACCACCTTTTTCTCCATAAAATACCTAGTTAACTATTTTTTTTGCAAAATTGGAAAGCTTGGACAAGTTCCTATCAATAATGTCTGGACAATTTTTATGCTACGGCCTTTATAGTACTTTTGAAGTTATTACCAAGTTTGTTGTTAAAATTAGCCTTATTTGGTGGTTATTTGGTAATTTTTGGCAAAGCTTAGGTGAAAAAGTACTAAAAAAGAGCCAATAGGTGGGAGTATTCTACGTACACCGATACCTTATTTATGAAAATATCTCATAGGGTTACAAAAATACAGACTGATATATAAAACTCTTCCAAAAAAATTCAAAACGCCCTAGCTGCTAAACCGTTACGATTTGACCCCCTCCTATACGATTTTTTGTTCGTCTATCCGAAACCTATCCACAGCCGGCCGCTTTGTAAACTTAAGGGTATACACCCTGTATATAGTAGATCAACCTACAAAAAAATGTTTCAACTATTTTGTGTGAAATACATTTTTTTTAGTAACACATACTATTTAGTTTTTTCAGTGCACTGACAACGACCATTGTGCAGGGGCGGATCCAGCCCTCAAAAAAGGTTGTGGTCACAGCCACCCGAAAATCGGCCAAGTGCGAGTCGGAGTATGAACTCGCTCATGATCGATATAGTGCAATCCTACAAAGGAGATGTTTACAAAATATATGACGCTCTGACCAAGATTTTGTACAGTGTAGTTCCACGTCGGCAAAGCCGTGGGGCAAACACTAGTAGGTAAATCGATTGCGTAGGTCAAGCAGCATTTGATGTCATTAGTACTTAGTTGGGGGAATGCATGGTAAAACAACACCCGCGTTTGGAATCGTTTATGCCGATGCGGATGCATTTATAAATGTTCATGCATGTAGCGGGACCGTGCATACCATGCCTGTAGCGGTAGCGTGCATACCCGTGCGGCATTCGCATGCATGCTTTTAAGAAAATTAACCACCTAAATTATTTTTCTCAGGTTTTAATAGACTAGGATTATCAATATTTTCGCTAAATTGGCAAAAGTATAGCTGCGAACGTACGAGATTTGGATGACGAAGTTGTAAAAAAAATGAATGTATTGCTTTTATCAGAAACTTGGATGAAAAATGAAGAATATGATGAGGACTCCGCTAATGTCTTACCACCTCATACAGATATACAAAAACGCCATCGCTTAGTCACGATAAATCACCATGAAATGTGTGCAAGCATATCTATGGCAGAAAAAGGACAGATGAATTTGATGGTAGTTATTTATGTATCGCCGCCAGGCCCGCCACATCACCTTGCGGGGCCTGGGGCTAAAATATGTTTGGGCCCTTTAAGGATTTTGAAAAACCAAAAAATCTTTGACTAAAAAAAAATTTATGGTAACGTAAGAATAAGTTCATTCAGGGCCTTAAATATCGAACCGTCACACAGTGGTCGAAAATGCCAAAAAGCTGGCCAAAAGTCGAAAAATGAAAGTCTTATTTAGGAACTTTTTTTATTTTAACTTGATGGATTAGGGTACCAAGGATAGCATAAGACAAATAGAACCAATCAAATAGCGTTTCTTGCCTTTTAGAATCATTCTGAAAGTGGCCGTTGCAAGCGTTGCTTGAAATAGCATCATTAACCCCCGCGGCAACCAATTATTTAAACATACATAGGAAGTGTTGTGTCGCATATTTTTAAATGTTATAAAATGGATTATTCTCAGGAAAGTAAGTATAATTTAATAATATTAACAAGAATACTCATTTGTTCACATATTTTTGACACTGTGAATATTTCTTGATCTGTCTTTTTATCGAAAAAGTAAATTTTTTTTTATATTAATAGACCTACAAAAGAAGTGCCGCTATATGCCGCTCTGATTTTTGTCTTATATTGTTTATTGACCCTTTGGCAAAAACATATTCCAAGAACTATTGCCCGAAGTTGCCCCTTTTTGTTTAATTCCACTTTTTGTACAAAATTCTGCGTAATCCATGTTTTGTTTTTTTTAACTTATTAAAGTAGTGCTTAGCTTAAATTGAACCGTTTTATCTTTGGTAATCAACTTTCGAGGTCAAATTAACATAAGTATTGGAGTTATAAGCAATTTTAATGCTAAAATTGGCTCATTTCGTACTTTTTTAGTACCTTTTCACCTAAGCTTTGCCAAAAAGTACCAAATAAGGTCAATTTTAACATCAAACTTGCTAATAACTTCAAAAGTAAACGTCGTAGCATACAAATTGTCCAGACATTATTGATAGGAAACTGTCCAAGCTTTCCAATTTTGCAAAAAAAAAAATTAGTTAACTAGCTATTTTATGGAGAAAAAGGTAATTTGGTTGAAATTTTAGTTAAAAAAAACCAAAATTTTGACTTTGATGACTCATTACTATGGAAGTTGATAGGGTAGAACCTTGATTTTTACAGTTAGGTGGCAGTATCAAAACGCCCTGGCGGCTAAACTGTTACCATATCCAATAAAATAAAATATAATACCAAATTCGTGATCAGCGACCTGGAAAACACAATCCCAATTTCATTGAAAAATAGTGCTCAATATTGATGGTCGCCATTTTGAAGCCGCCATTTTGTTTTTTTTAAGAAATAACAACAAATTCGTGATCAGCGACCCCAAAAACCTTTATAACTTTATTTTCAAACAATTATCTCAGTTTTTTCGACTTTTGCCCATCTTTTTGCCGATTTCAACCACTGTGCGTCAGTTCTTTATTCGCGGATGACCCTAAAGCTACATAATGCAACCTAGAACGGAACAGGTCTTATGTAGCGGGGCTCTTGCGCTTAGCTCTGGGGCTCAGTACTCGTCTTTCTTTTGGTAGAATGAATCCAGAAGCTATCCCAGAGGGAAAAATTCGCAGCACTTCTAATGGAAGCGAATTCGGAGCGCTGTTAATATGCTCCGATTGGATCTTTGAGGAATTGTAGGGAACCAAGAAAACGGCAAACATAGACCGGTTCTCGTTCGATGCGGTGGTCAAGCAGCATATTGAACGCGGTTGGTACTTAGTTGGCTTGGCAAAACCGCTGTCCACACTCGCGTTTGGAAGGACGAAAAGGCAACTGCACATGGTGAACAAAGATATAAAGCTTTTCGACACTGCAGTTGTGTCTCATATCCCCAGGCGCTATAACATATATTGGAGAGTTAGAAAATTTTTTCTACTTTTGCGACTGCTTCAAAAACGCTTCTAGAAAAAGCAGCAGCAAAAGGAGTGCTCCCTCCCCACTGCGATCATGCAATGTTGAAAATGGATGGGAAGGGGAGCGTCCCAAGCCTTTTAGGCTAGCGACATACGATTAGGTTTCTCCGGTACGGCTAACCGTCTCCGGTTTTGTTTGCCTCCGGTTTGTTCTGAAACCGTTCCGGTTTTAACCTTAACGTATGTTTCAGCTAATCTAATTGCTTGAGTTCCATTTTGGCACGGAAAAACCGGTCCGGGAAAACCTAATCCTATGTCGCTAAGTTTTTTCTTCTTCTTTTCTTTTCTAAGTTTTCTCTTTTTCCTTAATACTCAATTCGAGCTTACTACTTTAGTGGTAGTAAAGAGACTACTTAAGGGCTGCCTGCTTGGGTTTCAGGCTCTAGATTAGTGCTTGCTTGACAATTAGAACGCAGGGATATGGGGTTTTCACTTTTTGGGTTTCAATCTACTCTCGGGCCCCCCTCTGGCCTGGGGCTGGGGCAATTCCTCCCAGTCCAGTTGCCCCCCTTTGTGGCGGGCCTGATCGCCTTTCGCGAAATAATCCAATTCATTCATGAAAATTTCCACTTCTGAAGGTTCAATTTTACTAGGTCAAAACTTCAACGAAATCCTCATGATTTTGAGTTGCGATATCAATGTTATTTTTTTATTAGATACTAGGTCCGAACTTTGTGGATGAAGGGGAAAGTGAATGTGATGAGAGGTACCACCCCACTTCCCCCTTCATCCACAAAGTTCGGGAGGAAAGTTCTTGGGAGCGAAGCGTCTAAACAGACCCAATATTGACAAAAGTACCACGACATATGGAACCTCACTTGATGCAGTTTTGTAGACCAGTTTCAATCGAAAATATTTCAGTTATCATAAAACCTTTGTTCGTTTTATAGGTTTTAATATAAAATAGGAATTCATAAATATCGATATTTTCAAATTGTACTTGTATCAAGTCCCTCGGTAGGCTCGTAACTATACTTCCTGCATCTGTCATTGGCCTTACTTTTCTGAAAGCGTACTATAGGTATATCCGACAGAACTCCACTATTTCAAGCATATTGTTAGCTGGTTAATATTTTAATACTTGTGTGTGGTTAATACTAAAGTGTGGTCTTAAGCATATGATATAATATCATCGGCCTATCAATCCACCGTGAAAGTGTGACGTCACAAGTCTATTAGGGTTGTGGGCATGCCCATCGTCCCCACAACGGTGGATCCCCCCTTGCCATTGTGGACGTCGAATGCCGCCAGGGCCACCTGGTCAGCCTCGGTGGTGACTTTGTTGAAAGCGCCTTCTATGTCCCGGAAGGTTGCCAAGGTAAATTGATTGTATTCTAGGTAGTATTCTACGGTAGGTACGCACTAGTTCATGCAGTGGAGTGTCAATCGATTTTCTCTTGCAATATGCATACTGAGAGGAAGACTCGGAGGTATAGGTCTTGCATGCGTTCTAGAGTCTTGAAGACAAAAATCATCCCTTGCCGTTTCGTCTACCTGCCTTTAAAATAAAGATCACTTTGACCCTTCTCCAGTAGTGAGGCATGTACTTGTAATGCAGGCCGTTCTTGTAGATTGACGAGAGCCATGCCCATGACCCATTAAAGTTATCTGTTTTCTGGAACATAATTCGCTTATTATGTTATCCACTCCTTTCTGTTTGGTCTCCTCACTACTCTTCGCACGTTGGAAGAATTGAGTCAGTTCAAAGGAGGTTCGTTCGATTCGCACTGAATCATCTTCCTTGGGATAACTCATTAGTTCTTCCACCATATGAATCCCGGCTAAAGTTACTCAACTTACACTCTCTTTGCAGGCGTCGTGAGGTGGCCGATGTTCTATTTGTTCATCAGCTCCTTAATGGAAAGATTGACTCAGGTTTTCTTAGTTGCCATGCGTCGTTTAGAGAGAGTGGATACAATTTGAGAGGGCCACCTCTCTTACACACCAACTCCTCTAACACGAATTACGGCAGATTCGAGCCTGTTAATCGCATGTTCATTAATGTGAATAGAAATATTGATGTTTTTAGCGTGAGCATTAGTAAAGACGTCCTTAAAAGGAGTCTTTTCAATCTCACTTGACTGGCTTTTCTTGCACGCTTCTTTGTGTATTGCAGTTCTTTCTGTTTTAATTGAATGTGAAATTTTGGGGGGTCCCATCTCGCATATAAAAATGTGCGAGGTGTGACGTCTTCGGGATTGCATATTCAATTTATATGTTACATGCTATAGTTGAGCCTATCTCAGTGCTACTTGTGCTGACCTGGTAAATTTTTCTTGGCCCAACTAAGAAGTGTACCTTCTGAATTAGAAGGATTAACTCTATTGCATGATTGTATTGCATGAAAAAAAATTCCTAGTGTCGTATCCCGTAAGAAGTTGTTCACTGACAAATGCCTCTTATAGTCCGTGAGGTAGCGTCGCATTTGAACGAGCCATTTCTTATCGAATAAAAATCATAACAATAATACCCATAATGCATAAGAGATATGAGCCTCAGCTACTCCAGTAGAGGTAGATTTAGGGGTGAATCATGTAGAAGTTGTAAAAAAAATTATGCTACGAATATTTTTATGAGATGGCTATTGAGATAATTTTCAACCAAAAAATAATAGTCAGCTGTATTGAAGAGAGCAAAATAACTTTAAGAGTAAACATATAAGATGTCATTACATATTGTTGCTCCCGCAACGTTCATGAACATTTTTAATTGTACCCTTTCTTTCAAAAAGGTTGGCCACCCCTGGTTTACACTATGGTAAATTGTACTGTAGGCTCAAGTTTTTGAAATGACCCGCTTCAAAAATAATGTACTTTACTTTTTGTATGAGCGTGGATCGATATAAATTTATTCTCGATTTTCGATTTTTAACATACATGGAGAAATGAGGCGAGTAGTGATTGTAAATACGTAGTGGAGAGATAAAGGTTTTTCTTCGTTCTTACTTCTTTTGGGGCAGTAAAATTTACCCCCCAATTCTAAATTATGACCAAGCATAAGTCATAAGCTTTTGAGACTCTTGCTTGTGATTGAAAGCTTGAGACAGTATTGTTGATACCCCGTGTTCTTTTAATGAACTGGGTTTTGAGAGCTTTTGTGTTCCCATACAAAATCGAAAACCCAGGTTTTATCTGGGTCTTCTGGTTCTTCGATTTTGTATGGGAACTCAAAAGCTCCTCAAAAACTATCAAAACCCAGTTCATTAAAGGAACACGGGGAGTATCAGCTGTTTTGGCATTCTAAGCACCCAGTCACAAGAACATGTAAAAAAAATTCACCTCTAATGGTGAATTTGTATTTGTATAATGAGATATAGGAAAGCCTGCGCACCAAGTAGCAAACGTACGCCAGAAAACATTGAGCAGCTCTCATCGAAGCTGGCTGTGTGTCAGGATTGTGTGAAATTTAGAAAAATATACTAGAAACGTGCTCTTTATACCCTTGTGACCTGCTATGTATACAGTCATAATTTTGAGAGTCGTTGAGACTGTTTGCGGATTGGCAAAATTGCGAGACCAAAATTAGAATACCAAATTGTCTCAACTTGATACTCACCGCACACTTGATATTGCGTGACTTATGACTTGTTTTAGAATACGGGTGTTAACTTGAAATGAGGCAAGGTGGATTTCAAATACGTAGTGGTGGGTTTATTCTCTCTTACTTCTTTTGGGACAGTAAAATTTTATACTGGAAATGAGTAGAGATGAGGATGTAAATACGTAGGTACAGGAGAGATATTTATTACTTCTTTTGTGGTAGTAAAATGTTCATCTTGAATTGAGGCGATATGAGATTGTAAAATATAAATATGGACGTTCTTTTACAAACCGAACACATTTCTGACCGACACATTTTTGATTTGGCTGAAACTTTTTTACGGGTTCTATATTGAAAAAAGGGACACGTATTTTTTTTTCACAACATTTTGGACGCTAGAAAGGATTGCAATTTCGGGATTTTGGTGAATTTGGGCTTGAGGAGTAATTTTCAAAACTTCACAACTCCGGTTCTATTTGTGCTACAGGCTGTTTTTTTATCATTTTAAAGATAAAAAAACAAGCTTTAAGAAGAAAATACTTTCGTTTATTAACAATTTAAGATTGTTATTAACAATTGAAATGTTTAAATTGGTTTTTAACCATTGCCCCCACCTCGTAGAGAGTTTTAAGTATTACCATCGTATTCTACGTCAAATTTCATTTCAAAAACCCTTCTTTAATCGATGGACAAATTATTATAACTATCGGAAAAAAATGAATTAACTTAGCGCGCTTAGTCGCATCGGCGCACGGGTTACACTGCGCCCTTCTTTCTTGTCTCTCAAAGGTTTTCTTTGAAATATACATTAATCTTAATATATAAAAACTACGTGTCACAATGCTTGTACACGCTAATCTCCGAAACCGCCCAACAGATTTAAATGAAAATTTAGGCATGTGTAGGGTTGGTTCCGGATTGAAAGATAGGATAATTTTGGTTCAGTTAAGTGAAGCTGTTGTCGAAATATAGAGAATTTCAATGTTTCACTGATTATATTTAAGTTGGCGGGGCGAAAAAATATTTAATTTTAATTGTCATGTACCTACATATAAAAAACCCTTAAGGCCCATTCAGATCTAGCAGCAGCAGCGGCAGCAAGCAGTTCCTATTGGCTAATGGTGGTCACATGACAGCAAAAGCAGCAGCGATTGCTAGTAAAACTAAGCTTGCTGCCGCTGCTGCTGCTGGATCTGAATGGGCCTTTAGTTTTAAAAAAGCACTCCGATTTTTACGAGCGACAACGTATGAATTAGTGTATTTAGTGTATTTAGTGTACTGAGTGTACTGAGTGTACAGTGTGTACAGTGGGGCAACGTAGACTAGTCATGATTACTATGTAGTAAACCGATTTTTAAGAAGAGAGAGGTGAAGGGGCGGCATGCTCAGCCCGCCCCTTCACGTCTCTCTTCGTAAAACTCGGTTTTACTACATAGTAATCATGACTAGTCTACGTAGCCCCAGTATGTACATTGTAAAGTGTACTATATACTATGTACTATGGACTCTATACTATAAATAACGGAGCCCGCAAAAACATACCCATTAAGAAACATATAATTTATATACAAAATAAAAATATTTGTGAACATTGGGAAACCTGTAAAATATTAGCATCCATTTTTCTTTATATACTTCCACCGAAAAATGCGTAAAAGCTTTTAATTGGTGCTATTAAATAAAGTGGTAATAAGAAAATATATGAATGTCGAGTTTTTGCATTTTGCCTCAGATTGCGGTATATCTTGAAAACGGTCAACGTGTATATTTCACTGAAGAAAATGCTCTCCAACGAGCTTTCCAGCCACCAAAAACTACACTTACTGAATTTTTCACACTGTGCCAAAAACCTGATATTTTCGGACAATTCGCTTGACATTCGTTATATACCGACGTCCCTCGCTATTATACATGGAACAAATCAGGTAAAAATGGAAACCACGTAGACAAGGCGAACCACATCCAACTATCCCACGCATATTGAAAGCAAAGCCATTGGCACGACTTTACACAGTATACATACATCCAAAACAACGTGAATGTTTCTTTTTGCGTTTGTTGTTGCTGAATGTTCCAGGATCAACGTCTTTTGAATTTTTACGAACAGTCAATGGTCAAATATTCCATACATTTCCAGATGCATGTCGCGAGTTGCAATTGCTGGAAGACGACAATCATTGGGATCTGACACTTACTGATGCAGCATTTGCATCCAAGCCGAATAACATTCGTCAACTATTCGCAATTATATTGACGACATCACACCCAACAGAACCATCGGTTTTGTGCGAAAAATACAAGAACAGAATGACTGAAGACATACTTCGCACAATTAGACAAACAAACCAATATCCAAACTCTCGAACTTTTATAGGAATAATTGGTTTTTCCTTAATGGTTATAAATGTTTGTTCAAGAGTTGAATTTTGAATATTTGGATTAATTTTAAATGTCGTAAGGTTGGTTGCAGCGAGTCGGAAAGGCATCATCTTTGTTTATTTACGCACCGGAAAACAAAACCCAAAACCTAGTTTACCAGCAAGTTTTGTAAACGAATACATACATAGGTAATTTTGGTCACACTTAATATGAAAGGTTATTGAATCTAATGTCTCCAAATTTTACAGAAATAAGTATTGGTTCTTTCCTTAGATATTGCGAATAGTTTGATTTTCAATATTTGCGTTAATTTCACATGTTTTGAGGAACGCAATTTCGCAATAAAGTATTTGTTTCATTTTTCGATTTTGTTTTATTGTTCTAGAAAAATTTTGTTATTGAAGACTTCTAGATTTAAATTAAAAAAAGCTATAGACAATGGCCCTCGAATTTCGAGTGCTGGATGCTGCTATTTGCATTAATTTTAAATCTTTTAACGTTCATGGTTTTAACAGAAAGCACAGGCAATTTTGGTCATAGTTCAAATAAATGTATTTTGAATCTAATGACTCCAACTTTCATAGGAATAGTTGGTTTTTCGTTAATGGTTAAGGAGAGTTGAATTTTGAAGGTTGGGATTGATTTTAAATGTTTAAACGTTGGGTGCAGCGAGGCGCACCGGGTCCCCGCTATCCAAAGTACAGAAAATAAGCGGTTCATTGAGACACTTCATCTGTGTATGAAAATTCATATCCCGAAAAAGGCCATGTCAATGGATGGTTTTTATTGTCTCGATCAAAATGTCAGATCCCTAATAGTTTCACATTTTGTTATTTGGAATCAAAAATTCCAAAAAATTGCCTTTTTCAAACTCTCCTACTGTATATTAAAATTTATATCACCTGATTACTGCTATTGGCTTATGGGAGCAGCATAGGCGCGCCGGGTCCCAACTAGTATTATATATTTTTAGTTAAATACTTTTATTTGTTCATCTAGAAGGCTTTATAACAAATTGAATAAATAATATCAATAATAGTACAGTCATTTGGTTCTAAAAAAAGGTTACCTGGAAAGTTTTCCGGGAGTTTTGAAAATTTGTAATTTTATAGATTTCGATGTGCTCTTTCCGAATTTCAACTTTGCCACCTCGTATCTTTGCCGCTCGCGCCGCCATGTTGGAAAAATGGCGCCAAAAAGCAGTTTTTTGACAATATCTCCTTTCCGGCTCACTTTACGATAAAAACACTTATATACAAAATAAAACTAGAGAAAATTTCCTACAATTTATGTAATAACCTTTTTTTTCGTAAAGTCAATAGTTTTGGCGTACGAGCGCCGCAAACCCTTATACATCTACGCCAACCCGTCACATTTAATTTTACCTGAAATCTACAGGGTGTACTACGAAAAGTTACAAAGAGGCAGGCTGTGGATAGGTTATGGATGGACGAACAAAAAATCGGATGGGTGGGAGGAGGAAGTCGTAACGGTTTAGCCGCTAGGGTGTTTTGCAGTTTTTTTTAGAGGTTTACATATCACCCTGTATTTTTGTAACCCTATGACCTATTTTCATGAGTAAAGTATCAGTCTACGTAGAATACTCCCACCTATCTAAAACTGTAAAAGTCAAGGTTCTACTCTATCAACTTCCAGAGTCATCAAAGTCAAAATTTCGGTTTTTTTAACCAAAATTTCAACTAAAACCACTCTTTTCTCCAAAAAATACGTACAGGTACATGGAAAGTTTTCCGGGAGTTTTGAAAATTTGTAATTTTATAGATTTCGAGGTGCTCTTTCCGAATTTGATAGAGTAGAACCTTGGCTTTTACAGTTTTAGATAGGTGGGAGTTCTACGTAGACTGATACTTTACTCATGAAAATAGGTCTTAGGGTTAAAAAAATACAGGGTGATATGTAAACCTCTAAAAAAAACTGCAAAACACCCTAGCGGCTAAACCGTTACGACTTCCTCCTCCCACCCGCACGATTTTTTGTTCGTCTATCCATAACCTATCCACAGCCTGCTCTTTGTAACTTTTCGTAGTACACCCTATACATTTCAGGTAAAATTAAATGTGACGGGTTGGCGTAGATGTATAAGGGTTTGCGGCGCTCGTACGCCAAAACTATTGACTTTACGAAAAAAAAGGTTATTACATAAATTGTAGGAAATTTTCTCTAGTTTCATTTTGTATATAAGTGTTTTTATCGTAAAGTGAGCCGGAAAGGAGATATTGTCAAAAAACTGCTTTTTGGCGCCATTTTTCCAACATGGCGGCGCGGGCGGCAAAGATACGAGGTGGCAAAGTTGAAAGTCGGAAAGAGTACATCGAAATCTATAAAATTACAAATTTTCAAAACTCCCGGAAAACTTTCCAGGTAAAACTACCAAATGACTGTACTATAACATGTTCATAAATAAAATACATCATTGTTTAAAAAAAATTACTTTTTCCCAACTTCCCATGAGAAGGAACCATGTGATGGAATGGGTGACTCAAAAGACTTGCTGCTAAAGCTAGTCTTCAAAGGGTGAACGATCCAATTCGTTCTCCAAAAGAACCGGGCGACAGAAGCTCTGCCAAACATAACGTGTCGTTATTCGAGTAAAGCCTGAACCAGTTATGACGTGCCGGACCGTAACCGTACGTAGCCTAACGTACGAACATGAGTGTTCATATGGCACCGACCTAATTTGACTTAATGAACTAGCCTAATGTTCGTTAAATTCTCGAAGGCAGTGCCGGATTAACCCAAATGGGGGCCCTAGGCCATTCAAATTTTGGGGCCCCCTTTTTTTAATAATTGTAAAATTATTCTTTATTTATGCATTTATAGAATTTAAACAGCTTATTCATATCATTTAAAGGTTGTAAACACAATAAAACAATCAAAATAGTTTTTTTCTGATAAATTATATACTTTTTGATTTTACATAATTAACAGTATAGTAATTCATAAAATAATCTTTGGACATCTCTTTTAAATATGAAAACGACGTTCATCTTTAAAAAACTTTTCTCCTACATTTCAGATCACTAAAATCATTAATGACATCTTCAAAATCAATTTGACGAAGAACATCCGATTCAATGGACATCAGACTTAGCATGTCCAATCGTTCTTGATGCATAACACTTCTTTGCTCGTTTTTTATGCGTTTCAACTTTGAAAAAGAGCGCTCTGTTGTACAATTTGTAATCATAAGAGTTAAAAAAATGCGAAGAGCAATGTCAACGTTTGGGAAAACAGTTTCAAGATTATCTCGAATCAAACTTTCGTAGAGTTCAGAGTGAGTGAACTTAGGTTTTGATGGAAATTTTGATTTGATAAAATCGTGAAACTGTTTAAGTTCAGGATAAAAATCTTCCAAATCCTCAGGGTAAAAGTCAACTAAACCGGCAATTTTTTCGCGGTACTCATTTTCTGTCAAACTAAAGTCATCCTTCATCATACCTTTTCGTTTTTGATATGTTTCTTTAAAACGTTCCTTTAAAACAATTTCAACAAAAACGTAGTTTTCAATATCAATATTGCACGCAAAATCACAATTTCACATAAATAACAACATCTTAATTTGTCACTACTTGAAAAAACGTTCTTTTTTTATAAAGAAAACCGACCAAATGTGTTTTGCAAAACGATCAAGCACCAAATGGTTTTGTGACGTTAAAAACACTGGATCGGTTTTGTTTATATAAACAAGCTCTCGAGTTTGTAAGCGCTTTTGCGGGTCTTTAGCGCGCGATTTGAAATTCGAATCGTCAGATGAAATAACAATCGAAAGAATAAATGAATAAACATTTTTTAATATTTTGCGTTTAAAAATACATATTAATATGATAAATAAATTGGTTGGAAAAAAAATAAAATTTAAAAAAAAAGAAAAAAATTAACTTGAAATTAAAAATTGCATTAAAATAAAATTCATATCAGATTTTCGTGGGGGCCCCTGTTCGTCGGGGGCCCTAGGCCATGGCCTAGTCCGGCCTAATGGGTAATCCAGCACTG
Source organism: Thereva nobilitata (assembly GCA_963855945.1). Classification (NCBI taxonomy): domain Eukaryota; kingdom Metazoa; phylum Arthropoda; class Insecta; order Diptera; family Therevidae; genus Thereva; species Thereva nobilitata. The sequence goes on from OY979694.1 coordinate 144,605,271, forward strand.
CTCGAAGGGTACGTACGGGTGCCGTAAGAATGGCACAAAACCTTAGCATCCGTTAGCTATTGAAAAAATCTGTTCACATTTTAACAATTTTTTAATATTTGGAGCAGTAAATGACATAAAACAGATAAAGGAGATATTGAAGGCCTTCTAGATTGTTTAACCAAGAAACTATGACATATGGACAATAAAAATGCAAGTTATTTTTATTCATTCTTGTGTGAATAAAAAATTGTGCTGTATCCAATTTCTTTATTTTTACAAATGTAACACGATAATATCCGTGGCTGTTTCTCATTTTGTTTATTTCGCAATTTTTTTTCTTGTTTTTTTCCCGAGCACTTCTAAGTTTTTTGTACTCCGTCCACAACTTAAATAAATCAATTAAATCACTTAAATCTTTATTTATTCTATCCATTTTCCACTTGTCACCGATTACTTCACATTTTCATTTAGGGCTCTCTGTCAAAGTGCCTTAACTAAGCTCAAATTCGTTCAGTTTTCTTACGGTCCGGCACGTTATATCTGGTTCAGGCTTAATGCTGAATACGAAGAAGAAGAAATACTGAAACCACGTTTTCGAAAAGCATTGAAAATAAAAGGAACTTTAAAATTTGATAGTATGATTCCCATCTCTCTTCTAGAATTGGCAGCGAAGCAATTTTCATCGTCCGAAAAAAAGAGCACAGTGAACTAGTGAACAGTGAATAACTACTGTTAACATTTTACGACTACATCATACTGTTTACTACTACTATTTGATGTTGTAATTCTGAGCGAGGTAGTTTCAATATGGTATATGGTATTGAGATAGTAAACAAGTATTTTTTTTAAAACAATTTTATTTATGAACATATTATTGATATTATTTTTTCAATTTGTTATAAAGCCTTCTCGTTCTCGATGAACAAATAAAAGTATTTAACTAAAAATATATAATAGTAATGTATATTTCAAAGAAAACCGATGAGAGACAAGAAAGAAGGGCGCGCAGTGGAACCCGCGCGCCGATGCGACGTAGCGCGTTAAGTTAATTAATTTTTTGATTGAAAAAGTGATTTTGAAATGAAATTTGACGTAGAATACGATGGTAATACTTAAAACTCTCTACGAGGTGGGGGCAACGGTTAAAAACCAGTTTAAACATTTCAATTGTTAATAACAATCTTAAATTGTTAATAATTTTTTTCGAAAGCTTGATCTTTTATCTTTAAAATGATAAAAAAAGCAGCCTGTAGCACAAATAGAACCGGAGTTGTGAATTTTTCAAAATTACTGCTCAAGCCCAAAATCACCAAAATTGCGAAATTTCAATCCTTTCTAGCGTCCAAAATGTTGTGAATAAAATAAAAAAAATACGTGTCTTTTTTTTCAATATACAACCCGTAAAAAACGTTTCAGCCAAATCAAAAAAGTGTCGGTGAATTTTTGCCAAAATCTGTACGGTTTGTAAATGAATGTCCCATATACATCGTGGCGGCATAAGTTTCTCACTCTAAAGGCAGAAACAGATTACACTTAACAACACGGCGCGATAACGCGGCAAAATTTAGGCAACGCTGATTTGCATTGTATAACACGAATTGAGTGCGGCACAGAAACGCGTCAAAATATTTTGCGGCGTAGTCATCTCTAATCCTAATTTTGCTGCTCAACTTCAGTGCCTCCTACCAAAAAGTTGGTTTCGCGCTTAACTTTAAAATAAGGGGTACCAAAGAAATATTTTTATTTTGATTGAGCTGTCATTTATGGTAGTAGAGGTGTATTTATTGGAAGCTATTGCAATAGAAAAAGCAAATTGGCAGTATACTAAATAAACATTATATAGGTACTATTAAAAGTTAAAGCTAAAATATTGATACGGTATTAAGCCTAGTATGGAGTTCGCACGGAATTCCGTTCAGCATTATTGGTAAATATTTCTACACGGAAAAATTGCGTGTAGAGTACCGTGGAGAAAAGCCAACAGTTGAGAAAAAGCGAACAGCTGACTGTTAAAAATCACATATAAAACCACGAACTGACGGCAATAGCTGTTTTTCATTCGTCCTGTCAAAATTACCTAACACACAACACGGAATAATTGTCTAACATTTATTCCGTTCCAACATGAACGGAAAAAAATCTCCAATTCCCTCCAAGCCACCTGTTAGAGAATTGCACAAGCTAAAAATTACCAATAGTTTTCCGTTCGAACTGCGTACTCAAAAAACAAAAAGGGCACGGAAAAATTTGGTAAACGGAATTCCGTGCGTCTTTTTACGTGTATTTTATATGGGGAACGGAATTCCGTTCGAACTCCATACTAGGCTTTATCATTTTAATGAAAGTGAAAATTTATTAAACACAATTTAAATTTGCCGCGCTTTTCAATTTCATTCACCGAAGTGTCAAATATAATGCCGCTTCCCTGTGCATTCTGGGTCACACCGCAGCACTGCCGCCGTGTCGCCCAATTTGCCGCGTTCTCGCGCCGCGTTGTTAAGTGTAATCTGTTTCTGCCTTTATTACTTTTACTCTGAGGCAGTTCAAGGCATATTAGAATCAAACTCGTAAAAAAAAGCTCTTTATTTATTTTCTTTTGCTTTAATTTGCTTGTTTTTGTCATTTTGACATTACAATCGCACCTTGCCTCATTTTAAATATGACATTGTCCTACTGGCTCAAAAGAAAAAGGAAGCACCTCTTAGAAACTCATTTTATAATCGTTTCCCAGTGAGAAAAAATGGCAGCGTTGCTCAGGGGAACTAATTTTCCGAAGGGGGCATTATAGTCGAGGAAATAAAGCCATGAACCTAGGATTTTTTGAACAGTAAGATGGATCTTAATGCGCATTCACCTTCGCAAATAAATATTGAAAAAAGTGTATTTCATTGGATTTTTTTCATTATTATTGAATTTATCGCGAAAAACCCTTAAAAAGGGTTGTTACAGTCCACCCTGGGCATCAGGTCCCTCGGAGACCGTTGCCGTCATTATTTTCGTGTTCAGCGACCCCAAAAACCCCCAAGTAGCAAAACTTGACTCATTTGCATCAATATTTACCGAGTGGTAGAGTGTCTCTTTGAGATGCACTTCTAAAATGCATATTTTTATTGCAGGAAATGCATTTTTTCAAAATGAATTCATCACTACCGGTCACAAAGTTTGTAGACGCTCTCACGAATCGAACACAAAAAACCGCATTAAGATCCATCTTACTGTTCAAAAAATCCTAGGTTTGGCATTTTTTAGTGCTTTATTTCCTTGACTATTACTGGTGTTTTCAGAAATTTTATAGATAGCAGAAAACGGACGATTATCTTGATGACCATAAAGGGTGACATTGGCATACATTGACATACGCATATACATAGACCGGTTCCCGTTCGATACGGAGGTGAAGCAGCATTGGACGTGATTAGTATTTACCCTGCAAACAATTTCTCGGAGGCTCGCTTTCTCGGACCATTCTCGATTCGAAAAATGCTTGCGAAGGGTACGAGAAAAAGATTCAAAACGCAAAATGAAAGCTTTCCTGGTTGATTTGTTTCTCCCAAAGCCTTCATGCTGTAGAAAAATATTGAGAGCCGATTTCCCCTGAATGGGACTTCAAATCTCCAAATTACTCTAACAACATAACGTCATTTCACCGACTTGAAGACCTATTGAGAGGAAATTTTGAGAGCCTTTGGTTTCTCTTCAACGATTTGTTTGGAAAGTTTGAGCTTTTGACTTGTTTTGCTCGGCGGAGTGATTTTCGGCGCAGAAGCGATTTGCTATCGATACGAGCATGGGATTCGTTATCAGCACGAGAAAGCGATTCGATCTCTTGGTCCGCTTTTATTGCCTTCGAATTCGTTTACGAGTCGTTAACGAGTCCGAGATCGAAGCAAGCTTTCGCTTTTGGCAAATCGTTTTCGAATCGTTTCCGAATCGAAATGTTTGCAGGGTAGTTGAGCGACCACTTTGGTAAAACCGCAATCACGTTTGGAAAGGAAAAGGCCAAAGCCATGGCATACTACAAGGTATGCTCTTACGGAGAGCTTTTATGGTGTGACGTCACTCGTAGCCGATTTATAAACGTTAGGAAATAATGGTTTTTAATTTTCAACGTAAAAACTGCTGCACCGAGTTCATTGCAATTTTGCATGGAGTTAGATCGGTCTACTATCTAGTGCAGTAGTTTTTATGTTAAAAATTAAAAACCATTTATTTCCTAATGTATTCCGGGAGCCAGTGACAGATTTTGGCGACCAATTTTATTTCAGGTGAAACTTCGGGAACGCTCAATTCAGGTGTACTATAAAGCATCGTGAACGTCAGCTGGTGCACCGTTAGTAGGTGGGGGAACGGCAGCCCCCCAAACACGCAAAAAAAAGAATGGTTCCGGCTGAAAAATGATCAGATGAGAGTTGGCATATTTCTTTGAATAAAAACAATCGTCAGCCGGCCGTACATCGTGGGAAATACTGTCAGCTGACGCAGCGAAAGTTTTTGGATAGAAATTAGGTATGAGCACAATTGTACTAATGAAATACATCAGCTGACGAATTTTCCCCGGACTATACTCTTTGGTGCCATGTGTTTATATGGAAATAATCGACGGTTTATTGATGTCTCAAAATTATATGCAGCTTTAGGCAGTAATATAAGCGCAGCACTACCAGCTTTTCATGCACTTACAGGATGCGATTATATATCGGCGTATTTTAAAAGAGGTAAAAAGCGCCCGTTTGAGTTAATGAGTCAATCATATGTCAACACATTCGAACGAAGAAATATTTGCCAAGGTAGAGGAGTTGCTTTGTAACATGTACCGCCAGAAGACATTGAAAAGTGGCAATGAGGCAAGAGTAGCAATTTTTCAACGGACGTACAAACTTCTCGATAACGACGTTTTTCAACTGCCCAAAAAAGATATTGATGGCTTGACCATACCACCGTGCAAAGTAGAACTACATCAATATTTTTTAAGAGCGTGTTACATAGCAGATACTAAATGAAAGGGCACAAAATTTCCTACAAATTTCACTATTCAAGTGTCTCTATCCGACTCATCGTTCTAGCGCTAGTTGAAAATTTACCTATTTTTCTAAGGCTGCCTTCACACTGAATAAAGCAAAACGTTTTATAAGCAAAAAACGAAAAAACAGTTAAGCATTGTGACTAGCCTCTATTCACACCAAGCAAAAAACAAAAACAGCTTGCTTCGAAAGTATGCTCTATTAAATGTGAATCAAGTACAAAACATCGGGGTATCGTAGCGGTTTAGCCGCTAGAGAAAATTTTTTGGTAGAGTTTTACATTTTTGTAACCTTTAACCTATTTCCAAGAATAAGGTAGCAATAAACGCAGAATTCCACCACCTATCTATGATGGTAAAATCTGTTTCTATCTTACCAACTTTCGGACTGGTGGAGTGGTAATCTATATGGCGTCTATATATGGTCCCATTGCTGTATCGAGATGATAAGGTTGGTCTTGGTTTTATCATTTATGCAAGTAGAGTCAGGTTTGTCATGCATGTAAGCGAGGAAGAGCCTTACATTATCAAAAACTGTTTTTATTCAAAGAAATATGTCAACTCTCATCTGATCAATTTTCAGCCGGAATGAAATTACTGAAACCATTCTTTTTTTTACGTGTTTGGGGGCTGCCGTTGCCGCACGCTGGTCGAGTCCCAAAAGCAAACGGAAAGTTAATAATTTGTTTATGGTCGAGTCTCAAAAACAAAGGGAAAGTTAGTAATTTGTTTATGGTCGAGTCCCAAAAACAAAGGGAAGGTTAGTAATTTGTTTATGGTCTACACTGTAAAAAAAATGTAAATTCACAGTTCAAATGTACAGTCAAATTACAAATCGCGATATGAAATACTAATTTACTATACAATTATTGTAATTTTACTATAAATTTTGTAACTTCACATAATGAAATTGGAAATCTCCAATACTGCATAACGTAAATGTTGATTACATGGATGTGACGTATATTTTACACAATGTTGTGTATTTTTCTAAATCGTTTAGGTAGGAAAATTACAATATTTCTTATATATTTATCAATGTTATGTACTGAAAAAATCCTAACACTTTGTACTGTAATTTTACTAAAGAGGCGTAATTTTAGATCATAAATTTTCAGTAAAATTACAAATCGGTTATTGGAATGTAAGGTTTAAATTTTTCCTCTCGTGGATATAATTCACAGGTAACAATGGAATACTAAGCATTTAAACCCAATTGCTTTTAAGTTAAGACCAGACCTTTGACTTTGTCAGTTCTTGCAGTTCTTGTAACAGCCAAGAAATTTTGATAGGCATTGCCTCACGTACTGGCTAACAAGGCGTTGTGAGCAAAATGCTAATTTTTTATGTATAGGGAGAGGGCATTAACTAAGAATAAAATTTGGCGCTTGGAAATATTTCAGGCAGGGCCAAGCACATTGGCACAGGGCGGTAATCTTCAGCTTGGCGTTTTTCCCTTTTCGTCTCTGTCTCTGGTAAAAAGTTGCAACAAGAGTTTTGGAAATTTGCAAAACTATGAAGAGGAAGCTCCAATACTGATTGTATTTTTACATCTCACAAATAATTTATATTTACTACACAGTTGGTAAAAACTAGTAAAGTAGATTAGGAATATTCCTAATAATATATATTGCAAATTTACCAAACTGCTTGTGAATAAAATTTCTAGCATTTTTTTTGTAAAATTACCACAGAATTTTTTTACAGTGTAGTCCCAAACACAAAGGGAAAGTTAAGATTTTGTTTATGGTCGAGTCCCAAAAACAAAGGGAAAGTTAGTAATTTTTAGGGAAAGGAAAAATAATAATCAAGTTCTAAACCATCTTACCTCGATGATGATCGTGCCCCAAGAGAGAGAGTTTGATTCAAGCGCACTACGTCATTTATTAACTTGCTTGAATTTAATTCAAGTGTGAATAGAAAAATATACCGTAACGTTTGAAGTGATCTTTGCTTCGATGATAGAAGTGGGAATGAGGTTTTATACGTATGCATGTGTTGAGGTTATAGGTGTTACCAGATGAAATTTTGAAGGAATATCATAAATTTTAAGTGAATGTTCGGGTATAATCAATTTAAAGCTAGATTAGTAGGTATTGAAGATAATGTGGTTGTGTGGTGCTGATTAATGTCAAGATCGCTAGAGATGGTGATGTCACATGTTTATAATTAATGTCCACTATAGCCGAATGACCATTTCGTTTCCCGAAATATGTTTCACTGGACCTGTTTTTCTTGGATTAGCGTTATTCGTCTGAAATAGAGAAGTATGTATTAAAGTGCCCTAAGGTGATATGGTGACCGGACTCAGCGAAGAAAAAACACAAAAGGTAAACAAGGATTATTCTTTGCCGTGAAAGAATTGAACAATATATTCTTATATATTATTCTACTTATAAATAGTCCGGGAGCCAGTGACAGATTTTTGTCAGTCATTTCATTTCGGCTGAAGCTTCGTGGAATGCTTAATTCAGAGGTATAATAAAGCATCGTGAACGTCAGCTGGCGCACCGTTGGTGGGTGGGCAGTGCCGGATTTATATGTTGCGGGGCCCACAAGCATAACATTGTGATGAGGCACCTAAAATAACTGGAGTTTTGCCTGTTCGGTGTCCGGTCGTGTTAATCCAGCCTATGCAAACATTATGAATAAACAATTTTTTTACTTTCCTTTTATCTAAAGGCCAACCAAACAAAAAATAAGTGGCGCGGGGCACCCTGAGGATGGGGGCCTACAAGCAATTGCTTGTTTTGCTTGTTGGTCAATCCGGCACTGCTTGGGGCGTTCCCCTTCCCATCCCAGTTCTATATCTTTTTTAACATTGCATGATCGCAGTGAGGAGCACTCCTTTTACTGCTGCTTTTTTTAGAAGCGTTTTTGAAGCAGTTACGAAAGTAGAAAAAATTTTCTAGCCCTCCAATTTATGTTGTAGCGCCTGTGGATATGAGAAACAACTACAGTGTCGAAAAGCTTTATATTTTTGTTCACCTTGTGCAATTGCCTTTTCGTCCTTCCAAACGCGAGTCTAAGTACCAACCGCGTTCAATATGCTGCTTGACCAACGCATCGAACGAGAACGGGTCTCTGTTTACCGTTTTCTTCGTTCCATACAATTCCTTAAACATCCAATCAAAGCATATTAACAGTGCTCCGAATTCGCTTCCCTTAGTAGTGCTTCGAATTTTTCCTTCTGAGATAGCTGGGATTGATTCTGCCAAAAGAAAGATGAGTGCTGAGCCCCAGAGCTAAGCACAAGGGCCTGTCTACATAAACCTGTTCTATGGAGCTATGTAACGTTGTACTGGTGGTGTGTTGTAGCTGGCGGCAAGGGCGGATCTAGAAACTTTTTACAGGGGGGGCCATTCATATTTTTACCCCTCCCCCCCAACCAATTTTTTTACCGTAATAAATTTTATTAAATTATTTAATGACTTTTTTCATTAATTTCTTACACGAATGTAGTGTTTTCACTGAATGATAAATTTTGCATCAATATTATGATGTTTCAAAAAACGCGCCATTGCCAGCGGGAAATATTAGACGTGCTTCCTACCGAAGCACAAAAGAATCGCTTTTATGTCACTGCCAACGGAATCTCCCTCCCCTGAATGTTGTCCCAGAGAGAGAGAGAATCAATATTTTTTTGAGTCATTTCATCCATGAACTGGGATGAACGTCAAGGCAAAATAAAATTTATAAAGACTTTTAACTATAGCAGTAGGAAATCAAATCTAAAAAAAGCTTTTTCCCAACTGGCATAAGGGAACCGAGCCAATTGTGCTTCCTTCTGCATTCCTATGAATCGCTTTCGAATCGGTACAAATGAACTTAATTGAATCGCTTCTCCGATAGGACATGCAATGTTAAAAAAAATGTAAGGCAAGGCTAAGAAAAGCACTCTGCTTCAAAGGAAGCGATTCAGTACCTTTTCTGAATCGCTTCATTTTCCGCTGGGTTCTAAATGACACTAGTTCAGTATTATCCCAGCGGGAAATGAAGCGATTCAAAAAGGAGAGAGAGTTTTTTTATCGTTTGCCTCGAGCAACGCTACCTCGGAAAGAAGTTTTTCAACTTTGAGACGTCTCAAAACTTGGCTGCGCAGTATGATGACTGAAGATCGTCTGTTAGGTTTAGCTCTTTTGCACATTCATCGCGATATAGGCCTCGGTAGTCTAGGGAGTAAGGCGCCTGGCTACTACCCCAGAGGTCCCGGGTTCGAATCCCGGCAGAGCCCCACGGTCCTTCGCCTTTCCCACCTTCCTCCTTACATTCCTCATTCCTTTTTTTTAGTCAAAGATTTTTTGGAATTTCAAAATCCTTAAAGGGCCCCTTTCAAAAAGGGTGATGTGGCGGGCCTGGTTTCAGGCAGTCCAGTAGCGATTACGTTGTTGCATTGATTAAGTCGGTCTGTTTTTTCTCCCTGAAATGTGTACAGTTCAAAAACATGACAAGGGAGACTGTGATTTATTATATATTCACTTTATGTAATAAATAAATTAAAATTTTTGTTCAAGTAAAGTAAAAGAAACTAAAAGTTATAAATGTATCGACATAATTTTTGTTTCCTAATGAAAATCAACTTTTCAACGATCTCATCGATCGCACGGAAGTTACAGGCAGTATGAATTAACTTCCTTCCATTGGGCGCCAGTACCTACTGGCCCAGCGTTGAGCCAATGAAGCTGTTTTCCATTTACAGATCAGTATTGGCATCTTATAGGCAGAGAAAATTTACCAGTGTTGGTACGATCCTGGTTGACAACCATCAATCGCCGATACTGGCCCAAGCTTGAGCCATTTATTAAGATTGGTTGAACCTGGCAATTTCCATCTGGGATGTTTACTTAAAGATTTTTCGACAATTTCATCACTGTAAACTCAAGTGTTTAGCTGCTTAACACTTAAAGCGTTTAAATCGTTGTAGACGAAATTTAAACACTTAGCGGCGTTTAATGAGTAAACATTTAAGTGTTTAATTAGCAAACGTTTGTAGCGTGTTTTTGGTTATGAATAATACAAATTATGTTGATAGAACTATTAATCAATACTATATTAAAATATAATACTATCATTGCAAAAAGTGAAAAAAAAACAAAAAAAAACAAAAAAAAATCCAACCCAAGTGCCGTTTTTCCAAGCGGTCCTCCGACTAAGTACAAACCACTTCCAATATTGCTTGACTTCCGTGATAGAATGAGATGCGCTTTACTGAATATGCTAAATGGTACCTACCCTTGGCGGGAGTTAACATAATTGCGGGAAGTATGGGTCGCTCATATTTTTTCGTCTTATCACTGCAAATCTCAGCTTTTGAGTGTTTTATTTCAAAACGCTTAAAACGTTTTATTTTAACGTCACCCATTTGATTAACATTGTAGACATTTTTTAAACGTTTTGAAATAAAACACTTCTAAAACCTCAGATTTGCAGTGATACTGATAATTTTAAATTCGTAATACTTAAGCATCTTTACGATTTTATTTTCATATTAACAAAATAACTGTCAACAAAGGCGTAAAAAATTCAGGATAAACTAAGTTAAATAAATGAAAACAACAAATGAAGTAAGAAAAGGCCAAAAAATGAAGAATATGTATATTCCAAAATAATTTTGGATGTAATTTTGGTTACTTTTTTTACTTCTGTTTATTACTCAAATAACAACAATTGCATTCTTTTGGCCCTTTTAAAAAAACAATTTAAAAGTTTTTTATCAGATCTCGTAGAGAATTTTGGGACCTTTAATTTAAAAAAAAAAGGAAAAAAGAAAGACGTGAACTCGAGATATTTAACTTTTTGTATTTTGGCCAATTGTTAATTAACAAATACATATTTTGAGCTATAATTTGGACTGTATCATTTTGAAACCTATACTATTCATTTTTTAAATTTTATAGAAACTATTTTCAAGCATTATAGTGTAAGTATTATTAATTGAGTGATTTTTTTTTGTTTTTTTTCATAATAACTTCCCTGTTTCTTGAAATTCTAGTTTTTTTGTATGATAATAAAAATTACCCGATAAAATTGAATGATTTTTTTTTTATTTCTGAAAATAGTACCTCTAAAATGGATCACCCAGGATTTCATTAGAGACACTTCCCACCCCTAAACACTTTACCGTGTAAAAATAAAACGCTAGAGCGTTTAGTTCCCCATAAGTGTTTTATCATAACTAAGTGTTTACCCTCCCAAGTGTTTAATTGGCGAATAAGTGTTTTACTTTTAGACACTTGCGCTTAGGTTAGAATTTTTTGGTAAACACCTTACGCGTTTAATTTCTGTTAAATGCTTTAGGTGTTTAAGCATCAAACACTTTAGCGTTTAGATTTTGTGAATTTAACGCTTCTTCTGTTTTAAAAGTAAACATTAAATACTTTATCGTTTAGAAATAAAACACTAGAGCGTTTTATTTCTCAACAGCTGCTAAACACTTGGATTTGCAGTGATATAATTTTTGACTAAAATTGAATAGGTGTATAATATTTTAGCTATAACATAGAAATTTTGCATTAGTTTGTCGGATTAACGCAGCATTTAAGAATGTTTAGAAGGACTAGACTAGTGCACCACGCGATTCTAACCTCAAATAAAAATATAGTTTTGTGTTCCCCACACACCATCCGTGATTACCCCATGTGTGTAATCCCGAACTCCAATGTTTTGTTTTTTATTAATATTTGATTTTATATTGAAGATTTATCTATGTTGATTATGAGAACATAAGATTGATTAGTTACAGTTAGCTTTCAGGAATAAATAGCATTCATAACCTTAAATGGTTTTGTTTAATTTCAGTTCTTCCTTAAGTGTTCGCAATTACCCCACTCTCCCCTACCTATTGTAGCTCACGTTTTAGATTTGTGTTTTTAATTGTGTAACAAAAAGTGTTATATAACATTTTATTCATTACATTTTAATATTTTACACAGGAAACGTAAAAATCCTTTCTTAAGAAAACACTGAAAACAACGTCAAGTAATCGCTAATTCTATTTTTTAATAAACTGTTTGGAATTGTCTAACTATAGGCGTAAAATTTTTAGTGCATTTTCTAGTAACTTTTAATATATTATGAATAGCGAATATTACATATTATAATTTTGGCGAAATACCACGAATGTGCACGAATCTTAATCTCACAACTATTATTATAAGTTTAAAATGAGCATAAAAAGTTTTTTTTTAATAATTAATATTATTGTATTAAGTTGATTTTGTATTATACAGCAGCCAAGTTGATGAAATCTTAATACATCCATGAACACGAGCTTCTTTCTTTCATAAACCCTTCGCTGAGAAAAGTACTGAAAACGTAAAAAATGACAAAAAAACTACTCCCTCCGCAATTTCATATTCGTCTAAATATACCGGAAATAAATTCCCACCTTTTCCTGCTTTCTGTTAACGAATCGGAGAGACTTGAATCGTAACGCCTACCACACCGCAGTTTTTGTAATACTCATCGGGAATAAATATCCAGTTTTAACCTGGTTTGCCAACCAATGACAAGTTAATATTTGAGAGGCTGTACAGCCCTCCCACCTCAACCACGCCTTTGTTTCCATGGAAACATTAAAAGGTCAAAATCTTTCGAAATGTCATTATCAAAAAAGCTGAGAGAGAAAGAGTTCGTGGTATAGCTAAAAAATTCGAGGGCATTCCTCTCTTGCCTCTGGCGAATGATATGCTTCGTTGCAGTCGCTCAGGGAAACCTAAACGAGATCGACTGGCACGGCCTATTTTTCAATTCGTTGGTAGTCACGCATGCGAGGCGTAGTTGTGTCGTGTCTTGTTCTCCGTGAGGCGGCCTGAATTGAGATTTTAGATCGCGTGGCTTTTTTCGGACCCTTATCGTTGATTTTTGAGAAATTGTTGGTTTTCCAAGCAAGGAGAACTGTGCCTGTATTGAAATCAATTCTTTCTGTGAATAAAATGAAATTGTTCCTTTTGTTTGCCGTGTTTTTTGGAATTGTTTATATTACATATTTTGTGGCGAGCAGTAGGCCCCGTGATTAGAAGGCACCGCATTTTTTTTTACTGAAAATACCTTTAGAAGGCATTCGAAGATTGATTTTTATAGGCCATATATCGTTGAAAATATTCAGTGAATCTAATAAGTGAAATACATTTTTTTGTGATTCCATGGAAATATAGTTGAAATATTTTAGTGATTGTGATCGGGAACAGGACGAAATCGGTCTTTTCAAAGACAATAACGTCGCGTTGGTTATATTCGGTATCTGGTGTATCTAGTTGTTCGTTTTCGTGTTTTATGGGTATATGCGAGTGTTTTATATTTAAAATTTTTAATTGAATTTATAATGGCAAATCCATTACGCAGCCATTGATTGAATACATATTGATTTTTTGATGTAAATTGAACCATTAGTGAATTATTTTGCTTTTATTAGAAGACGTACATGGGCATCTCCACTGAAGAACGCACTGTAATGCACTGGGTAAGTTGTTGCTAGATAGTATCTAGTTATTTATAGTATATCTGAGTATTATTCAAGGTGATGTAAAACTAATGAAAGTCTGTTGACCTTTTACAAAAAAGTATTGCCTACCCAGGTGCTATGGGATTATTTACTATATCAATAGACGTAGAAATTTTGCTCCCTTAATGCGAGTGTATTTATTTAATTGACCAATAGCGTTGGACCCATTTGGCTTATTTTTAGTGTGGGTTCCTTTAAATACCTTTTGAAAACGATTAAGTTCAATTATTTTTTATGTAGATACGTACCTACTTTTTAATCGAAAAAAAATTGTTTCTGATTGCTATAATAATTTTTTAAACTACATATTATGTATAATTGGGTTGTTTATGAAATATATTTTAAAATAAACTTTGAAATTTTGCTAACCTTTTTTAAATTTGTTTAAAACTGTACAATTTCTTTCTTGTTGCTTAGTATATTCATAATATAGAAGTTAGAAAGGCCATTTTGTAGAGTATTTTCTTTTAATTTGAAATATGGAAGTAAGAGAGTGGATAATTTGAATTTATTTTGATTACTGGAATTTTCATTAATACCTGCAAAAGCTGAGATTCAGATGATGATATTATCCAACAACTAAATGGAGAAAATAAGACAAAATGTTAGTAGAAAACATAGCCGACATTAATAAAATGTTAGTTCCATACCTTGAAAGAATATAGGAATAATAACCTAAAAATAAGAATATGTTTTACAATAAAATAGAAGTAAGTAATTTTCTTAAGAGGAATAATTCATTTATTACGCCTTTATTAATGGGAATGAAAATAAAGATTGTCGGAAAAAATATTGAAATTATTATAATTCGTCCATTTACTGTGAAGAATAGCTTGAAATTCACTGTAAACTGAAGTGTTTAGTTTCTAAACCGTTTCAGCTTTTAAATCATTGTAGACGAGAACGAATTTTAAATACTTAGGGGCGTTTAATGATACTAAACACTTAAAATGTTTAATTAGTAGGTAAAGCGTGTTTTAGGTTATGAATAATACCTACAAATTATAATGAATATTATATAAATAATTGCGAAAAGATAATTGCAACTAATACAAAAACCGTTCGTCCTTCCTAGCGCCAGTGTTGTTTTTCCAAGGGATCAACCAACAAGTATACTAACCACGTCTATTGCTGCTTGCCCTCCGTTACCGAACGAGATGAGGTTTACTGAATAGGTACGCTAAATACATAGTACCCTTAACGTTCATCAGCATAATTCCCTTAAATATAATTCTCTCATATTTCTCTTCGCCATATTCTAATAATTTTAAATTTATAATATTTATGCAGGTTTTTGGTTTTATTTTCATATTAAAAATATAGATATCTACCTACCTATTAATAAAAGCATAAAAATTAGTTAGCTTTTCTGGGTAAACTAAGTTAAATAAATGAAAACAACCAGAAGTAAACCTCCCACCAGTAAAAACCTAAATAACTAATTCCCAGTGAAATTATAGATGAAGCAGTAAAATTTTTCCTAACGGGTTATCAACCTAGAAGTACTTTTTTCAGTATTGATTAAATGACCTTTCCCACCTTCCACACGGTATTTTTATTAAATATTGTGTGACATTTCATCAAACAAAGACAGAACACCACAGTACTAATTGGCAAAAGAGGGTCTACGAGGTGTGGCTATTAAATAACGAGACTGTTGCTGTAATATCTTTTACTTTATATTTATACATATTTATTGATTATCCCTTTCAATATATACCCCTCCACTATTCTTACACTTCTCCCATACGAATTTTCCATGGTTCAAAACAGTGCTTCAAGTCTGTTTTTGTAAGGTCCTTCATGGTACTTGCCGCTTTTTGTTTTACTGCTTCAACGTTATCAAAACCTGTTCCTTTCAACGCACATTTGACCTTAGGAGACAGATAAAAGTCACATGGAGCCAGGTCAGGTGAATAAGGCGGATGGTCTAACACTGGGATGCCATGCTTCGCGAGAAACGTCGTTCGATTGTGAGATTTTTTGGCACCATCTTTGCACACACCTTTTTCATGTTAAGATCATCATGTAAAATTTGTCTAACGGATTCCTTGTCAATTCCAATAGCTTCAGCAATCGCACGAATGCTTAATCGACGAACATTTCGGACCATATTATTAATTTTTTCAATATTATCGTCTGCTTTTGATGTGCCAGGGCGACCCAGGCGAGCGTCATCCTCAACATCTTCACGGCCTTCTTTAAAACGTTTAAACCACTCAAAAATACGTCCACGTGATCAACACTCATTACCATATATACTTTATGTAATAATTCGTAAGTTTCGGTGGCCAAGTTTCACATGAAATTTCACAGCAACTTTTGCTCGACTAAAATATTTAGCATTTTTGCGGTAAACAAAAAAAACTCAGTTACGAAAACAAATGCTACGGTACAGAGGAAATGTCTAATGACATGGGTTTGCGGCAGTCGAAAGAGAAGGCCACAAGCTAAACAGTTGCTTGACATATGACTTTAGCGCATACGCAGTTCGCCCGCAATCGCATTAGTCTCGTTATTTAATAGCCACACCTCGTATACTGCTTTCGAACAAACTTTCAATAAGCAAATTGCCACATTGGGCTGAAGAGGAACCCGAAGAGGCTCAAGAGCTGCCATTACATTCAGACAAAACAACGGTTTGGGCTTGGTGTGGTTTATGGTGGAATATCGGTTCGTATTTCTTCAAAAACGAGGGCGGCCGGAACCTAACCGTGGATGGCTCCCATTATCGTGCCATGATAACAGACTATTTGCTACCTGAAATTAAAGCCGATGATCTCTACGACATTTGTAAAGTCATGGCTGTATTGCGAGAACAATTCGGTGTAGAGTTAATTTTACGCTTCGGAACGGTGAATTGCCCGTTTAGATGATGTGATATCTCACCTCTAGACTTTTTATTTTGGGTCTACGTAAAGTCGACAGTCTACATTGATAACACAGTTACGATTGAGGAGTTGGAAGCTAACATTACCATCGATATTGGTCAAATACCATTCGAAATGCTCGAACCCGACATCGAAAATAGCAATTTCGGATCAAAATGCACCATGTTAGCCACAGTTGCTTCAAACATTTGAAAGAAATAATTTCTAATAAATAAGTGTAAAGAATGGTTCTTTTGTATGATAATAAAGATTACCCGATAACATTAAATCTTTTTATTTTTTTTATTTCTCAAAAAAGTACCTGTAAATGGATCACCAAATTATTCATATTAAGAGAGGCACTTTCCACCACTAACCAATTTACCGTTTAGAAATAAAACACCAGAGTATTTTATTTTTAAACACCTATTAAACACTGGGATTTGCAGTGAAAGAATGAATTAATAAAACGTTTAAAGTTTAAACTAAGTAATTTCTGTTAAACACTTTCTTTAACTGTTTAAGAATAAAATACTTTATTGTTTAGATTTTGTGCATTAATCGCTTCTTTTGTTTTAAAAGTAACCACTTGCCGCCATTAAATACATTTCTATTTAGAAATAAAACCCTAGAGTAAGAGTTTAACTTCTAAACACCTGCTAAACACTTAGATTTGCAGTGTATGAATAATAAAAATTATATTGATAGAACTATTAATCTATTAATATAATTTTGCTGTACATTTGCACTGTGAATTTATATATTTTTTTTTACAGTGAATGCATAAAGGGTAAAGTGTTTAATGGTGGAAAGTGTTTTTCTAAAAATGGAATATTGGGTGATTAAAAGTTCTTTTTTTAGAAATAAAGAAAATAAAAACATTTAATTTTATCAGGTAATCTTTATTATCATACAAAAGAACCATTCTTTACATTTATTTATTAGAAATTAATTCTTTCAAATGTGTGTTTCAACTGCGACTAACATGGTGCATTCGGAAGTTCCAATTTTCGATGTCGGGTTCGAGCATTTTGGGTGCTATTTGACCAATATCGCGAGTAATGTTGGCTTCCAATTCCTCAATCATAGCCGTAGCCGGCTTATCAATGTAGACTGTGGACTTGACGAAGCCCCAAAGGAAAAACTTTAGAGGTGTGATATCCCATGATCCAGACGTTCGATTCACTGGTCCGAAGCGGGAAATTAAGTGCTCACCGAATAGTTCTCGAAATAAATCTATTAATTTACAGGCTATGTGGCAAGTAACGCCATCTTGTTTGAACCAAATGTCGTTGAGATTACCTGCTTTAATTTCAGTCAGTTACTCCCTTAAGGCTCGATTACATTGAGCGAGTTTACAAGCTACACTGAAAAAACTAAATAGTATGTGTTAATACAAAAAATTTATTTCGCACACCATTTTTGTAGTTTGATCTACTACCTGTATATACAATACATATAATAGGGTGGAGCGACTAAATGTTTTTTTTGAATCTCGATTTGTAATAGTGCGGAAAAGTTGCTACATGATATAGAAATATTATTTTTTTTGAATTCCGATTAGTACCTAATAGTGTGGAAATGTTGCTACATGATGTAGGTAAGCATAAAAAGTGTAAAATTATATGAAAATCAAGTTATATCTTGCGGTGCGCCAAACGAATTCACATTTTTAACTCTTTCTCAAATTTTCAAGGTGGTTGGGGCACCGCAAGATATAACTTGATTTTCATATAGATAATTTTACAATTTGTATGCTTACATCATGTAGCAACATTTCCACACTATTACTAATCGAAGTTCAAAAACAATAATTTTCCTATAGGTATCATACATTTCTTCCATCTTTCGAGAGCCTTGGGGCACCTCAAGACTTAATTTGATTTTCATATAATTTTACACTTTTTATGCTATCCTCATGTAGCAACTTTTCCGCACTATCGCACTAATCTAGATTAAAAAAAAAAAATTTCAATATTTAATTTAAATTATACTAGAATAGTTATGATAACAAGGAGAAGCCTAACTAAAAATAATAGTAAGTGACACTATATTTATTAGAGATGCGCCGAATATGGGTTCAACCGAATACGAATATTCGGTGAAAAATGTACCGATCGAACATTCGGCCGAATTATTCGGTTCATTTTCGCTTGGAGAAATGACCATTCCATACACATAAAGGCCCGTATTCCCGGATATTTCGTATTCACCGACCTCGATTTTCGGTACTCGGATAAAGTTAATACCAGTTCGACTTGGTAAAAAGTTTATCCGCCGATTTCTAACCTCTGAAGTTTCGAAGTTTCAAAACTGAACAAAGTTAGGAGTGAAAATTAAAAAAAATACAAAGTACCAAATATAAGGGGTATTCATGTCACATTTCACTTTGTTCGTAGTCTTCGTAGTTCGTAGTTCTTCGTAGTTCATTTTCATACATTTGGAAACTACGAAGGTCTTTCTACGAAGCTGAAAAGCCTCTCAATTTCACTTCGTAGTTTTGTAGTATCGTAGTTTGTTTTTTGATAGCTGTGTTGTGTGAATTGCGATCCGGTGGCAATAACAATTCAAATTTAAAACTGACCTTCATGCCAACCAAGCTACAAAGCTACGAAACTAAGACACTTTGAACAATTGAAAAATGACATGAATACCCCTATTGAATCAATATGAATGTTGGGTTTATGAAGATTTGTATATGGCGATTCTTTTATCGTTCTTTTTTTGTCAACAACAAACAAACTTTGAATTATGTTAATTTCAATTTTACGATACCAATCAATGATGATGATAGGACTATCATAGTAAATTTCATTTAGCAAACATTGTCGTTTATTAGAAAAAGACGTTGATTTTAAATAAAACTTGAATTCTGTTGATTTTTTTTAATTTTTGATTTTATGAATAAATAATACTATTTAAATATTCGGTAATTATTCGGCAAACTAACCGAATATTCGGCCGAATACGAACATTAAAAAATTCGCCGAACATACCGAATACGAATATTCGGCCGAACATTCGGCGCATCTCTAATATTTATGTACCTAAAACAAATTAAGTTGTTGGAACAAAAAAATTAATAAAATATTTGTTGTGTGGCAACCCTTAACGTATTATAAAATCACTACTCACTGATAAAAAGTGCAGCAGCAGTTAGGACTTCTGGTAGGGAAGAGAAAGTCATTAAAAAGTCAAGCTGTTTTAGTATAGTAGGTACTGGCACCACATTAGATAGTGAATTATTTTATGTAGACGACTAAACGAACAAAGTTGAAGATCTAGTTACTCTTATTGTATTTTTAACTTAGCATAAAGAATTTTTTTAGTAATTGCAATTATAAAAAATATATTTGATGTCATATTTCACTAAAAATTTGGTTATCACAACTACAAATTGTTCTCAGTGTACTAGCCGGCAAGTTAGCCAACAAGCTAGCGAGTTGAACCCACGTCTTGTTTTGTTTTTCCTTTGTTCCTTTCCGTCATTTTGTAGGCTATGAAACCAAATAATGAGATACTCGCAGCTAGTTCACCAGCAACCATAATGACACACGGCTAGTTTACTAGCTAACAAGCCCACACGCCACAGACTAGCGAATAAAGTAGCCCGGCTTTCAACTTTCTCGGCAGATTGTTTACAATCTGCTAGTTAGCTATTGAACATGATGACACTGGGCTAGTTTATTAACAGCTAGTGAATTCTCCGGGTAGTAGCTTGTAAACGTGCTCAATGTAATCGAGCCTTTATCATGGCGCGATAACGTGCGCCATTCACAGTTACGTTCTGGCCGGCCTCGTTTTTAAAGAAATGCGGTCCGATATTCCACCAGTGCATAAACCACACCAAACCGTTGTTCTGTCTGGATGTAATGGCAGCACTTGAACCACACCGAGTTTCTCTTTAGCGCAAATGTGGTACTTTTGCTTATTGACGTAGTCTGAGCAACATTTTAGTCGAGGATAGTAGACCCTCTTCTTCTACTTCTGAATAATTTGCAGACTCTATCCTGACCTAACTACAATAGTTTAATTACTTTATGTGTCTAGAAATTAAACTCACTGCATCCTTAAACTTGAACTTAAGCTTTCAGTGAAGATAATATGAAAGAAGCAATTATACAATATGTATAATCATTGCAGCCCTAAGATTGAGAAAAAATCCATATTTTGAATAGGAGAAGGAGAGTCTGGAGTCTGGTCTGTAATGAAATAAATCGCGCTTTACCCAATTCATTTATTTTCGCTATATTGGATGATGGTAATGTCTGTGGTGTGGTTAAATTTTGCAAAAAGAGATACCTTAATTGATCCCAAAGAAATAATTCATTTATAAATACGCCATTCTCAGAATATGATTCCAAAATTTTATTTGAAATTAAAAAAAATGGCCAAATGGCCAAAGTTTCATGAAAAATTAAAAAATTGTACTTGTCCAATTATTCAGAATTCCTAATGCTTTATTATTATATTAGGATCACATAGAGTGAAACAAATGTTAGCAAAAAATTTCTATCTATTTCACGTCATTAATTTGGCCGCTGCTAGAAGACATGCAAATACATCATCCTTAATTATTGTTTACTTGCAGCTCGATGCACCAATGAAGGTTGGCCGAAAGCTCAAACGTATCAAACATAAGTAGATATCATTTTAGTACCCCCGTGTAATATTACTACGATATAACTCCATCTTGTGTTAAATGGGACGATAAAAATATCCGGGAAACAATAATAAATGCAGCATAGCACGAATATCATAAATTTTGTTCTCACATTTCACAAGACGGTTAGCATCACCATCTACTACTCGATTTCCTTGAAAGAGAGAGGGTGTTGCTATATGTAAAATTATTTTTAATAAGCGTTGCAAACTCAATTTACTTACTAATTACTTACAGCTACTAGAGTCACTGGTTATGTGATCGGACAATAACTAGTTAGCTTAATTAAAAGATATACATAAGTATTTCAGTTTCCAAAATTTAACCTGTAGCTTACCATAAATAATTCTTAAAGATATTACATATTAAAATCTAATCGATCCAAATTAAAATAACCATTCCAATAATGTTTTCTCTGGGTGTATGTTATACTCTTAAGCCGATATTGATTTTCAGCACTGGTCTTTCAACGATTCAATTCAAATTTTTTATCGTTTATCTTAATAAAAAAAATATTTTTAACTAATTAGGGTGTGCTTCTAAGACACTGCCCTTATAATTTTTTAAAGGCCTTATTTTGATCCTTCTTAATTTTCCATTAAAAACGAAAGTATTTTAAAATAATTATGTATTTGGCCTCAATATCAGCTCGTGACGGAATGACAGAATGACAGGAATTAAAAAAAGGCTTTGCATCAAGAATATTGCAAATTCTATTGTGCAAAAATTATATTTTTAAATTCAATTTGATCTGAGTCATTTTAAAGTGGCTTTAAACAAATCTAATTGCTGAAAATTACTAACTATTATACACCAAATTTGATTGGTATCTGGGCAGTTCTAACAATTTAATAATATTGAATTAATTTTGGCCCTTCGTTTTTTTACCGTATTTGAAAATTGAAAATTGGATATAACGAAGGTTAATGATTGTATTGTAGGTTTTAATGGATCAGTCAAAATATTTAAAAAATTTCAAGTTATAGCATTTTTAAGTTTTTGGATGACAGGAAAGTGAGAATAGACACTGGGAAAGTGACGAGTTTTGTATACTTAAACGAGATTTTTCGGTAAATAAGTGAAATATCTATTAAAATTTCTAAAAATAGAAAGCTAATTATGTACAAAAAGGCCTACCAGGGAAGTGAGGTTGGTATAGAAAAAGTACTCGAGCAATTGTTAAGTTTTATTTAATTTAAACTTTATTTCTTTCCGAGTCTGATTCCCCAAATATACATAGTCGACTTTTGCTCGTTGCTTTGCACAATATTTTGCAAAACCCATTCGGAAATGGTCTCATTCGTCTATGTAGACAAGTGCAAGTGATAGATAGAGAAGTGTTATTTTAAATGATTTTGTCTCGAATCCAGAAGAATGCTGTATTTTATTACAAACTAGCAAAAACCCGCGTGCGTTGCAACGCCTTTTAATAAAAAAACTTATGTGTGCACAGTCCGGGATAGGAAAAAGGTATAATGAAAAAAATAACAAATCTGCAAAACATAATTTAGGGCACACAACTCGACTATAGAATAATCTCTCACAGTCAGTATTTCCGACCTCCTACAACATCCAAGAGTTCAAACGCAGGGTTAATCCCCACCTTCTTCAACACCCCTCCCGAACCCCCCGAACCCTTAGCCTATTCCTCCCCTTACTAACCTCCCTGCTAGACATTGCACCATGACGTGCAAACGACATAACGAACTGGTAGTACAAAGGGTGATTCCTGAGCTTCGCACTGCCACATAAAAAAAATAAAAAATTTAGAGTTACTTATAAAAAATGTGTTACACAACTTTTTTGAAATGCGGTGTTGAGCGCCACCTATCGGAAAAATTGTGTGCTACATTCACAACAATCATATTCAGAATACGTGTCTCACCCTGTGCGGAACTTGCCCAATAGCGTCCGCAACATTTTGTTCCCCTTGTTCATTGAGTTCGATATATATTCTCTGTTTAAATTTTCTTCAGATCCATCGATCATTTGCTATCTTCACAGTATTTCCGCAAATTGAAAGAGCAATATCTCGCCGTAACAGCATTTCATTCGCGTTCCTTCGATTGTCGATTTATGTTTTCGGTCTAACCCGACAGTCGGATAATAGTGAAAAGTATGCTACACGCCTAAGAAGATTCTTAATCATCCCGCGAAAGTCCTAAAATCAGGTTAACCGTTCCGAGCTTTGAGGTTTACAATTGGAATGATAAAAAAAGTTTCCACTCACTTTTCTGCGACTATCGGATCAAGTTTTCCGCCTGAATCAATAGTCGGAACCTAATGAAGCCTAGAACATGCCCAAGAAAATCTTCCCGTTAAAATCCCATCGTAATCGGATTAGCCGTTGTTGGTACGTAGGTAGGTAGGTTGTTATTATATACTGGCTGGAGCAATAAAAACTTTACATTCAAAATTTTTTATTTTTTACTTTTTAGTTTATTTTAAAATATAAGCGTATTTTTTAGTTTTTTTAAACTATATTTTTTATTTTCTACTTTTTAGTCTATTATATGTATTCCACCATTTTGCAGTAACTGTCATATTATATTTAAAATGACGGCACACCGCTTACTGCACTATACTCGCTTTAATTTGATGCCCATACCGAAGAATAATCCGCCATTTTGTGCTGGCCACCATTTTGAATTTTGAATGACCCTACATAGCTTATTGTATTCTACTTGTCTTACCCATTCATTTGATATCCATGTCGGGGGGTCCGGGAACACAATTGCAAAATTCGGCCGCCATCTTGGAACCACCATCTTGATTTTTTCGCAAAAATGGTTAAATTGCATTGTCACGCGAACTATACATATGTGCAAAATTTGAAGTTGATCGGTTATATATAAGTGGGTAAAAATCAAGTTGCAAGGTTCAAGTTTTCGGTCTAATCCGGTAGTCGAACACGGTAATCGGGCCCGATAATCGGATCCGATAGTCGGATCCTAGTAAAAAAATAGCCTAAAACATGCCCAAGAAAATACTCAATCTTCCAGTGAAAGTCCCATCACAATCGGATAAGCCGTTTTCGAGATTAGCCCGGACAAACAGACAGACAGACATACAGACAGACAAAAATTTTAAAAATACTTGATTTCGTGTTAATATCGTGTAAATAACCATATGAACTTAGAAAATGACAATTATTTTGAAATCACAGACAGACACTCCAATTATATTTATATAGAAGATAGATATATTACCCACCAATTATCCGTGTAATTAAAGCAAATACAATTAATTCAAATTTAATAATATCTAATAATTGAAATATAATTACGTACCATATGAGAGTGAATTTGACTGCCCCGAACTCCAAAGTCAAAGTCTCCACTAAACGGACTTTCACAACTAATCGCTCACCGACTGAAACAAAACATTGCCGTTACTACGCTGACTGCACCTTTTTCTTTCAATCACCAAAGCCGCTTGCTGCTCACTTTCTAGGTGCTTTTGCGTATTTTTAGATGACAGAGAAGTGATAAAAATTCGTGTAGCCTCTGTAATTTGAACAAAATCTTGGCGTAAAAATGGAACTGTATAAACGTTACAGCTTTTCTGGCAAACAAAACCTTAAGATTAAGGTTTGTAACTTAAGGTTTTTTAAGTAAACTGCTTCAAACGTCAGTATTTGTACTTAAATTTTGGATTTTGCAATGTCGCCCCACAGGGAAGTGATAATTTTGACTACCCGAGTAAAAATGAAACTAGCTCGCAGTTAGCCTGCATCAGGTACGCACTAGCACGCACGGCGCCACAGCTAGCGCGCACAGCGAACACATGCGCACGGCAAATTTTTACTCGGGTAATTCTGACTATTTGGAGCTATAAATATTTGTTTGAGATAACTGAATTTGAAAGCCCAATTAGAAACCAATGTAAACCCTTCTTTGAATTTATTTTTAAGGACATAACTTGAAAAATGGCGAATCTACGAACGACCCCACCAAAATTCCTTCATTTGCAGAACTGCCCAAAGCTATTCCAACCTGTGCAATTATTTTTCCATACAGGCAACGAGTTTAGAACGAAAGGTACACTAGAATCCTAAGACTCATGAGAATTAGGTGGGTGGGCAAGCACGTCGTACTACAATTCGACAGTTTCAATTCCTCTCACGATAACGGAGCATTTTTTAGCGAATTTTGCCGAATTTTGCAGATTTTTAGATATCCAAAGTTTAAGCACGATTGGAGCACGTTAAACCGTGCCGCTACTGGCTCAAAGTTGGCATAATCTTAATTTTTTTGTTGATCGGCGGAGTTTCAGAGTCATATCTCCAGAACGGTCCATTTTTTATTCATGGGTAATGTCCTAAATTAAAGGTAATACTGTTCTACATAATTTATATTTTATACATATTTACCGAAGGAGCTATAACAGCCTTTGTCACCAAAAACGTGACCTGGTACCTCTAGGAACAAAGTTCGAGTATTATGTTTGATAGTGATGATGACTAATCTTTATTTTAGTACTTTAATGTTTTTTTAAGAAAACTCTTATACTTAAGTAGGTACATAATTTATTATAGTGCAGTAAACAAAACATTTTAATTTGCACAGTCCGGTAACAGCAAGATTACGATTTTATCTTGTTTGGGGTATCACCAGGAGTATATTCTTAAGTTTTGAACCTCGTGAGCCTTGTGCTACTTTTGTTATAAGCAATTAAAGTTTTTTTACCGCGTTTTTCGAGCTTAAAATGTGAATTACTCCGGTTCTATAAGTCGGATCGGGGCAAACTAAATACCAGTCTCTTCGTAATAAAAATGCCAATAAATTCTCGTTAGTTCCAAGTCTCTGAAGTACGTACATAACCTACAAAATTGAAAAAACGAGAAAAAACAGTATTTTTTTCATTTTAGTGCCCAAGACCGTCAACTAGACCAATTTGCATCAAACTTTCAGAAAATATACTTTTTGACATTATAAAAAGACTCTGAAAAGTTGGTGTCAAAATATTGAACCCATCCGTCAAAATTGCATTTGTTATCTAAAATTTGAAATGCCCGCCATTTCATGCCATTAAGTCCAAAATGAAAATTTTTGTTTTCAAAATGTAGATATCGACGCCAGCTTTCGAAAGCAATTAAAAAGAAAATTTTTTATTGTAATTTTCGTTACTTTTTTTTCATTTGTTTATAACTCAAATAACAACAATTGCATTTTTTCGGCCATTTTGAAAAATAAATTTAAAATGTTTTATCAGATCTGGTAGAGAGTTTTGGGACCTTTAATTTAAAAAAATAAATTGAATATTTGTTAACGTGAACTCGAGATATTTAACTTATTGCATTTTGTCCAATTGTTAATTAACAAATGCACATTGTGAGCTAAAATTTGGACTGCATCATTTTGAAACCTATTCATTTCATGTAATATATTCAAAAACAATTTAAGGTTTATAGAAACTTATTTACAAGCATTACAATGTAAGTATTGTTAATTAAATGAAGTGATTTTTTTTGGTTTTTTCATAAATATTAGTTGCAAAATGCAATAACTTCCTTGTTTTTTACAAGCTTTATATTAACATCGTTCTCTGTGGGGAACAAATATTGCGATCGATTTTTCCACCACTTCGCGATATCCGGGGATACTCAAATTTGGCACACACCTTTGGTTCTGAAGACAGTACAATATAGTATATTCAATTTTATGCTACATCCAATATGGCGGCCACCATAAAATGGCGGATTTCCTTTTTTTTACAACCCACCGACATGGTTATCAAATGAAAGAGTATGACGAGTAGAATACAAAAGGCTATGTGACGTCATTTTAAATCTAATATGGCGGCCACCATCATATGGCGCATTCCTTTTCTCTTTACAACCGTCCGACATGGATATCAAATGAAAGAGTATGACGAGTAGAATACAGTAAGCTATGTGACGTCATTTTAAATCCAATATGGCGGCCACCATAAAATGACGGATTACCTTTTTCTTCACAACTCCCGACATGGGTATCAAATGAAAGAGTATGAGGAGTAGAATACAGTAAGCTATGTGACCTTATTTTAAATCCAATATGGCGGCTACCACAAAATGGCGTATAACCTTTACAAGCCCCCCCGACTTGTTTTTTAAATATGATATTTTTTCGCTCGCAATACGATCAACTTGGTTTTTTGTTAATAATGTCTTATAATGTTCTAAGTAAACAGAGCAAGCATTTCAATTCATTTTCGTTTGACTGCTCCGACTGCTTCCGTCAGATGAATTTTTGAAAGCGCCCTGCATAAATATATAAAAATATAAATTAAAAATGTCTTAGAGTGAAAGTGTTAAAATTCATGATGAGGAAGAAAATGGTGATCAAATTTTATTTGAAACAGATTCAGAGAGTGAAACTGAATTGTACACGTTACCCAGCAAGAAATGTAAAATACATTAATTACGATTTTGTAAACTTATAAAAATGAAAATGTTTATTTTTAAATTATAAAAAGTTTTGACCATATTGGCTTTAAAAAGACGTCATATATAGCCTTACTGTATTCTACTCGTCATACTCTTTCATTTGATACCCATGATACTTGATTCTTAAATAAATATCTTTTAAATGTAATACAATAAAATGTAATATGTGACATTAAGAGATAATAAAAGTTGGTTTTTGGCATTGCTTTTTCCAACTATAAAAAAATTGTTTCATTTTTCAATTCTGTTTTATTGTTCTCGAAAAATTTTGTTATTAAAGACTTCTAGGTTTAAATTCAAAAAAGGTATAGAAAATGGCCCTCGAATTTCGAGTGCTGGGTCCAACTTTGGATTTAAAATGACGTCCTATAGCTTACTGTATTCTACTCGTCATACTCTTTCATTTGATATCCATGTCGGACGGTTGTAAAGAGAAAAGTAATGCGCCATATGATGGTGGCCGCCAAATTAGATTTAAAATGACGTCACATAGCCTACTGTATTCTACTCGTCATACTCTTTCATTTGATAACCATATCGGTTGGTTGTAAAAAAAGGAAATCCGCCATTTTATGGTGGCCGCCATATTGGATGTAGCATAAAATTGAATATACTATATTGTACTGTCTTCAGAACCAAAGGTGTGTGCCAAATTTGAGTATCCCCGGATATCGGGAAGTGGTGGAAAAATCGATCGCAATATTTGTTCCCCACAGAGAACGAAGTTAATACAAAGCTTGTAAAAAACAAGGAAGTTATTGCATTTTGCAACTAATATTTATGAAAAAACCAAAAAAAAAATCACTTCATTTAATTAACAATACTTACATTGTAATGCTTGTAAATAAGTTTCTATAAACCTTAAATTGTTTTTGAATATATTACATGAAATGAATAGGTTTCAAAATGATGCAGTCCAAATTTTAGCTCACAATGTGCATTTGTTAATTAACAATTGGACAAAATGCAATAAGTTAAATATCTCGATTTCACGTTAACAAATATTCAATTTATTTTTTAAATTAAAGGTCCCAAAACTCTCTACCAGATCTGATAAAACATTTTAAATTTATTTTTCAAAATGGCCGAAAAAATGCAATTGTTGTTATTTGAGTTATAAACAAATGAAAAAAAAGTAACGAAAATTACAATAAAAAATTTTCTTTTTAATTGCTTTCGAAAGCTGGCGTCGATACCTACATTTTGAAAACAAAAATTTTCATTTTGGACTTAATGGCATGAAATGGCGGGCATTTCAAATTTTAGATAACAAATGCAATTTTGGCGGATGGGTTCAATATTTTGACACCAACTTTTCAGAGTCTTTTTATAATGTCAAAAAGTATATTTTCTGAAAGTTTGATGCAAAGTGGTCTAGTTGACGGTCTTGGGCACTAAAATGAAAAAAATACTGTTTTTTTCTCGTTTTTTCAATTTTGTAGGTTATGTACGTGGTGGTCAGTCATCAGCGGAATAGGGGGAATAACATGTAGCATAACATGCACGTGCCGTAACTATTCCGGACTGATGGAAGTGCGATCATAACCTCCTAGCGGTGGCCACTGGTAACTATCCTATGAGAGAGGATAGGCTAACATGATCGGGCTAGTCCCTTCCAAGTAAGGTTGGCGTGAGGCTAATAACCTCACCCGTAAAAAACAAACATTACGGAACGAGCAACATGCCTCGGATACTGGAAAAAACGACGACGACCACGGCAACGAAAAAGGCAAAATGATTTAAGAATTTTCTCATGGAACGTACGAACTCTGTACAGAACTCGAGCTGTACAACATCTGGCCGATACCCTGTCAACATATAAAGCTGACATTACCGCCATTCAGGAGATGCGATGGACAGGGAATGGTGTTTTGCAAAAACCTGATTATGACGTATATTACAGCTGTCATACGAAACACCATGTGCTCGGGGTAGGTTTTATGGTCAGCAAAAGGATGAAGCCTACCATTATCGGCTTTAAAGCAATAAACGAAAGGCTATGTACCCTTCGTGTGCGAGGCAAATTTAAGAACATCAGCCTCATAAACGTTCACGCACCTACAGAAGAGTCCCCGGACGATGAAAAAGAAGAATTCTTCGAAGTAGTTGAACGGGAACTTAATGCCTGCCCCAGATATGATGTAAAAATCATATTGGGAGACCTGAACGCTAAAGTAGGCCGGGAGCCCGTATACAGGCAATATGTCGGCACCCACAGCTTGCATGAGAACACTAATGACAATGGGCAGCGAGTTATAGAGATGGCAGCAAGTACGAACTTGGTCGTTGCAAGTACCAGATTTGCGCGTAAAGATATCCATAAAGCCACCTGGATATCTCCTGATGGGGCGACTCGCAATCAAATAGACCATGTGTTGATAGACCGCCGCCACCTTTCGGGTCTGATGTCGGTACGAACGTACCGAGGTGCCAACTTCGACTCAGATCACTATCTTGTTGGTATGGTGCTCCGAGAGCGCATTACAACGCTGAAAAGCTTTGTATCCGCTGATCAGGCTCGAATCAACACAGCTGCACTACGCAACGAAATGGCCAGAAACAGCTACGGTCAGGCGTTAGAACTCGCGCTGAGAAGAGCAAGTCCTGGGGATGAGATGCCGGGCGTCGACGAGAGCTGGACCCGCCTTAAAAAACTGTCATTAGTACTGCTGATTCCATCTTAGGCAGAAGTCGTAGAGATCGGAACGACTGGTTCGATAATGAATGCAAGCTGGCAACTGAACGTAAGAATGCTGCGTATCGAGCAATGCAGCAGTCTCAGAGAACACGAGCACGCGAAGAGAAATATAAAGAGCTCAGAAAAGAAGAAAAGAGAATTCACAAACGAAAAAAGGAAGCCTGGGAGAAAAATCTCGTTTGTGAACTAGAACAGTACAGAGAGCGACGGCCGCACCAGGCGCGGGAGTTCTACCGAAGAGTACGCGGTATGACGCAGTTCACACCTCGTTGCACATACTGCAAGGACAAAGAAGGGAATCTGATCACCGATCCTCAAGGCATCTTGGAGCGATGGGAAGAGCACTTTCATGAATTGCTAAATGGCGAGCTAACTAAGGATTTGGAGGCTCCACCAATATCTGACGATAATGCTACGCTGTCACCACCAAGCTTAGCAGAAGTTAGCAGTGCCATCACCCGGCTCAAAAACAACAAGGCCTCGGGTGCAGACGGCATCCCTGCGGAGCTGGTTAAATATGGAGGGCCTACATTACACCAAGCGATTCATGAATTAATTGTGCAAGTATGGGAGCAGGAAGCGATGCCAGAAGACTGGAGAAAAGGCATCCTCTGCCCGGTACATAAAAAAGGAGATATCACAACGTGCAGCAATTATCGTGGTATAACGTTGTTGAGTACCGCGTATAAGATATTCTCCGCCATCCTACAAAACAGGATGGCCCCATACGCTAGAAATATCGTAGGCCAATACCAGTGTGGCTTCAGCCCAGGCAAATCAACAACCGATCAGATTTTCACTTTGAGGCAGGCTATGGAAAAATGTCTAGAGTTTCAAAACTCAATCCAACACCTCTTCATAGACTTTAAAGCCGCCTATGATAGCATAGCCAGAGTAGAACTCTACAAAGCCATGATAGAATTCGGCATTCCCAATAAGCTGACAAGACTATGTAGGTTGACCATGACTAATGTGACAAGCCAAGTAAAGGTATCCGGAACACTGTCCAGACCAATCAACATCTATAATGGACTCCGACAAGGGGACGGTCTGGCCTGCCTCCTTTTCAACCTGGCGTTGGAGAAAGTGATCCGAGATTCGGGCGTGACATCAAGGGGCACAATCCTTCACAAGTCCACCCAATTACTGGCTTATGCAGACGACATTGACATCATTGGAAGAACATCAACAGCTGTACAAGAAGCTTTCATCCAGATTGAGCGCGCGGCAGGAAATCTGGGACTGCACATCAACGAAAGCAAAACAAAGTACATGGTGGCCTCGTCTGCAAGAACACCTAACATTGGTCCCACAATCAAGGTAGAGGAACACGAGTTTGATGTGGTAAAATCATTTACCTACCTTGGGTCAATAGTAGCAGCCGACAATAGCATGGAACCTGAAATACGCGCACGACTGCTAAAAGCCAACAAGGCCTACTATAGCCTGTCAAGGCTCTTCAAATCCAAGCATCTAACCATAACGTCTAAACTTTTACTATATAAGACGATGGTCTTGCCGGTCCTCACATATGCATCCGAAACGTGGGTGCTTAGCAAAAAGCACTCTAACCTCTTGGCGGTGTTCGAGAGCAAAATACTTCGGAGGATTGTTGGACCCGTATGTGAGGAAGGACGATTCCGGAGACTCTACAATGACGAGATCTACGAGCGCTATCGCGACATAGATGTTGTGAAGAAAATAAAGCTCGGACATCTAGCTCGTATGAGTGAAGATGAGCCTGCTCGGAAAGTTCTCTGCGGTAAGACTTATGGGGTGCAACAGCGAGGGAGACCCAACCTCCGCTGGAAGGATGGCGTAGACCAGGACGCTCAGAGCATAGGGATGCCAAACTGGATGACATCGGCTCAGAATCGGGACCGGTGGAGAGAACAGTTGCGAGAGGCCAGGACCGGATCCCGGTTGTAGAGCCGTTAAAGAAGAAGAGGTTATGTACGTACTTCAAAGACTTGAAACCAACCAGAATTTATTGGCATTTTTATTACGAAGAGACTGGTATTTAGTTTGCCCCGATCCGACTTATAGAACCGGAGTAATTCACATTTTAAGCTCGAAAAACGCGGTAAAAAAACTTTAATTGTTTATAACAAAAGTAGCACAAGGCTCACGAGGTTCAAAACTTAAGAATATACTC
The DNA here is from genome assembly GCA_963855945.1 of Thereva nobilitata. Classification (NCBI taxonomy): domain Eukaryota; kingdom Metazoa; phylum Arthropoda; class Insecta; order Diptera; family Therevidae; genus Thereva; species Thereva nobilitata. The sequence goes on from OY979694.1 coordinate 144,637,592, forward strand.
CTGGTGATACCCCAAACAGGATAAAATCATAATCTTGCTGTCTCGGTGCTCTAAAGCAGTTTGTTTGCCATTTCTGATTTTTCTTCATTGGTAATTGTAGACTGAGAGCTCGTGAACCCTCTGGGTTACGGTCTTTCTGTATAACTTATACTATTTTATAACTTTTTCTTGTAAGAGTAACCGTTTTTGAGACATTTTGATTTTAGTCCACGGGTATTAGACAAAAAAAGCCCAACTACGGAAAAATTTCGACAAAGCTGTATTTTGGTATGGACATTGATATTAGGGGCATCCATAAATTACGTTAGGCGTTTTTGGCGATTTTTCGAGCCCCCCTCCCCCTTGGTGAGATGTCGTGAGATTTTTCAAATTTTAAAAAATTTCTTGGATTTACACTATTATGTATATTTGTAGTGTAAATACGTTAATCTGTGCTTGATTGCGTTTAAAAAACATAATTTGTGTTGAAGAACAATAACTACAAAATCATACCAGCAGCAGCTCGGCGTGAACCCAATATAAACTGCAATACCTGTGGATTACCATTTAGCAGGTGATTCTGCCTATCCTTTGGAAATCAATCTCATGATGGCTTACAGGGATAATGGTTTATTAACAAGAGAACAGAAAAAATTCAATTCTAGTTTGAACTCAACTCGTGTATTTGTAGAGCAAGCATATGGAATTTAAAAAAAAATTAGAATTTTACATTATATTGGCATACGAAGGTTGAATTTGGCAAAACTTACAATTATGGCATGCATAGTCATTCACAATATTATTGTAAAGATGGAGATATACAAACTTCGGAGCATTCTTCTATAGATTTAACCTTAGTGTGAAAAACCTGTCACTGAATGACCCAGGCCTTAGAAAGGCAAAGTCTGAAGTCACAGACAGCTTCTCAAATTGGCGTTTGAGCCGCCTGTACACCAGGATATAGATTCAAGAAGTGCGGATCTGTTAAGACTTCCATTCTTCACAGCTCTCAATATTCACAACACAAGGTTTTCAAAATCTATCTTGGCCTCTAGTATGTCGGAGCAGATTCGTCGATTCAAAATTCGAAACCTGTAAGATGCTTAGATGACTTATGTCCCCTGGTGTAAATGTCTGCTTTTTGTATAGTGAAAATGCACCGCAGATAGCATGTGTTCTGACTGATGTGAAAAGAGCCGATTCCTAATATAATCTCTATTATTGAAGTAGGATTACATTATGATACATTATGCAGTTGAGATACTTAGGAGGGCATTAGGTTCCAGGTTTTGCAATTGTATAAGTCAATGCATACGTTACATTCCCAGTTTTTCCCAGGCCATTGAACAAAATAATAAGAACTTTCATCACATCATACTCTCTTCATTCCCAGATATTTAAAATATTTTCATTACTTTTTTGGATGTTCGAGTTGGATGGTATTTGAAACAGTGAACGACAGTGGCTAAATTTTTACACTCAATTGCTATTGAGTCGAAATATATGTAGTAATAGTACCTATCACGTATACTTTTTATGTAATGGAATGAATCCTTCTCTATGTGCAATATGTATTGATAAAACCTTTCACCATGTTCATCTGAGACTGCACCAAGATTTTCGTGAGTAATATCTAAGTGCGGTTCCAAAAAGACGATTTTAAAGATTTTCTCATTTACAGATATTGTACTTAAAATTGAAGAAAACAACATGATATTAAGAAATATTGCCAAAAAATTGCAGAAAAATCGAAAATACCCATTATGAGGGCTAAAACCCCCTAAAAAGTGGGCTTCCCGGTGTAGAAAATCTGTAGACTTTATAACCCCTTATTAAGAACCCTAAAAGTAAGCTATCTGTCAATTTTTAGCCTGTACCTAATTATTTCCGCTATATCGCTTTTTTCGGCTTAATTTACCTGTACTATTAATTTAACCCAGTTTTCTCGCAATTTTACACTGTTTCTTGCGGGAAGAAAATTACGTGATATTTGCCGAGACCCTCCCTCCCCCACGTGAGATTTGCTGAGATTCGGCTCGACCCCCTCCCGCCTAAACGCCTCACGTAATTTATGGATGACCCGTTATTTCTCTAAGGAAAATGTCACGAGTCCCCATCGATTTGACACTCCGACACGATTTTACACAGGGTCAAAGGTCAAATATCTCAGTAATGCTCACTTTTACAGAAAAATTATGTGAATAAAGTTTGTAGCTTATGCTGTTTTATGACACTTACTTTTTTTCAGACGAATCTTACACTTTTTAGTAAGTTTAGAAAGAGACAAAAATTCTTTACGGAGATTTGGCATAAGTGCGAAGGATTAGAAATATGCTAAAATTGAAGATAATCTACGCGAAAAAGCTCAGCTAACTACAAAAAATATTTTATACGCTGGATTAGGCCTACTGGGGACACCACGTGAAAAAACGCACCTTGTACTCTACCTCGAAGGTGGCGTGGAAAGGAGTACACGATTCATGAGAAACATAAAATTTAAAACTCTGTAAATCAAAATATCTCAAAAACGGTTACTCTTACAAGAAAAAGTTATAAAATATTTTTTGTAGGAAATTACCTAAGCTACAAACTTTACTCACATAATTTTTCTATAAAAGTGAACATAACTGAGATATTTTCGAAAAATTGCTTTTGGTTACCTTTGACCCCGCGTAAAATCGTGTCGGAGTGTCAAATCGATGGGGACTAGTGACATTTTCCTTAGAGAAATAATATCAATGTCCATACCAAAATTCAGCTTTCCCGGAATTTTTCCGAAGTAAAATGTCTAATTTCCTTGGACTATAGATAAAAAAATTGGCAGGCGATTTCGGTGAGCACAAGTGCCTGAGTTGAATCGAAAAGTGTGCAGTATATGAGTTAAAATAAACTTTGTTCTGTAAAGTTGAAATTTATATATATGTTTGACTAAGCGATATAGAAAAAGTGGGTACAATAACAAGCGGCTCTGGCTAGCATAAGTCCTTGACAGGCAAGAGGAAAAATGCCATGGGAGTGCGAGTGAGGGACGCAATATTAATGCTGATGCAAGAAAAAGATTAACCGGTGTGATTCAATTTACAAATTCTATTTCTGCTCGTAAGAAAGCACGATATAAGAACTACAATTATATCTCATACAATGGACATTACAGGTTTACGAAGAAAAAATGATGTATCAGCGGACCTAAAAGAACATTCAATGAAGAGAGATTCTTCACAGTTATGGAACTTCATGAATACCTTCGAAAAAAAATTTAATCCATTTCAATTAAATCTAGATGAAAATTACCTGTATAATATTGGTAATTGAACAGTAGCTTCGAGCGCAGTACAGCATTACTTTTTAAAATCAAGAGAAGAGTTAAAAGAAAAGTTTATTACCGAATGTTACCTTAACGGAAGTAGATTTGAAGGAACAATTGCACATGTAAAAATAATGAACTTAGCCTCTGAAAAAAAGAAAAAACATCACAGTCGGTGATATTTTTCAAGAAATCCGTGTCCAACGAGGTTTATTTGGTAGCCTGTTAGCTCTGTCAATGCAATATAATATCGATTTAGAAAAAAACATTATCTTACCCCAATCGCTCGAATGACTATGTGTCATGAAGATGGTACAATGCATAAAACTCAAAAATCAGCAATGGCTGAAGTTTTAAAAGCAAATACAACCAATGATGAAGTACCAGGACGGTTCAATGCTGTTATTTTTGAAGGATTCTTTTTACTGCATACAATGAAATATATCCCAAAAACATTCGGTAGCATTTCCAAAAAAAGATATATAGATATTATTTTCGATCAGTACTTGTCGCCGTCTATTACGGATTATGAGCGACCCCAACGTCATGAAGTACGAAACATAAAATACTTAATTACTGGTCCACAATAAGTCAGACCGGTAGATTTGATCAAAGAATTACGTAATATGCAATTCAAAGAAGCTTTAGTGGATGTTTTAATTACAGATTGGAACACAAATGAAATGACAGGATTTATCGGAATACCATAGTAGGTAAATATAAATTACAAAGAATGCCATACTTATAATGTTCATAACAACTTGGAACATGGACTTGAAATTTGGCATGCATGTTTCTTTTGTTTAGTAGAGATCCGCTAAGAAAGGGTTTTGCAAAAAACGACTATTAAGGGGGGTTGCGGGGGCGTTAAAGACATAAAATAACAGTCTTTCAACTATAGCTTCTACAGACCTGAAATTTGGTAGGGATGTTTCTTTTGTTGAGTAGGGATCCGGTAATAACGAGTTTTCCAGAAATTGATTCATAAAGTGTGTTGCGCGGGAGGGGGTCGAAGGGAGAGAGGAAATATTGGTTTCCTTCACATAGTGGATCGATCATTAGAATGGATCATTAGAATAGATCATTCTCATTGAAGATATTGTCATATTTATGTATGTCACGTAAACCACTCTTACAGTTCGGTCACGAGAGGTGAGATTTGTTATCAGTAACAGTCAATATCCGAATAAACTCGCATACGATGTCGTCCATCTTACCAAAATCGTGGTTCAAAATTAAACCAAGAACACAAAGAAGAGTTTGACGTAATATAGTGTTACTAGTTGGGACCCGGCGCGCCTATGCTGCTCCCATAAGCCAACAGTAGTAATCAGGTGATATGAATTTTAATATACAGTAGGAGACTTTGAAAAAGGCAATTTTTTGATATTTTTGATTCCAAATAACAAAATGTGAAACTATTAGGGATCTGACATTTTGATCGAGACAATAAAAACCATCCATTGATATGGCATTTTTCGAGATATGAATTTTCATACACAGATGAAGTGTCTCAACGAACCGCTTATTTTCCGTATTTTGGATAGCTGGGACCCGGTGCGCCTCGCTGCACCCAACGTTTAAACATTTAAAATCAATCCAAACCTTTAAAATTCAACTCTTCTTAACCATTAACGAAAAACCAACTATTCCTATAAAAGTTGGAGTCATTAGATTCAAAATACATTTATTTGAACTATGACCAAAATTGCCTGTGTATTCTGTTAAAACCATGAACGTTAAAAGATTTAAATTTAATGCAAATAGCAGCATCCAGCACTCGACATTCGAGGGCCATTTTATAATTTAAATCTAGAAGTCTTCAATAACCAAATTTTTCTAGAATAATAAAATAAAATCAAAAAATTAAACAAATATTTTATAGTTGGAAAAAGCAATGCCAAAAAACCAACTTTTATTTTCTCTTATATTGCGAAATTGTGTTCGTCAAAACATGTGAAATTAATGCAAATATTGAAAATCAAACTATTGGCAATATCTAAGGAAAGAAACAATACTTATTTTTGTAAAATTTGGAGATATTTGATTCAATATGCTTTCATATTAATTGTGACCAAGATTACCTCTGTATGTATTCTTTTAAAAAACTTGCCGGTAAACTATGTTTTTGGTTTTGTTTTCCAGCGCGGAAATAAACAAAGATGATGCCTTTCCGACTCGCTGCACCCAACCTTAAGACATTTAAAATTAATCCAAATCTTCAAAATTCAACCCTTCAACAAATATTTATAGCCATTAACGAAACACCAATTATTCCTATAAAAGTTCGAGAGTTTGGATATTGGTTTGTTTGTCTAATTCTGGGAAGTATCACTTCAGTCATGCCGTTCTTGTATTTTTCCCACAAAAGCGATGGTTCTGTTGGGTATCATGTCGTCAATATAATTGCGAACAGTTGACGAATGTTATTCGACGTGGTTGCAAATGCTGCATCAGGAAGTGTCAGATCCCAATGATTGTCGTCTTCCAGCAATTGCAACTCGCGACGTGCATCTTGAAATGTATTGAATATTTGACCATTGACTGTTCGTAAAAATTCGAAAGACGTTGGTCCTGGAACATTCAGCAACAACAAACGCAAAATGAAACATTCACGTTGTTTTGGATGTACTGTGTAAAGTCGTCCCAATGACAAAGTTGGATGTGGTTCGCCTTGTCTACGTGGTTTCCATTTTTTACCTGATTTGTTCAATGTATAATAGCGATGACGTCGGTTAACAATGTTGTTGCGAAGTGTCCGAAAATATCAGGTTTTTGGCACAGTGTGAAAAATTCAGTAAGTGTAGTTTTTGATGGCTGGAAAGCTCGTTGGAGAGCATTTTCTTCAGTGAAATATACACGTTGACCGTTTTCAAGATGTACCGCAATCTGATGATATGGATAAAACTCGACATTTATATATTTTCTTATTAACACTTTATTTAATCGCACCAATTAAAAGCTTTTACTCATTTTTCGGTGGAAGTATATAAAGAACAATGGATGCTAATATTTTACAGGTTTCCCAATGTTCACAAATATTTTTATTTTGTATATAAATTATATGTTTCTTAACTGGTGTGTTTTTGCGGGCTCCGGTAGTTACAGTATAAAGTCCATAGTACATAGTATATAGTACACAGTACACTGTACACACTGTACATACTGTACACACTGTACACTCAATACGCTAATTCATACGTTGTCACTCGTAAAAATCGGAGTGCTTTTTTAAAGCTAACGGTTTTTTATATGTACATGACAATTAAAATTAAATATTTTTTCGCCCGCCAACTTAAATATAATCAGTGAAACATTGAAATTCTTTATATTTCGACAACAGCTTCACTTATCTGGACCAAAGTTATCCTAGCTTTCAATTTTCCCTACACACTCCTCAATTTTCATTTAAATCTGTTGGGCGGTTTCGGAGATTAGCGTGTACAAACATTGTGACACGTAGTTTTTATATATTAAGATTTCTAATACTGGCCAGTTATATTTTCTTGATTCACCTGGGAACTGGAAAAACATTTTTAATTAATTTGTAATTTGCAAAAGTTAGGGGTGAAAGAAGTATTATGTATTGCTGTCATTAATTATAACATCTCCAAGCAAAGTGATACAGTATTTGATTTACAAAAATAAAGCACTCTCAAAACCTGCCAAACTACATTTATTTCGCAAGTTTCACTGGACGAAGTAGTGGGTATATACAAGCTAGTAATTAATAAAATATATTTTACTCATTATGTCTTTTGCACCATTGCACGTTACGTCTCTCACTCGCACTCCCATGGCATCTTTACTCTCGCCTGTCAGGGACTTATGCTAGCCAGAACCGCCTGTCATTGTACGCACTTTTTCTAAATCGCTTAGTCAAACATATATATAAATTTCAACTTTCCAGAACAAAGTTTATTTTAACTCATATATTGCACACTTTTCGATTCACCCGTCAGGCACTTGTGCTCACCGAAATCGCCTGTCAATTTTTTTCTCTACCTTACAATGAAAGAACTAAACCGTATTAAAATGTCAAGCTTACAGCGACAAGTTTTTTTTTATCAAGGCAAGCGGTAGTTTGCTGAGTTCGTAAGGGCAAACAACTAAAGCCTTATTTACGCCTAAACATGGCAAACAGAGTGTTTTTTTATAAAATTTACGCGTTTTATCACATTTTTATAAGCACTATAAGTAATTTTTCATTTGTAACCGATAACCACAATATAAGTAATTTATTATTCAATGAGTTCTTTTTCCTATCCTTCTTCGTTTTCTTTATTTTTACATTTTTTACATTTTCGAAATGAACTTTTTTTTCTCCTTCATTTGATCAAAAGTGGGTACTCAAAATTGTTCCATCAGATGGTGTTATAAGTTATTTCAATTGCTCAATCAATGAGATGGCGTTACTAGTTATTCTAGTTAGCATTACCAATCATTTCGATGATTAACAAAAAGCGTTCATATAAAAGTGGTTAGTCCCAACTATGGTGTTAGCTGACGTTAGGTATACTAGTTATTCAGCTGAAATTTTATGATGGGGGAGTAATTTTTGTTATTCCCGATTGCAATACATTTTGAGTTTTCGCACGAATTCAATTTTTTTGTTTGTGTTCCTCTTTGCACATGCGGCTTTTGTCAGATGTTTGCAAATGAAAAGGTATAATAAGTAGAATTCCACAAGGAAAATTGAGAATGCTTTCTCTTGGTAGGAATAAGGAAGCCTTCCTGTCCGTTGCCAAGAGAAGGTATAGAGAATTTTTTGAAGCTGGACTTGTTTAGTTTTCCGTTTTCAAGAATTCTGTATTTGTTAGAGCTGTGGTTAGCGTAAAGAACTATTTCATAGTGAACAAATCCACAGATATAAAAACTAACATTTGTAATTAAAAATCATGTTTGCGATTTACTACTCTTCCGGAATGAAAGTGCAGGCTTCAAAATAGCTTCAAAGAAAATTCAAATGAAGTTTTCTTATAAAATTCGAAATAATTTACAAAGAAGGTTTTCATATCACTTCTCCAGAATAAAAACAGAAGACTTCGGAAAAACTTCCATAGAAGATAAAAGGAAGTCTTCCATCCAATGACATGGATGTATAAAAAGAATATGAACTAGAGCACGGAAGCGAATGCTTGTAAACTTCTTCAGAATGTTTCTTGCATTCATGATTGTATGTTTGGTTTTCCTTGTGGGATACAATAAGCTATGTCGTTAAATCCATGGTGGCGATCTCAAGAGGGCAAGGGCGAATCTAGAAACTTTTTTAAGGGGGAGGCATTTATATTTTTACCCCCCCCCCCCCCCAACACCATCAATTTTTTTACGGTAATAAATTTTATTAAATTATTTAATGACTTTTTTCATTAATTTCTTACACGAATGTAGTGTTTTCACTGAATGATAACTTTGGCGTCAATATTATAATGTTTCAAAAAACACGCGATATATATATATATATAGATATACAAAAAGTCATTGATCGCTTTGCTTCGAAAAAAATACTTTGAAGTATTTGTCATTGTAATTTGTAAATGTGAAGAAACGAAATCCAAAGATTTGTTGATCTCAAAAGGAAAACAGATTTTAGCCAATTAAATCATAATCGCAAAATAAAAAGTGCTAATTTTTATTTCATCTGTCTTGTTTTTTAAGTTGAAAAAATATCTTCGAGGGGGGCCCTTGCAAGAGGGCGGATTAACATGGTCTTCAGAACCCCTCAACATTAGTATCAACTGAAAAGATATAATAAGTAGAATACAATAAGCTATGTCGTTAGATCCATGGCGGGCATCTCCAGAGGCCGGATTACCATTTTCTTCACAACCCGTCAACGAAAAAAGGTAAAAGGGGTCATCCATAAATTACGTGAGGCGTTTAGGGGGAGGGGGTCGAGCCGAATCTCACCAAATCTCATGTGAGGGAGGGAGGGGTCTCGGCAAATATCACGTAATTTTTTTCCCGCAAGAAACAGTGTAAAATTGCGAAAAAATTGGGTTAAATTAATAGTACAGGTAAATTAAGCCGAAAAAAGCGATATAGCGGAAATAATTAGGTACAGGCTAAAAATTGACAGATAGCTTACTTTTAGGGTTCTTAATATGGGGTTATAAAGTCCACAGATTTTCTACGCCGGGAAGTCCACTTTTTAGGGGGTTTTAGCCCTCATAATGGGTATTTTCGATTTTACTGCAATTTTTTTTGCAATATTTCTTAATATCATGTTGTTTTCTTCAATTTTAAGTACAATATCTGTAAATGAGAAAATCTTTAAAATCGTCTTTTTGGAACCGCACTTAGATATCATTCACGAAAATCTTGGTGCAGTCTCAGATGAACATGGTGAAAGGTTTTATCAATACATATTGCACATAGAGAAGGATTCATTAATCCATTACATTAAAAGTATACGTGATACTATTACTACATATATTTCGACTCAATAGCAATTGGGTGTAAAAATTTAACCACTGTCGTTCACTGTTTCAAATACCATCCAACTCGAACATCCAGAAAAGTAATGAAAATATTTTAAATATCTGGGAATGAAGAGAGTATGGCGTGATGAAAGTTCTTATTATTTTATTCAATGGCCTGGGAAAACTGGGAACGTAACGTATGCATTGACTTCTACGACCATTTTAGACAGATTGCGACCCTACGCTGAACTACAAAAAAGGCCCAGAAGCCCAATTGCAAAACCTGGAACCTAATGCCCTCCTAAGTATCTCAACTGCATAATGTATCATAATGTAATCCTACTGCAATAATAGAGATTATATTAGGAATCGGCTCTTTTCACATCAGTCAGAACACATGCTATCTGCGGTGCATTTTCACTATACAAAAAGCAGACATTTACACCGGGGGACATTAGTCATCTAAGCATGTTCCACGATTCGAATTTTGAATCGACGAATCTGCCTTGTGTTGTGAATATTGAGAGCTGTGAAGAATGGAAGTCTTAACAGATCCGCACTTCTTGAATCTGTATCCTGGTGTAGAGGTGGCTCAAACGCCGATTTTAGAAGCTGGCTGTGAATTCAGACTCCGCCTTTCTAAGGCCTGGGTCATTCAGTCACAGGTTTTTCACACTAAGGTTAAATCTATAGAAGAATGCTCCGAAGTTTGTATATCTCCATCTTTACAATAATATTGTGAATGACTATGCATGCCATAATTGTAAGTTTTGCCAAATTCAACCTTCGTATGCCAATATAATGTAAAATTCTAATTTTTTTTAAATTCCATATGCTTGCTCTACAAATACACGAGTTGAGCTCAAACTAGAATTGAATTTTTTCTGTTCTCTTGTTAATAAACCATTATCCCTGTAAGCCATCATGAGAATGATTTCCAAAGGATAGGCAGAATCACCTGCTAAATGGTAATCCACAGGTATTGTAGTTTACATTGGGTTCACGCCGAGCTGGTGCTGGGATGATTTTGTAGTATTGTTCTTCAACACAAATTATGTTTATTAAACGCAATCAATCACAGATTAACGTATTTACACTCAGTGATGGATTTACGCGGCAAAATTTTAGAGGCTGTAAAATATAAAAAACCATTGAAATTTTAAAAATCGATTTAACTTGTTTGCTGTTCTGGAGAGAGATCCTTTGCTACTCCAAAAAGAGTGAAAAGCTATTTGCGTGCAAGTATGGGCCAAGACAATCTCAACTTGCATTATTGTCTATTGAAGCAAAATTGCAAAAAATGTGATGTTTTCGCCCAAGCTTAAGCAAGAAAAAAGTTTATTTGATATGTGATAAGTCAATTTTCAATATTTTTCACCGACCAACAGAACTGAAGAAATTAAAAAAATAGTGTAGCAATGCACATTTATGTAATTTAATTAAAGAAGAGTATACGAGTATCACTGTCATGAAAAATGTTCATTATAGTAACAACTCTACCTGGCTTTCGAAAGGACGTATCGGAATAAAATATATATTCTGACCATCTATGAAAAAATACCTTTCGTTTGATATAATATGTTTCATTAAGATACGTGCACCGGAAATAGGTTAAAATGGGATCACAATTTTTGGAAATAGGTTAAAAAGGGATCACAAAGTTTGACTTTGCCTATTAATATATAGATGCTAACAAGGTATGCTGTCTACTCTTGCTAGACTACTCCAAAGCTTTTGACAACGTCAATCACTCCGTCCTTTTACGCAAACTATGTACACAATTTCGTTTTCCTTCTTCTGCCCTTACGCTCATGTATAGCTTTTTAGCTGCTCGTTCACAACAAGTGAAGATTTCCCATTTAATTTCCTCTCCTGCCATGCTTTTTGCTGGCGTTCCCCAAGGATCTATATTAGGCCCTCTACTGTTTAATATATATACAGGGTGTATCCGTTAAGTTTACAAAGCGGCTGGCTGTGTATAGGTTTTGGATAGACGAACAAAAAATCGTAAGGGAGGGGGAAATCGTAACGGTTTAGCCGCTAGCGCGTTGTGAAGTTTTTTTTAGAGTTTTGCATATCAGTCTGTATTTTTGTAACCCTATGACCTATTTTCATGAATAAGGTATCAGTGTACGCAGAATACTCTCACCTATCTAAAACTGTAAAAGCGAATGTGAAAAGTATCACTACAAAGCAAAAGGGCGCCATATAGGACGGGGCCTAGGGCGCAGTCGAGCTTAAATCCGCCACTGTTTACACTACAAATACGCATAGTAGTGTAAATCCTAGAAATTTTTTAAAATTTGAAAAATCTCACGTGGATTAAGGGGGGTCGAGCCAAATCTCACGACATCTCACCAGGGGGGAGGGGGTCGAAAAATCGCCAAAAACGCCTCACGTAATTTATGGATGTCCCCTAGTAAGTAGAATACAATAAGCTATGCCGTTAGATCCATGGCGGCCATCTCCAGGGGGCGGATTACCACTGTCTTCAGAACCCCTCAACATTGGTACCTATCAAATGAAAGGATATAATAAGTAGAATACAATAAGCTATGTCGTTAGATCGATGGCGGCCATCTCAAAAGGGCGGATTACCATTGTCTTCACAACCCCTCAACATTGGTATCAAATGAAAAGATATAATAAGTTAGAATACAATAAGCTATGTCGTTAGATCCATGGCAGCCATCTCCAGAGGGCGGATTACCATTGTCTTCAGAACCACTCAACATTGGTATCAAATGAAAAGATATAATAAGTAGAATACAATAAGCTATGTCGTTAGATCCATGGCGGCCATCTCAAGACGGCGGATTACCATTGTCTTCAGAACCCTTCAACATTGGTATCAAATGAAAAGATGTAATAAGTAGAATACAATAAGCTATGTCGTTAGATCCATGGCGGCCATCTCAAGACGGCGGATTACCATTTTCTTCGCAACCCCTCAACAAATGAAAAGGTATAATAAGTAGAATACAATAAGCTTTGTCGTTAGATCCATGGTGGCCATCTTAAGAGGGCGGACTCCATTGTCTTCACAACCTCTCAACATTGGTTTCAAATGAAAAGGTATAATAAGTAGAATACAATAAGCTACGTCGTTTGATCCATGGCGGCCATCTCAAGAGGGCGGATTGCCGTTTTGTTCACAAACCCTCAACATGGGTAACAAATGAAAAGGTATAATAAGCAGAATACAACAAAGAGTGATATCTCACAAAAAAACCTTAAAAAAGTAAATTGGAAGTTCGTGGGCGTGGAGATTAGTTATTGGGACAGTTTAAAACACACTTATAACAAAAAGATGTCATATGGATTAGTCAAGATGAATAGTTAATAGCATGAAATAATTAAACACGTGCGTTTACGAACGAATTCAGTGTGGCTCAGTCTATAGTGTTTGGGGTCGTCCATAAATTACGTGAGGCGTTTTTGGCGATTTTTCGACCCCCTTCCCCTTGGTGAGATGTCGTGAGATTTGGCTCGACCCCCCCGCCCCTTTAATCTCACGTGAGATTTTTCAAATTTAAAAAATTTCTAGGATTTACAATATTATGCGTATTTGTAGTGTAAATACGTTTCGTTGTGTGCTTGATTGCGTTTAAAAAACATAATTTGTGTTGAAGAACAGTACCACAAAATCATCCCAGAACCAACTCGGCGCGAACCCAATATAAACTACAATACATTACCATTTAGCAGGTGATTCTGCCTATCCTTTGGAAATCAATCTCATGATGCCTTACAGGGATAATGGTTTTTTAACAACAGAACAGAAAAATTTCAATTCTAGTTTGAGCTCAACTCGTGTATTTGTAGAGCATATGGAATTTAAAAAAAATTAGAATTTTTCATTATATTGACATACGACGGTTGACTTTTGAAAAAAAATATAATTATGGCATGCTTAGTCATTCACAATATTATTGTAAAAATGGAGATATACAAACTTCGGAGCATTGTTCTATAGACTTACGCTTAGTGTAAAAAACCTGTTACTGAATGACCCAGGCCTTAGAAAGGCGGAGTCTGAAGTCACAGCCAGCTTCTCAAATCGGCGTTTGAGACACCTCTACACCACGATATAGATTCAAAAAGTGCGAACAAAAGGTTTTCAAAATCTGTCTTGGCCTTTAGTATTTCGGAGCAGATGGTCGTCGATTCTAAATTCGAATCCTGTAAGATGCTTAGATGACTAATTATGTCGCCTGGTGTAAATGTCTGCTTTTTGTAGTGACAATGCACCGCAGATAGCATGTGTTCTGACTGATGTGAAAAGAGCCGATTCCTAATATAATCTCTATGATTGCAGTAGGATTACATTATGGTACATTATGTACTTGAGATTCTTAGGAGGTCATAAGGTTCCAGGTTTTTCAATTGGGCTTCTGGGCCTTTTTTTCCAGTTTAGGCCACCACACTAGTTCAGCGTAGGGTCGCAATCTGTCTAAAAATGGTCGTATAAGTCAATGCATACGTTACATTCCCAATTTTTCCCAAGTCATTGTATAAAATAATAAGAAGTTTTCATCACGCCATTCTCTCTGCATTCCCAGATATTTAAAATAGGGTAACTTCATAAACTCATCACTCCCGCATCACTGCAGAATTCAGCTGCAGATGTTCGATTTGGATGGTATTTGAAACAGTGAACAACAGTGGCTAAATTTGTACACCCAATTGCTATTGAGTGGAAATATAGTAATAGTATCATGTATACTTTTTATGTAATGGATTAATGAATCCTTCTCTATGTGCAATATGTATTGATAAAACCTTTCACCATTTTCATCTGAGACTGCACCAAGATTTTCGTGAATGATATCTACATGTGCGGATCCAAAAAGACGATTTTAAAGATTTTCTCATTTACAGATATTGTACTTAAAATTGAAGAAAACAACATGATATTAAGAAATATTGCCAAAAAAATTGCAGAAAAATCAAAAATACCCATTATGAAGGCTAAAACCCCCTAAAAAGTGGGCTTCCCGGAGTAGAAAATCGGTAGACTTTACAACCCCTTATTAAGAACCCTAAAAGTAAGCTCTCTGCCAATTTTCAGCCTGTACCTAATTATTTCAGCTATATCGCTCTTTTCGGGTTAATTTATCTGTACTATTAATTTAACCCAGTTTTCTCGTAATTTTAGATTTGGTGAGATTCGGCTCGACCCCCTCCCCCCCTAAACGCCTCACGTAATTTATGGGTGACCCCTTTCTAATGAAATTTGTTACATTTAAAAGAACAGCTAACATTCATGCTATACAACGAACTCGCCAGCCAACTTTTTCGGGGTTTCCAATAATACTACCCACGAACTTCTAATTTACTTTTTTAAGGTTTTTTGTGAGATTTTATTTACACTTTAAAAAGGTGGTGGTTACCGTACTTAGCATGCTACGACTCATCACTAAAATAATTTCTAGCCTTACAGAAAGACCATAACCCAGAGGGTTCACGAGCTCTTGGGATATTCTTGGATAAAGGAACAAGAGTTACCAATTCTGCATTCAAATACCATAAATGGTTGGAACATTTTGCTAGAGCTCTCTCAGAGATATCCTTGTCAGTCTCTTGGTAGTCAAAAAAACTTTGCAAGAGATCAAGGTCTTGTTTGGGAGCGAGATGAGCTCTGGGGGCATTGAACCCCCCTCTCTTTAACGAGAAAAACACAAATAGCACCCAAATAAATCTGTTCCTCGTTACTCATCTTGAACTGGCCGCAGAGAAGGAATATTTTCAGACAGTAAATGGCCTTAGCCATCCACCTAGCGTGATGAATGGCACCTGGTGTTCTAAATCCAACTACATTACCGTCGTTTGCTCCAACAAGCACCAGAACCAACTACAATAGCTCCTTATAGTAGTCTCTGGGTTGGCATTCCGTTAACTTTGTCTTGAAATCATCAGCAATGTTCGCAATTTCATCTGGGGTTAGATGATTTTTCACAATTTCGTCGCTGATACCTGTGTCATATTTTTCCTTGTCGAACTTGGACCATGCATTCTGAAAATTCTTGAAAATATCCGGTTGAGGACCAGTAGTTGAACCTATTTTGCACTCCAACACACTTCTCAACAAAACTTCAAGGATATGGTGACGACAGGCCAGGTGAAATAACTCTTTTCCTAACATATGTTCCAATATGACACAAGCTCTTTTAAGCCTTACCCTGTTGGCTGCAGTAGTATAGAAAGAAACACATCGCTTTGACGGTGTGAGAAACACCCCATTCCTCCAGCAATCATAAACGCCTATGGCTTGTTCTTCTCCAGAGCTAGTGTCTATAACAGGAGCTCCTTGTAGTTGTTCGTTCTGACCATAAGAAATAGTTATTGCAATCCTTTCACTCTGCTTTATTTTAAAACACCTGGTCCCAACCACGGCTTCATGTTCGGACACACTTATTCGTTCTAGACAGTTAATTCGTAATTCTTCGATCTTAACTACTCAAAATTTTTTTGCAATTGAATCAATTGAAAAATACTAGAATAAAAAAAAAACTTGTAAACGGTCCCTTCATCTTTGATTGTGGGAAAGACAAATTTCCAGGTATAAGGCTTCTTCCTCAAGAATGAAATTTTGTATTCAATAGGACTGTATTTTTGAAGCACCTGCCCAACATAATATAAAACAGTTTTTTTTTCGAACTTTACTAGAATAAAGCTTTCTTCTTTAATATTTACTGACAAAACTGGAGTTTCATTCTCAATATCAGATTCTTCAGAGGACTCTTTAATCGGAGAACAAGAACTTTCTCTTAAACTCATATTAGTCTCATCCTCACAACCACTCTCATCCTCACTATCAGTAGAATCAGTCTTTACAGTTTTCTTTAGCTTCTTTGGTTTAATTGTCCCTAGAGTTTTCGTCTGTCTCTTTGTCTTAGTTATTGTATTTGTATCCGATAGTAAATTCAACGCTCGTTTCATCTCCCTAGCTTTTTGTTTTCTCTCTTGCTCCTCCTTTTTTAATTTCTTTGCCTTTTCTAGTTCTTCTAGTCTATTTTTTCGGGGGTATTTGAATATATTCTCGATTTTCCAGGCAGTTTTCCTTTCTTCGACTTTTGTAACGTCTTGTCTATTTTGGGATAGGGTCGGACCATTTCTGGAGTTATTAATCCTACAGCTGGTGAAGAGCCAGATTGAGTTGTACTAGATAGCTGGGAAGGTAATACGATCGCCGTGCTTCGTGGAAGATCTTGTTGAGTAAGTTCTGTTTCTGCAGTGTTTCCGACACATTGTCACCTTGGTCCGTTCTAGAACTTGACTGTCCACCTTGCGTAGATTCTAATAGGTCTTGTTGGCGTACTTCTTCAGGAATAATTTGTGCCATGTCAGTATTTGGGGCCGATGTAGAACAAGAACGGTAAACACTCACTGGTGCGAAGTCATCGTCACTAAAAGCTAACTTGTTGAATGGCCAAATCCCAGTCTTCTCAAAGGCACTTGTTATATTTTTCCCATTAAAAGATTCAAAATATGCTAATTTAGTTAGTTTCGGTATATTGTATATATTTAGGGTTTTACCTGGGTTATTGACATGCCAATCATTGAACGAAGTCTTTAGTTTGGCCTTAAAAGGTCCAAATACACCAACGTCCAAGGGTTGAAGACGGTGTGTTGTATGGGGTGGGAATGACATATAAACAATGCCATTATTACGAGCATAGTCCACAGCTTCAATTGTGACGTGGCTTTCATGATTATCCACCAAGAGCAAAATGTGGCAGCATGATGTTTTTTCTGGATGTGTTTGAGCACCTCCAAAAATATACTGGAATTTATCCAGCCAGTCTTTGTAGCAACTCCCAGACTGCCTTCGGGAGCACCATCCATAAAATGGTCCTTAAAATGAACCCTAGGAAAAATAAACAGTGGCGGAATTGTATTACCACTCGCCGAGATGATTCCACCAAATGTAACAAGTTCACCCCTCTCAGCCGAAACAAGTTGGCCTATTTGTTTTTGGTTTTTTTCAGCTAGAACCTTAGGCGTATTCATCACCGTTGATATACCCGACTCATCAAAATGGTATATTCGGTCAGCAGTTAATTTATATTTCTTGAATACATTTTCAAGGTTTTCGAAGAAATCATTTACGGCAGTCCTGTTAAAGGCGAAAGACCTTGCTGCACTGGTGTTTTCAGGTTTCCTGAGACTTAAATTTGCATTACGCCTGCGAAAACTGTCCAGCCACTCCTTTCCTGCCATATTGTTATGATCCCAACTGGGCGGATAATGTAGTTTATTAGCTTTTGCAAACTCGAATGCCAGTTTCCTTACTTGAACAATAGTCAAACCGTAGTGCATTTTTGAGCAGTCCCTTATGTACTTATTTAAAAGAGTCTCTTCAATAGTAAACACTTGGTTTGACGTGAACTTTGAAGTAAAAACACGTGCTGGTACAATATTATCTCCTTTTTCGACAGCTGCTTGCTTATGAAACTTTGTTAAGCGACTTGCAAGTGTGGTTGGTTTGACGCCATACTTTTGTGCGGATTTTCTTATGGATAAAGTTTTATCTAGAACTTCTTTCATCGCAGAATTCATGGCATCTTCATCTACCTCTCCCGTTCGTGTCACTTTTTTTACATATATTCGAGGCATGATTCTGTAACAATAATATTTTTGATTATAGAGTAAGTGTAAACAGAATTGTCTAGTAGTGTTATGAGTGGGGTAGATTCGTACAGTACGAATCTACCCCACTCATAACTGCACGAAAGTACCCCAACCCAAGAAAACAACAACAAAAATTTGAATAAAAATTACCGTTGTAGTTAGGTTACAATAACCATTTAAATATTAAACCCAGATTCTAAGGCACACAATATAATAAATTACTTGTATAATTTGAGAATTATTTATACCCGCCAAGCGTGCTCGAAGATGAATACAAATATTACTTACGCAGAGCGAAAACACGTATCGACTTGCTCCATCGAAACCGGCGGCCGCAGTGTCTCCACGCTCCGCAGATACCCGGCGCGTATGAACGGGAATCACGCATACAAACACGAACACGGCGATGTATTGGATAGCCTACCCAGCGGGAAAACTAGCGAGTGGTTACTCTGGTAACCCAAGAATTCTTTAATTATTTGTGTAACCACCTACATGGTAATCGACAAATTTTACTGGAAATTTAGGAAAATGAAGGTCTTTACATTGTAAGGACCTAGGTAAGCGACTAGGTAATGACTTGTGAAATACTTTCGTTGGAAATGTGATGTGCTTTTATAATTTTTTGTGTTTGACTTGTCGAAGCCTCTCTTCTTGAGTTTATTCCGTCTTCAAAATTCGTTTAGAGTGGCGTTAAATTTTATAAGATTAATTTATACCACAAACAATGAGCAATAAAATCAAAAAAGATATCTTGCGAGTAATCTCTCACCAAATGTAGCAGAAATGGAATGGTAATTTCGGAAAGCAATGTTTTTAATGATGAAAAGGGTAGCCAGTAATTTATTCTGCATGTTTACATGGTAATCTATGTATTCACCTAATACATTTTACCTCTGAAATAAGTCCTCGTCTGTAATGCCTACTGTAAGCACTTACCGCCCTAGGACATCCCTATATAAAAGTAACCTATTATTTCATCACAAAGGTAATGGGTGCAGCTGATTACCACCTCGCTTACCTAGCCATTACATTTCCCGCTGGGTAGTTATCTCCACTGTACGAATGCTCCTTGTGTACGAACCCTACCTGCTCTCCCCTACTTACTCGTTGGTCTTCTATAAGTCTGTAAAAGTGTCGCCTTATAGTTTCGTTGTCGTAATTGCTGTAGTTTGTGATTTCAGTATTTATTTGGGTATGTTTGTTCTTGATAGAAGTCATTATTTTGTTGAGAATTCTGAATTGAAGAAAAACTCAAAAGCAAATACTGAGAAGAAAATTGAATTATAGAAAAAAAACAACCGACTCGAATTAAAACAATTTTAATACTGACTTTTTAATAACATGGGCTCCTATGCAATAGGGAAAAGTCGAACAAGTAAACTAAGTGTATTTTACAAAATAATAAAAGCAATGCAATTATAATGTAGAGGGCTGTGTTGCCAGAATGTGTACATATGTGGACTTATATAGTTTGACCATATCCAACATACCGCTCGCCTCGTCCGTCTAGCGACGAAATCTGGTTCAGTTGTTAAACTACTTGAGCTGTGGCACCGCCCGCCGTCTTAGGGTGGGTTAACCAAATAAATGGTTATTGAGAATCTTCCTCGGCTCGTTCCTCAAGCTGTATGTCTTCTTCGTTGAGAGGTAGAACCGCAAGTTTAACTATTGGTCTAAGCATGGTGGAATTTTGTGTGCGAAGTGTAGCGACACGAACCAGGTCATCAGTGCCAGGATGTACTGCGACCACCCTGCCGATTGGCCACTTGCAGGGGGATAGCGATCATCTTTGATTAGAACCAGATCGTTGACCTTAATAACTGGTTTAATTGTTGTCCAGTTGTTGCGTTGCTGACGGCAATTTAGATATTCGCCAGACCATCTTTTCCAAAAATCTTGGAGCATTTTTTGAGTTTGTTGCCATCTGGATAAACGATTGGTATTTAAGTATAGAAGACTAGGCTCCGGAAGCGTTGTAATGGGTCTGCCAATTAAAAAATGTCCAGGAGTCAGTGGGGCTAGGTCTTCGGGATCGTCGGTCAGCGGACAAATGGGCCTAGAATTCAGCGCAGCTTCAATTTGACACAGCAAAGTTGTCATGTCTTCAAAAGTGAGACGAATGTCTCCGACAATGCGTCGCAAATGATGCTTCACGGACTTCACAGCCGACTCCCAGATACCGCCAAAATGAGGGGAGTGTGGTGGAATGAAATGCCACTTGGTGCCATCGTTGGATAGTAGTTCTGGAACTCGATAAGCGTCACAATTTTTGGATAGGACCAGCTTTGTTTTTAATTCTGCATCTGCTCCGATGAAATTAGTACCTCGATCGGAGTATAAGTCAGTGCATTTACCACGTCGAGAGGTAAATCTTCTAAAGGATGCTATAAATGATTCCGAGGTCAAGTCTCCTACTAGTTCTAAGTGCACAGCTTTTGTACTTAAACAAATAAACAAAGCAATATATCCTTTCTGGGTCTTAAATCCTCTTCCTTTGTGTACCTTTAGAGTTATAGGCCCAGCATAATCTAAACCACTGTGTTGAAATGGCTGTGAAGATCTTACTCTATTAGGTGGCAAGGAACCCATTAGTTGGTCCTTCCAAACCGCTGCCTGTCGAAAGCAGGGTAGACATCGGTGAAATGACGTACTGCGTTTCTACCATTAAGGATCCAATAACATCGTCTTATTTGGCACAAGGTGAGTTGAGTCCCTCCATGTAATTTGAGCTCGTGATAATGCTTTATAATCAAGGTAGTGAAGTGATCCTTCTTAGGCAAAATTATTGGATATTTTTCGGCATAAGAGAGTGTGGAGTTTTTTAGGCGACCGGCAACTCGCACGAGTGTGCGACCATCAATAAATGGACGCAAGCGTAGAGTAGGGCTATTAGGATTAATCGGTTTTCCTGATGATAGCTGGTTGATTTCATGAAAAAAGTATTGATACTGAACCAGGATAATACAGCATTATAAAGAGTCATTTAATTCGGTGGTGGTTAATATCGTAGTTTGGCGATGAGCAGAGGGTAGCCTACAGTTGGAGCTGAATCTGCGAAGGTAGGCCACAATCCGTATCAGCTTCGTCAGCGAATAATAGCGCGCAATAATAGAACAATTTTTTGTTGACCTTACATGTAGCACCGTAGTCTTCCTTTCCTCTAAATCTTCTGGTTTTGAAAATGTTGGTAGATTAGGCTGCCAATATATAGCGTCTTGCTGTAGCCATGAAGGTCCTTTCCACCACAATGTAAAGTTTGGTAGTTTTCCTGGTCTAAGGCCGCAACTAGCGCAATCTGCAGGATTATCCGCTGATGACACGTATCTCCATTGATTTATATTTGTTGATTGTTGTATTTCCGATACTCTATTTGCAACATAGGTCTTCCACCGGGAGGGAGGTGCCCGCAACCAACTGAGAACCGTGCTTGAATCGGTCCATGCTACAATCGAATGAGATATAGTGAAGGCAGATTTCAGGTTGTTCAGAAGACGTGTAAGCAATACTGCTGCAGCTAGTTCCAGGCGAGGTATTGACACCGTTTTTAGAGTAGCGACCTTGCTTTTTGCAGCTACCAGTTGTACATGTATATCAGGGTTGTCAGGTTGAGTTACTCGCGAATATACTACTGCTGCATACGCTGTATTAGAAGCATCAGCAAATCCGTATAATTCAAATGAAGGTTGTGAAGATTTCATGTTTAGCCATCGTGGTATTCGAATTTGCTCTAAGGAAGGCAGCTCTTCTGGAAAAGTCATCCACTCATTCGATAGTGACAGAGGAAGTGGATCGTCCCAACCTAGTCCAGTCAGCCATAACTTTTGAAGCATTGTTTTAGCCATAATTATACTTGGAGCTAGGAAGCCTAGGGGATCAAAAAGTTTGGAAATATCTGATAATAATTTACGTTTTGTAACTATTCCCGGATTAGGTGGAAGTTGGACCTTGAAACTAAACTGATCTTTGGTTGGCTGCCAAAAAATGCCTAAGGTCTTTATGGTATTGTCAGCATCATCATCCAAGGATAAGGTGGCACTTTCCTCACGATCTTCAGGTGGAATTTCGCGTAACAGATCGGAATTGTTCGAGGCCCACTTTTTAAGAGTAAAGCCACCACCGCTTAGAAGTTCAATGAGGTCATTTTTGAGTTGGTTAGCCCAGATCATCAGCACCCGATAGAATGTCATCCACATAGCAGTCACGAATAAGAACTTGAGAAGCGCTTGGATACGAGGACTTCTCATCTTCCGCCAGTTGGTGCAAAGTTCTTATTGCGAGATATGGGGCTGGAACTGTTCCATAGGTAACAGTTTTAAGCTTAAAATCCTTGATGGGTTCATCAACAGAATTTCTCCAGACTATTCTTTGTAGGTTGAGGTCCTTTTCGTTTACCCAAATTTGCCGAAACATCTTTTCTACGTCGCTCACAAAAACTATCTGATGTTCTCTCCACCGGGTAACTATTGACCATAAATCTTGATGTAACTTGGGTCCAGCAAATAGTCGTTCATTAAGTGAACATCCATTACTAGTGTTTTGGGAACCATTGAAGACAACTCTAATCTTGCCAGAAAGATTGTGATTCTTAAATAACCCGTGATGTGGCAGGTAGTATGTATTATGCGAATGTTCCGTAGAAATTTGGGAAGGAGAGGTAGGCTGCATATGTCCTAGGGATAGATATTCGTTCATGTAGCCCAGCCACATTATACATGAACCTCTAAAAAAATACAATTAGAAATTTTACAGCGGGATTCTCTTTATTTTGGGGTCACAAATAATTTCCCAAAAGTCCATAAAGCCAACTGACCGGCCACTCGAGTTACGGAGGGTCAAAGGTCACGCAAATCAGTTTTTCTCAAATATCTCGTAAATGATCGGTTTTACGTAAATTGTGGCTAAGTAACATTTGTTGGTGAGATAAATCTGCATAAAAATGTCGTAAACCAAATTTACGTAGAGCCAATGGTTTTCGAGATATGGGGCTGAGAAAACTCGTGCATTGCACTGCATTCGTTTCCACACCACATTTGACGTAGAATGCAAGGCGCGTTTTTTTACATGGTATCCCCAGTAGGCCTAGTCCATGGGTTACAAGTTACGATATAATTTTGTTTATTGTTGCTCGTTTTCGCTGAGTTCTTCTTCTGCGTCTCCGTTTGTCTCTTCTATTTCCACTTCTTCCATATTGTCATCTTCATCAACAATCATCTCAGCGGAAAGTAATGAGATGAGGTCGGCGTCATCATCGCTGAACTCAGGTTCAATGGTTGTATCCTCGGACATCGAATTGAGACAGGACTGGCCCCGGCAAGAGCCACACACCACAGAACATGGTAATCCCACTTTTCTCCATCCACAATGGATGCCACAACCTTTTGTGCAATTGCAGAAAACAGAATTGAGAAGCTCATCTGGTGCAGGAGGAATGAGAGTAGTTATTGGCTCTAATAAATTATTTTTTAAGGTCCAACCCCATTGCTGAGGGTCTAAATCTTTTCCCAGCCATGTTTGAACTTGGTAATATACCCTGAATAGATGTTGTTGAGTAGCTGCTGCTGTGGGTGGAAGTGACGACAATTGCACAGGCTTATTTAGTCTAGTGCATTTTGCAAAACTAAAGTATCTGTAATTATCAATTGAAGTCTCTTTTTTTGGAGCTCCGTACATCGCTAAAATAAACAATGTGCCACTATTTAGTAGCAAATTTCTCGAGCAGTTTTCTTTTTTGAATGCCACCAGAAATTACTCGGGTATATATTTTTTACATATGTATTTTTTACAGCTGGTGCGGAAACGATGCACTGCATTCGATGCACGAGTTTTCTCAGCCCCATATCTCGAAAACCATTGGCTCTACGTAAATTTGGTTTACGACATTTTTATGCAGATTTATCTCACCAACAAATTTTACTTAGCCAAAATTTACGAAAGACCGATAATTTAAGATACATTTGAGAAAAACTGATTTGCGTGACCTTTGACCCTCCGCAACTCGAGTGGCCGGTCAGTTGGCTTTATGGACTTTTGGGAAATTATTTGTGATCCTGAAATAAAGGGAATCCCGCTGTAAAATCTCCAGTTGGATTTTATTTAGAGGTTTAAGTTATAAATTGCAGAATGCAGAAAAGTAGGATTGCCATGTTCCGTAGCGTATGGCTCTTGCCGGGGCCCGTCGTGTCTCAATTCGATGTCCGAGGATACAACCATTGAACCTGAGTTGAACGATGATAACGCCGACCGCATTTCGTTATTTTCCTCTGAGATGAGTGTTGATGAAGATGACAATATGAAAGAAGTGGGAATAGAAGAGATAAAGAGATAATCAACAAAATTATTTCATAGCTTGTAACCTATGGACTGGGCCTACTGGGGATACCATGTAAAAACGCTGCTTGCATTATACTTCAAAGGTGGTGCAGAATCGAATGCAGCGCGATGCTCGAGTTTTCTCAGCCCCATATCTCGAAAACCATTGGCTCTACGTAAATTTGGTATACGACATTTTTATGCAGATTTATCTCACCAACAAATGTTACTTAGCCACAATTTACGTAAAACCGATAATTTACGAGATATTTGAGAAAAACTGATTTGCGTGACCTTTGACCCTCCGTAACTCGAGTGGCCGGTCAGTTGGCTTTATGGACTTTTGGGAAATTATTTGTGACCCCAAAATAAAGAGAATCCCGCTGTAAAATCTCTAGTTGTATTTTTTTAGAGGTTTGGCCCTTTTTTTGTATAAAGTGACTGGGCTAATACGCATCCTTCAGTTTAGGATTTAACAAAAATTGTCGCTCAAGTTGATAGAGTCGACGAACTGCAACACTTCTGGATTCTCCTAAATTTAGGGAATCATCAGCAACTATCTTAGGCAACCGTACCACATACGGCCTTCAACGCGATAATGAGTTTTGAGGAAATAGTCTTCGCATTGGAGCTCTCCTGGAGTAAGTTTACGTTTCTCCACAACCTCTTCAGTCTCCCAAAACCTTCGCAGGTGTTCTTCTAGCTGAAGTAAAGAGCAACAATATGAATTTATAGTAGATGACGGTGAATTATTATCATTGTTGTAGGCTCCAGAGATTATCCATCCCAATTTAGTATTTTGGGCTAGCAATGAGTTCGTTTGATGTTTTTTCAGGCCAGGCAGGATAATTTGAGCATAGATGTCGGTTCCCAGGATAAGGTCGACTTCCTTAGATTGATAGAAATTTGGATCGGCCAGTTGGACTCCTTGTAGTTGTGACCAGTGACTGATCTCAAGGCAGGACGTAGTGGGTAGACGATTGGTCAATGTTTGCAGAACCAATGCATTAACTTCTACGGAATAGCTACTATCGATCCGAGACGTCAGTTGGAAGGTCACTAGACCTCTGCTGTTGACAGAACCTTGGGCTCCAATACCCGAGACAAGAGTATTATCTTTCTTCCTGGGAAGCTTTAGTATCTGAGAAGCTGATTCCGAGATGAGACTTGCTTCAGAACCTTGGTCTAATAGAGCCCTGAGTTGAGCGGGACTTCCGTTTGAACATGAGACTTTCACCAATGCTGTAGCTAGAAGCATTCGTTTGCTTGAAGATAGACGATTGGCTACATGGGAGTAGACACTTTGAGTCGATTGGAGTTTAACAGGTTGATCAGTTTGGTCAACTTCAGTGTGATGTAGCATCGTGTGATGATTTTCATTACATGTTTGACAGCGATGTGTAGATGGACAGCGTCTTCTATCATAGCCATTACGTAGGCAGTTAGAGCATAAATTTTCTTTTGCCACGAAAGCCCTTCTTTCCGAGACTGCATTCTGTCTAAAAACAGGGCAAAAGAGCAGGAAGTGAGATGCCTTACAGAGCGGACACTTGCTTTTAACTTGAAAAGTAGTGCGGGTAGCTTGAACATTTAAGGATGTACAACGTGGTCGAGATGAATGTTGATTGGTTGATTTGTTGACAGGTTTATGGTTGGCCTGGGTTGATTTTATGGCGTCGAGCATTCGTAAACGATTTACTAAGAATGCCTCTAAGTTAGCCAAACTAGGCATGTCTGAAGAGCTGCTGATGTGACGTTCCCAGTCTTCTCGTACGCTAAGAAATAACTTTTCTGTAGTGATGAAAACTATCAGATCATCCCACTCTTGCACTGGTCTATTTAAGGTCTCAATAGCCTTTAATGATTGCTGTGTACCGTTTAAGAAGCTTCGTAGTTCAGCTGAAGAGTTTGACTTCATGGACGGTAGATTTAACAAAGTCTTCAGATGGTGATAGACCAATATACGTGTATTATCATATCGACTGGATAATAATTCCCAGGCAGGAGCATAATTTCCATCAGAGATTGACATATTTTCAAGTAGAGACGCAGCTTCCACAGATACACTGGCACGTAAATAATGAAGCTTTTGAGCATTGGTCAGTCGTCTATTCTGATCAATTAGGGAGGTAAATAGATCCTTGAATGAAATCCATTCGGTATACAAGCCACTAAACCTGGGAATGCTAATTCTAGGTAAGACGGGTTCTGAGTGTGATGTCTCGCCTAAACCATTCCCGTGAAGCCTCGTCGAGGTGTTTGAAGTATTTGAGTGGTTTGAAGAAGTGTCAAACTTCTCTTGATAATCCCTTAAATACGCCATGGCTTCCAAATAATAATTTTCGCAATCGAATTGCAGACCAAATAGTTTGACCATATCCAACAATGTTTGAATAACCAAGGTGGTGTTAGGTTTGTCGGACCATTTAGGACATTAGGGATGTAAAGTAGTTCACCTGTTGTTTCTTTAATTGCCTTTAATCCAAGAACTAGAGCCGATGGTTTCCTGTATTTATTTAAGACTTTTTGGAGTATGGTGATTACATAGTGGTGAAGTGGGGCGTGGTGGTCGTGAATGTTCTTGAAAATTAGATTTGCCGTTCGTTTAACCGTTTGTTCGAAGACCGTTGGGAGGGCCGACTATATCAAGAGAGCTTCAATTGGCGTTGTTCTTAAAGCTCCAAGAGGGATGCGTACAGCATTGTTGATTGCTTTTTGGATTTTATCCAGTGCTGTTTTAGTCCCATGTCCGTATATCGTCAGTCCATAGTCAACTTTTCCCATTAAAAGTTGTTTGGCTATTTTCATTGCTAGAATAACAGGAGGTCCATGTTTTTTTTGGCAAATGACTTTTAGCATGTTGTTGCGTTTATTTAAGTCTCCTACAATGTCGTTAGCATGCTTATTCCAACGTAGAGTTTTGGTAAGCTGTAAGCTTAACACCTTAAGCTCTTTTTGTAAGGGTATTGTTTGATTGCCCCAGTTAAAAGTTGTAGTGGTACAGCTAGTCTTCCTACAGACATGTAGAGCTTCTAGCTTTTCGTCGGATATGATTGCCCCCGTGGTTTGACCCCATGTTTTTAAGGTATTGAGGGCTATTCGTAGGGTTCTTTCTACTAGCTGGGTATTGCCAGAAGAGTAAAGGACTATGTTGTCCCCATATATATGAAATTTTAGTTTAGGTATGAGTGATAGAGTTGTGGAGAGCGGTATATGTAGGTGTTGAATAAGGTGACAGATTAAGGTGAGCCTTGTGGAGTTCCACTTGCAAGTAGTAGAACGTCGGAAGAAAAGCTTTTCTTCTTGACCATGAATTTACGTCTTGTAAGGAATGATTTAATTGTTCTTGTGAAGTTGTACCCTGCGTTCGATTCGGCGAGCTGGTGGACAACGACTTTTCTTTGTAGTCTGTCGTACGCTTTTTCCAGATCTGCCGAGAGTAGTACACAATGCTCTCTTCGCCCGATGGAACAAGCCAGGTTGTGTTCCGTTTCTTAGTTCAGCCAGTCGTTCAGTCTATTACTAAGTATTTTTTCTAAAATTTTGGAGGCTGTAGGGAGAAGGGATATAGGCCTGATTTTGGTTGGGGGATGATTTTATTGTTTACTTTGGGAATGGGGCGGATCTCTGCTAATTTCCAGGCGTATGGAAATGAGCCCGAGCTCAGCACCATATTATATATAGTACAGCTCCTAGAGATTTCTTCTGAAAAAAAAATTGTAAGTTAATGAAATTTGGAATGGTGGGAGTTAGCAATAGGAGAGAAGGTAACCGCTGAGTTCCGGGCCGTACTTTGTGAAAATCAAGAGAAAAGTCGATTGAACGGATTTTCCGACGGTTTCCGGCCGTAACTCGGGACAAACGTCGAAATTGAAAAAATGTCAAGAGAAAAAATAAAGCTATGAAAATTCTCGACAAAAAAGATCCTATAAGCTTTCTCCGGAAAACCTCAAATTATGAAAAATTATTTCAAATTTATATTGTTTTCTTTATGCAGGGTGTCCCACCTAAAGTTACAACGCGGCCGGCTGTGGATAGGTTTTGGATAGACGAACAAAAAATCGTACTGTAGGGGGAGGGAAATCGTAACAGGTTAGCCGCTAGGGCGTTTTGAAATTTTTTTTGTAGGGGTTTACATATCACCCTTTTTGTAACCCTATGACCTAATTTCATAAATAAGGTATAAGTGTACGCAGAATATTCCCACCGATCTAAAACTGTAAAAGCGAAGCTTCTACCCGACCAACTTTCAGAGTTATGGGTAACCAAAGTCAAAATTCTAGTTATAATACGAAATTTTGACTTTGATTACCCATAACTCTGGAAGTTGGTCGGGTAGAAGCTTCGATTTATAGCTTTAGGTAGGTGGGAGTATTCTGCGTATAGTGCTACCTTATTCATGAAAGTATAGGTCATAGGGTTACAAAAATACAGGGTGATATGTACACCTGTACAAAAAAAAGTTCAAAACGCCCTAGCGGCTAACCCGCGTTGTAAGTTTAGGTGGGACACCCTGCATTAAAAAAACAATATAAATTCGAAATAATTTTTCATAATCTTTTTCTTTAGCCTCCATTTTCCGATCAAACGTGAGGTTTTCCGGAGAAAGCTTATAGGATCTTTTTTGTCGAGAATTTTCATAGCTTTATTTTTTTCTCTTGACATTTTTCGAATTTCGACGTTTGTCCCGAGTTACGGCCGCGAAACCGTCGGAAAATCCGTTCAATCGACTTTTCTCTTGATTTTCACAAAGTACGGCCCGGAACTCAACGGTTACCTTCTCTCCTATTGCTAAACTCCCACCATTCCAAATTTCATTAACTTACAATTTTTTTTGCAGTTTTAGTGATTTTTTTACTCTGGGCGCTGTACTAATAGCCTAGTTTGCCTAATTAAGTAGTGTGATGGGGTTTTTTTCATCATACCATCACAGGTTACTTTATCTAGCCCCGGCGTTGAACTTTTGTAAGAATCCAATACTGTTTGGACTTCTCTTAAGGTGATATGATTATCAAGGGGCGAGGGGGCTAGATTTTGGAGAGTTTCCAGATCTGCTTGCATTGTTCTGTCGTCTTCAGCGTGTTGGGTTGGACTAGCGCTAGCATAGCTTGATAATTGTTTGGCTATGATGTTTGCAATTTCGTAGGGGTTTACAATTGCCTTACCTTCGTGCTCAAGTACAGAGATCATGACTCTGTTTCTATTGCCGAATATCGCTCTAACATTGCGCCAGTTTTCTTGGACAGAATTGTTTGGGTTGATTTAATCGAGGAAGTTTACCCAAGCCTTGCGCTTTTATTCCGTAATTGTTCTGCGCATTTCCGCATTTCTTCTACGATAAAGTAATGCATTTTCTGCTGAAGGTGATCTTTTAAACCGCTTCCATGCTTGATTTTTCAGTCGAATCAGCTGGCGAATGTGATGGTTAAACCAAGTAGGGGTGTTTTTGTTGGAAATTTGTGTTGTGGGCATGCTGGAGTTAGCGGCGTATCGAATGGCTTTCGTTAGAATTGCAGCTTCCTTGTCGATGTTGGGGCTTAGCTCTTTTGCTAGAAGATATTCGTTTACTTTTTGGTTGAACTTATTCCAGTCAGCACACTGCTCGATGAATTGGGGGGAATGTTTGTACTGCTCTGTGGGTTGGCTGACGTGTAAGATAATGGGAAAGTGATCAGTTAGGTTTGGGTGTTCGGTAGTGGTCCAGTCGAGTTTCGGAGCTATGTCTGGGGTTGCTAGTGAGAGGTCTATGTTGGTAAAGGTATGTCGCGTAGTAAACATTGTTGGCGATCCATCGTTTAGCAATATGTACTCGGTCTTATCTAGCCATTTTGTTATATGATTGCCTCTTGGTGTGTTGTATCGCGATCCCTAGAGCTGGTGATGTGCATTGAAGTCGCCTAGTATAACCGCTGGCTTTTTAAGAGGGTCAGTTATCTTTTCTAGCTCATCTGTCATATTTTCTAGGTCCTGCTCGACATATATACAGGCGATATCAATTGTTAAGCCAGCATGTCCTCTGAGTGCAAGCATAGGAGTTTTTGGGTTGGATATTGTTAGTGTTTCTACTGCTATGCCTCTTTTAACCATGATGCCAGCCCCACTGACTCTAGTTGAGTGCGTATTATTTGTCTATAAGTCAAATTTTCGGTATTTTCTAGGAAGGTTTGTATGGTTTGTTTGCGGTATGTGAGTTTCTTGTACTGCTATTATATCTGGGTTGTATTGTGCTATTATTATATCTAATGCGACAGAGTTCGTGTAAAGCCCTGCTATGTTCCACTGCACTATTGTAAGTTTTTGGTTGTTTGGGTTGGTTGTACGTATTTGTTGTCTTTGGCTACCTAAGTATGCCATGTTATGCAAGAGTGTTTTTGAGGGTGTTAGGTGAGAGGGATAGTAATGCATTTAGTTCTGCACTGTCTGATGAAATGTACTTTTGGCTGTTGTGTGTTCGGATAAGGTGATGTTATTGTTAGAGTTGGCCCATTGGCCCAGGACTTGTTACTATTAAAATTTTTGTTTTCTAAATTATAGTTGTTAGTACCTATGCTATTGTTAGTAGTTGCTTTTTGGGTTAATGAATTAGTAGTTGGTTCTAAAGGAACCACCTTTCCTGATTGGAGGGCCTCCACCTTGTTGTGTGCGTTCTCCTCAAACCACGTTTTCCTTACTTCGAAACGAGTGATGCGCCGGTTGACTTGGATCATTACTATTTCCTTTTCCCTCAGAAATATTGGACAGCTTCTGTCTAGAGTTGAGTGGGTACCTTCTAATTGACAGCTGATGCTGATATAAACAATACTAAAGAGTGTAGAGTAGCTGGGTTGAGAAATCATTCGCATCAATCATGCATGCGCCCCACGTTTTTTCGTTTTAAAACTTACAAATATTTTCATAGCTATTACAAATTCACAATTACAAATTTTCAGGACTCTCTGTATAGTGTTAGGAATATGTATGTGGTTATAAATCTGTATGGGGCTAGGAGACTTTATTTTATGCTTTTTAGCTCGTTTTAAAAACGTTTTATATTAAAAAGTTTTTTTTTATTCTAGTATTTATTTTCTGCTTTTTAGTTTTGTGTGTGAAATTTTGCAATCAATTTTGAACATCTTGATTATATTATGGCAGATGAATGGGGAAAATTGTTACCTAAATCTACTAATAATATATCAAACTGTTTAATTTTGATATTCCTGAAAAATTAAATAATGAAGTAAGCTAAATTTATTTTATATGATTTTTATTTCAATATTATCTGCGTTCCTTTTCTGATCATTTTTACTTATTTTCACTCGTGTTTACTCGCAACTACTCTTGCTCTAACATACTACTAAATATACCTGTACCTGTCCTGTAGTTACGGAATTGCAATCCGCTAGTCCAAAATCGCCATTTGGGGACTATTTCATATTATTTTTCACTTATTGAAAAGCGCATAGATGGCTTTTGATTGTGTTTAACTGCTTTCTTCATATAAAAACATCTATTAATTAAATTTCAGTCGTAATTATTTACAGCTATTATCTTTCATTTTATTACTTTAAACAATTTACCGTATTAATTTCTATTATGTTGTAAATTCTCCTAGTTATAATTTTTTATTTGTATAAGTATATGTAAATGAAATAACGTCCAAAATTTTATCAAAAAGTTGGTGTTCCTTTTCTGTTTTACTCACAAGTAGGTAGGTACTAAAAAGTAGAAAAAGCACATATTAAAACAAATTAATACCAGATTCTTCTTGGTTACCAATTTCATTTATAAATATGATTCACTTATGGTGCTGAAAGTCCTAGTTTTCGCTCAGTGAGTTTTGAGTAATCGAGCTCCTCTATTCTTAACCCTTCCAATATTCTGACAAGACTTAATGCGACATATGCCTGTCTTTTAGCAAATAATGCTGATCCTGTGTGCAACAGCATGGTCTACTGTACATCCTTGCATTTTATGGACTGTGCAGGCCCAGCACAGTATTATTGTTAGCTGTGTTCGTTCGACTGATCCATAGTTTCGGAGAGCCGGAAACTGTATTGATTTCGACTTGATTAAATGAATTCCATCTCTGCCAAAGTCAATACGAACAGATGGAATGTCGGTATCGTACATCTGATCACGACGGAATAAAGGCCAACGAATTTCGGTGATATTGCCCATTGCACCATTCACAAGTCCTTCCTCTATATTAATATTTGAGCGAAGCATCACTCTCGCTCCGTTGAAAATGTCCAATTCCTTTTGTAATCCTCCAGTCTTGTTTATATCGACTGACACAATTTTGTCCAAGATTACATTGTCGCCATTTCCTGTCGCATTCACCAGCACTTCCTAAGCCCGAATTCTGAAAATTCGCACTCCTTGGGTTCGATATGGTTCAAGGACAGGTGTGCATCAACTTGTGCACGAGTTGTATAGATGCGAATTGCTCTATGGAAATCGAAATCGCCAGATGCCTCTATTAAAATTTTTGGCATCAATAGAGCAAAAGCTGGGGCCTTCAATTCTCCCACGCGTAGAGCATTCAGAAGATCGGCAAATGTTGTGTTTCCTTGTTGTCGCATGTTCTCCGTCAACTCCACAAGGCTGAAGAGTCTCCACAAATTAATTGCTGGAATAAATCTTGGAGGTGGTGGAATGCCTGAGCTCCTTGGATAGGTGGCAACTGAAAGAAATCTAGAAAAACCATAATGTTGGTTACCACCGAATGGTTCATTTTCCATTTTTCAGGTGTCGCAATCTCGAATCGATCATGCACAACATTTCGTATGAAACCATTGGAAATCTCATCGACGAACACGAATTCAATATACTTCAACTGATTTCGCAAAACCTTCAAATAGTTACTAGTAAGCGGTGCCAAATATCCTACCGTTTTTCCGTCTTTCTCAACAGGTAATTTCAGTAATGTGAGAAGCGTTGTTCCACCAACAAGTCGTGCCGCTACACCGGTCAATGCGCCAATTTGAACTGCTTTCTTACCATAGCAAACAAACGGAGACAAACATTCTGAAGCGACTCAGACTTCCAATCATTTGGTCCTCAATTCTTCGAGTAATGGTGTTGAATAATTCTTGCTGTTGTAAATTCATTGCAGCAAAAACATTTTGAAACTGTTCGTTTGTCATAGCCTGTTTAGTAACTTCATCTTCATGTTCTGCCTCAACAATTTCTCCTGGATTTTCAAGAAGATTGAAAGCATGTGCTTGATTGGATGCAATTTCAAGTTGTCTATCCCTTGCACGATGTATTTCGAGGTATGCATTTGTTCGTCTCAATTGGTCTTCTCGAGCAAGAAAAGCCTCACGTGCATTATTATGCTCATCAATTAATTCATCCTCCGAGTAAAATGGTACATATTCAACGAGCAGGCTATAGAAATAATTTCCCGGATCTGTCTGCATTTAAAAGAATGGCACTCGCACAACAGCTGGAACATTTCTAATTATCATTTTAGTGTTGTTTGCCAGCTTAATGAGTCTTCGTCTTGTTGACTGCTCTTTCTCTTCTGAATCAATGCTTTCTCCATTATCTCCCGATTTATTTTTATAAACAGGCTCAAAACTCATCGCAAATTCAAGTAGGCACATATTTGGGAAATCAAAACTGTGCTCTTGTTGTCTTGGACGATTAGCATATCGCTCAAATATGTTTGAACAAAGTCCAATTGCTTGATTATCCTGAAATCTCAGCCCTTTATATCGTTGATCAGGCTTTCTTGTGTTCAAGAACACACACTTCCATCAACTTGCACGAAATGGCAGGTGGCAGAGTCGATAAACACATTCTTATATTCTGGTATTCTACTTATCATACCCTTTTATTTAATAAACAAGTCGAGGGAATTCTGAAGAAAATGGTAATCCGCCCTCTTGAACCGGCCGCCATGGATCTAACAATCTATTGAGTATACTATATTGCTTTTTGTATTCTACTCATCATACCCTTTCATTTGATTCCCATGTCGAGGGTGTTGTGAAGAAAATGGTAATCCGCCCGAATGAGACGGGTGTCATGGATCTAACGGTGTATTGAGTATACTGTATTGCTTATGGTAATCTAATTATTATACCCTTTCATTTGATACCCATGTCGCGGGGGTTCCGAAGAAAATGGTAATCCACCCTCTTGAGACGGCCGCCATGGATCTAACGGTATATTGAGTATACTATATTGCTTATTGCCTTCTAGTTATTATACCCTTTCATTTGACTCCCATGTCGAGGGGGTTGAGAAGAATATGGTAATCCGCCATCTTGAGACTGTCGCCATGGATCTAACGGTATATTGAGTATTTTACATTGCTTATTATGTTCTACTTGTAATACCCTTTCATTTGATACCCATGTCGAGGGTATTGTGAAGAAAATGGTACTCCGCCCCCTTCAGACGGCCGCCATGGATCTAACGGTACATTGAGTATTCTATATTGCTTATTGTGTTCTACTTATAATACCCTTTCATTTGATACCAATGTCGAGGGGCTTGTGAAGACAAAGTTAATCCGCCCTCTTGAGGCGGCCGCCATGAATGAAACGGTATATTGAGTATACTATATTGCAATGTCATCGGAACTCAATCTGTTCCCAAAATTTTAGCATGATCGGATAACCGCAAGTATTCAAAAATTTGATTGCAAAATATGTACCGGGATAATGGTAATCCGCACTCTTGAAACGGCCGCCATGGATCTAACGGTATATTGAGTATACTATAATGCTTATTGTATTCTACTTATCATACCCTTTCCTTTGATACCCATGTCGAGAGGATTGTGAAGAAAATGTTAATTTGCCCTCTGGAGGCCATGGATTTAATCGTTTATTGAGTCGCCATGGATTTAATTGTTTATTGAGTATACTTTATTGTATTTTCATCGGAGATAAAGCTGTGTGCAAAATTTCAGGATGATAGAATAAGCGGAAGTATTCAAAAAATCGATTGCAAAATTTGTACCTGACAAACAGACAGACAAGGAAGCGAGCGAAAACGTTTCAAAAGGAAGCATGGTACATAATAATAAACTATCCTTTAAAATAGTAAATCAGGTTGTATCCTACCTGCTAAGGGTCAAAGGGGTAAGGTCAAATAGCCTGTGAATCCCGCAAATAAAAAATAAAAAAGGAGAAAAGATTCCTTTAAAACAAAAATAGATTACTAATCCATTGATACAAAACAATGCGAATCCCAAAAAAATTATGTAACCTACTGCATAGTTCTCATAATACTCGAAGTTTGTCCCTAGAGGTACCAGGTCACGTTTTTGGATCACAAAGGCTGTTATAGCTCCTTTTGACGACAAGTAACGGTAAATATGTATAAAATATAAATTATGTAGAACAGTATTACCTTTAATTTAAGACATTACCCGTGGGTAAAGAATGGACCGTTCTGGAGATATGACTCTGAAACTCCGCGGATCAACAACAAAATGGAGATTTTGCCAACTTTGAGCGAGTAGCGGCACGGTTTAACGTGGTCCAATGGTGCTAAAACTTTGGTTATCTAAAAATATGCAAAGGCTGGTCATTTTGTGGGGTTCCCGTTGACAAAATTCCGACATCGATTTCTTACGGTCACCCTAGTAAACACTTAAGTGTTTAATTAGTAAACGTTTGTAGCTTGTTTTTGGCTATGAATAATGAAAATTATGTTGATAGAACTACTATATTAATCAATATTATGTCACTAAGCATATAGTAGGTACATAGAGAAGTCACGTAGAACAAAAATTTGTACACGGCGTTTATCTCCTTCTTCTTCTTCGGTGACCCAGCGCGCCTGCTACTATACACCAGAATCTGCTTCAGAATGCTAAGTTCATGTGTGTGTTATATCATAATTACTTAAACATCCTAATCAATTTTATATTTTTTGTTTTTAAAAGAATGAATTTAGGTGAAAATTTTGCAAGACTCTTGCTAAAGTCTTGCTCTTGGTCTTGTTCTTGCACAGTTAGTCTTGTTCATGCGAGCATAACTAAGTCTTGTTCTTGTTCTTGGTCTTGCTAAATTTGCAAGATCAAGACAAGACTGCAAGAACAAGACCATTTTTACTCACAAAACCATCAAATTGTTTGATAATACTCCAAGTTCAGCAAACCACTTAATTAAAATAGAAAGTGTTAAAGGTTTTTTGTATGCCTAAATTGAGCATCTAGGGCCCGTTTTCATCGGCATATAAATATCATGGATATTTCGTATTCACCGACCGCTATTTTCGCGGCTTGGATAAAGTTAATACCAGTTCGACCTGGTAATAAGTTTATCGGCTGATTTCTAACGTCTGAAGCTTCCAAAATTCAAAATTGAACAAAGCTCTGAGTGAAAATTAAAAAAATGTAATAAAGTACCTATCAAATATTGAATCAATATGAATGAATTTGCAATTCTGTAAAAATTTTAAATTGGCATATTTGCTGTCCGTGAATAGCAAAAAATATCCGTAGAATTATATGGGATAAGAAATAACCGAGAATATATCCAGGTCGATGAATTTAGGCCTTAATAAACGTCAAACGACTTGATCCACACGTATAGACACGATAAGTTTGTCGATATCGTGTTGCCAAATGCCAATTTTTATTTATCGACATAAATCGATATCGACTCGAGAAACCAAATACGGTCCCAACAGAGCTTTTGCTACCGATGTAAAAAAATTCCAGCCTAATCAATTACAGCGTAGTTAAGAATTGGCCTGAATACTTTGTTTGACTGATTCAGTAGTTTGTTTGACAAACAATACAATTAGCCGCAAAGGTAATGCTCGTATGCTCAATTCACGAATCCCCTGTCGTAGTCGTAGTGTAACTTCACATTGATCACGTTCATATACATGCACAGCACATAAATTGTTAATACTTTGCAATATTGCTAGAATTTCTCTTAGCCCCGGTCCTTTTAACAGGTCATTCTACTGCTCAAATCCCGCAGACCCCGCGGATCCCGCATGTCTAGTCCTGCATTTTTGATCCCGCAAAAATGGTGCGGGATTGGATTTACTACTCAATATAGATCTATGGCGGTCGTCTCAAGAGGGTGGATTACCATTTTCTTCAGAATACCCCCGACTTGGGTATTAAATAAAAGGTATGATAAGCAGAATACCGCATCAGAATGCGTTTATCGACTCTGCCACCTGCCATTTCGTTCAAGTTGAAGAAAGTGTGTGTTCTTGAACACAAGAAAGCCTGATCAACAGGTATATCAAGCTATCGGGCCAAAGAGTCGTGCCCACGTTTATAATTTGTCGCTAATTTGTTACGTCAAAAAAAATTTTGTCGCTCATCTCATTGTTTAGAAGATGATGAAAACGCTAGCTTGATATCAAGCTAGCTAGCCACACACTGTATCTTTCCAACTAAGCAAGATAACAAAAAGGCATTGGTGCAGTAATTTGTTGCTAATTTGTCGCTGAAAGGATTTTGTCGCCGGTTTTTAAGGAGCCAGAAGGCGATTATTACCGATCGGCCTATCAAGGTGGCTAGCTAGCGTGCGTTTCTTCCATTCAAAAGGAGATAACAAAAAGGCATTGGTGCAGTATTTTGTCGCTAATTTGTCGCTGAAAGGATCACGTAATGCCGATTTTTTCGCCGGGTTTTTAAGGAGCCAGAAGGCGATTATTACCGATCGGCCTGTCAAGGTGGCTAGCTAACGTGCGTTTCTTCCATTCAAAAGGAGATAACAAAAAGGCATTGGTGCAGTATTTTGTCGCTAATTTGTTGCTGAAAGGATCACGTAATGCCGATTTTTTCGCCGGGTTTATAAGGAGCCAGAAGGCGATTATTACCGATCGGCCTATCAAGGTGTCTGGCCAACGTGCGTTTTTTTCATTCAAAAGGAGATAACAAAAAGGCATTGGTGCAGTATCATCATCATCATCATTGGCGCTACAGCCCTCTGTGAGTCTTGGCCTCCTCAAGAATTTTCTTCCAACGTTCTCGGTCCTGCGTCTCTCTCTTCCAGTTGATAATCCCAATTGTGCGTAAGTCCATTTCGATGTCGACTCAGACTTCCATTCATTTGGTCCTCGATTCTGCGAGTAATGGTGTTGAATAATTCTCGCTGTTGTAAATTCATTGCAGCAAACACATTTTGAAACTGTTTGTTTGTCATAGCTTGTTCAATAACTTCATCTTCAAGTTCTGCCTCAACAATTTCTCCTAATGAAGATTGACAGCATGTGCTTGATTGAATGCAATTGCAAGTTGTCTATCCCTTGCACGATGTACTTCGAGGTATGCATTTGTTCGTCTCAATTGGTCTTCTCGAGCAAGAAAACCTCACGTGCATTATTATGCTCATCAATTAATTCATCCTCCGAGTAAAATGGTACATATTGAACGAGCAGGCTATAGAAATAATTTCCTGGATCTGTCTGCATTTGAAAGAATGGCACTCGTACAACAGCTGGAACATTTCTAATTATCATTTTAGTGTTGTTTGCCAGCTTTATGAGTCTTCGTCTTATTGACTGATCTTTCTCTTCTGCATCAATGCTTTCTTCACTATCTCCCGATTTATTTTTATAAACTGGCTCAAAACTCAACGCAAATTCAAGTAGGCACATATTTGGGAAATTAAAACTCTGCTCCTGTTGATTTGGACGATTTGCATATCGCTCAAAGTTGTTTGAACAAAGTCCAATTGCTTGATTATCCTGAAAGCTCAGCCCTTTATAACGTTGATCAGGCTTTCTTGTGTTCAAGAACACACACTTGCTTCAACTTGAACGAAGTGGCAGGTGGCAGAGTCGATAAACGCATTCTGATCCGGTATTCTACTTATCATACCCTTTTATTTAATACCCAAATCGAGGGTATTCTTAAGAAAATGGTAATCCACCCTCTTGAGACGGCCGCCGTGGATCTAACGGTCTATTGAGTATACTATATTGCTTATTATATTCTACTTACCATACCGTTTCATTTGGTACTCATGTCGAGGGTAACGGTAACGGTATATTGAGTATACTGTTTTGCTTGTTGTATTCTACTTATTATACCCTTTCATTTGCTACCCATGTCGCCGGGGTTGTGAAGAAAATGGTAATCCGCCCTTTTGAGGCGGCCGCCATAGATCTAACGGTATATTGAGTGTACTATATTGCTTATTGTCTTCTAGTTGTTATACCCTTTCATTTGATTCCCATGTCGAGGGGGTTGTGAAAACAATGGTAATCCGCCTTCTTGAGACTGCCGCCATGGATCTAACGGTATTTTGAGTATACTATATTAGCCGTGTTTTTTAATGAACTATATAGTTCTTCCCCATACAAATCTGAAAACCCAGGTTTTATCGAGGTTTTTATCCAGGTCTTGGGACATTTCAAAATTTCCCTTTCTTTTCGGAATGTAGCATACTTACCGGCTGTCGGAAAAACGTCATTTAAAATGAAAACAACTTAGAAGTGACGAGAGCAAATTTGAAGGCAGGAGGAAACAAATAATTTATTTTTTAGCAACTTATTTATTATTTTCTAGAGGGGAATTCGTGTAACAGTTGTTTACTGACACGCAATTTCGGATTAATTTTAATATATTTAAAGCACTGAAGATGGCGCTTAGTGAAATTTCCCTTGTCGTTTTTTTAATGAACTGGATCGAAGACCTACAGTATTAGCCAATACTAAAGCACCCCCCTTAAATATTTCATAAATTTTTCATTATTTCGATAAAAACTTAATAAAAACAACTATCCAATATTACAAAATTTATATCTAAATATTTATTTATATATCTAAAAAATAAAAAAAATAAAAAATTATAACATAAATACTCCAGTCTTACAATTCAAACTATACAATGAAATGATAAACTATTGTACCAGTGGCAAAACTAAAGCAACCCCCTCAATTTAATGGAAAATTTGCCATAGCGACTGCCTAAACTTTAGGCTCTAAATATTTAACGGTCAGTAATATCGTGAATGATAACAAAGTACGAGGCAACAGGACGGGTTTCACCTTTTAATTCTGGCGGAAGATCGACAGTGGCGGTTCGTAAGGTTCAGGATAAGGGAAGCAATGCGTAGGGCGTCAAAGCTAATGTACCCCGCGAGTAGAGAGTCCTTCCCGGGAATTCCCGCCCGAGAATTCCTGGGAAATTGAAAGAAAATATATTTCCCGTTTCCCGGGAAAAAAACGTAAATTTCCCGGGAAAAAATGTATTGTTTTAAATCACAAATTTTCTTGCAAAAATCTTGAAAACACTAACTATTTCAAGGTTTTAAATTTAAAGTAAGTAACTGTAAAGCAAGAAGCGCATATGCATGCCTGTTTCACATATGGAGATCGACGGAGATCTCAATTAACACCAAATTGCGGCTGTTCAACTCCAACGTTAAGGCAGTTCTTTTGTACGGTTGCGAAACATGGAAAGTCACCCAATTCATCACAGGGCGCCTACAAGTTTTCATCAACAGATGCCTACGTCGTATCCTAAAAATCCGCTGGCAAGATAGAATTTCAAATGAAGAACTATGGCGCCGTGCCGGCCAAGAAAGGATAGACGGCCAAATCAGGCGAAGGAAATGGAATTGGATTGGCCACACCTTGCGACGTGAAAACGAGAATCTAGCCAAACAGGCCCTCGACTGGAATCCGCAAGGAACCCGTCGAGTCGGAAGACCTAGAACAACGTGGAGGAGAACCCTATTAGCAGAGGCCGCAACAACCGGGAGATCCTGGTCAGAGCTGAGAGCTGTCGCGCAAAACAGAGTCCGCTGGAGGGCAACTGTTTCCGCCCTATGTCCCATGAGGGATTAAAGGAGCAATTAGAACTGTAATGTCAAAATCCTTGTTTTCTATAAAAAATTAAAGCCTAGATAATTTTTAATAGTCATTACCACTCATTGTAGTTACATGTCATGATTGATTTTTTGTTGGGTATATTTTATTTGATGGAATAATTTAGTGTCATTCTCATTGCATTCTCTTTTGAAACGAAACATCTTTAAAAACTTATTTTTCAAATCAAAAATAAATTAATAGTCCAGTCAAATCAGTCGAAAAAAGAGGATGAAATTGCATTTTACGATATACAATTGTTTTTTTTGGCATTTGTTCGGGTACATCTGACAATGATAAAACCAAGTTTGGGGTCGCAGTGGCTTGGGAAAAGCCGCCATCTTGAAAAAGAGGGAGAGCTTGTTTATATTAAATAACTCGTTTGCATGCAATGATAGCTGAAAATAATCATTGGCAAAGTTGTGGAGAATAAAATTATTTATAAAATGAGGCCACAACGAGGTCCCTAAGTTGATTTGGCTCAAAGTTGTGGCCGGTCAAAGTTCAACCATGATCGGGTTGTGAGGGTTGAATGCAGGTTTTTGCAAATTGCTCACAAAATTTTAATTTTTACGGCTTAATGCCCATTAACAAACTTAAAGTCCTAGTAATTACATATGAGCCCTTGATCGTCGTTATCGCTTATATAGTTTGCGATCAATCTAACGCCAAAGTTCGCACTGCACGTGCCTGAAATAACTGATAACGCCATTTTTTTTAATATTTCGTTAACGCTTGCTCATATTTTTGAATTAAATTTACTTGTATCTTTTCTAAATGAGTTTTTCATTTATTTTTCAACATTAATTGTTCCTCCTAATTCCCATTTCACTCCTAATTCCTACTAGGTTTCATTTTTCCCGGATTCCCGGGAATCCCGGGAAAAATGAATTTATTTTTCCCGTTTCCCGGGAACAAAAATAATCCGGGAAACGCGACTCTCTACCCGCGAGCGATAAAAGTAAAGGTATCGGCGGCTTTAATTAAAAAAACTGAAAAATAACAAATTTGAAAACGAATTAAGTAATTAACCCCATCCAAAAAGTAGAAACCCTACTACCAATCTATATTCTTTTTATTTTAATATAATAAAAAATAATATTTATTTATTTATTTATTTATTTGTTTGAAAGTACACAAGACGTTAGTCTTATAATAGTACCTACATAAGAAAACGATATATAAATTGAGCTTACACTAAAAATTACATTAATAATGAGGGAAAAGGGAACAAAAACAGAATCTAAAAAATTATGGTAGTTATTAAACAAAACAAGTAGAACTAGAATAAAATTAAATTAAAATTAAGTGAAACTAAGTGATGCTCGAATTCTAATTTGCTATCCTGTTGGCTAAATACTTAATGAGACTCCTTTTGAAAACGCTGCTCGATTCCGTCATTTGTATATTAGTAGGAAGAGAATTCCAAAGTTGAGCGACGTAAACAAAGTAAGAACGTTGTCCTGATAAAAGTCGAAAACGCGGGATTAATACAT
Organism: Thereva nobilitata; assembly: GCA_963855945.1. NCBI lineage: Eukaryota > Metazoa > Arthropoda > Insecta > Diptera > Therevidae > Thereva > Thereva nobilitata. The sequence goes on from OY979694.1 coordinate 144,680,524, forward strand.
TTAGGTTTCTAGGTGATTGGGACAACTGTATAAATTCAGAGAGGTAAGAAGGTTTGCGCCGGTGCAGAATATCATGGAAGAATTTTAATAGCCTATAGTGAAAGTAGATATGAAAAGGGCACCCTAGAACATTAGATGAATAAGGTGAAATGTGATCATGCCTGCGAAGATTATATATAAAGGGAACGCAATCGTTGAAAGAAACTGTAATTTTCCGACCACATGAAGAATCCAGAGAAGGAAATACAACGTGGCCGTGCATTATATGAGGTAAGACTAGCGATTTTACTAATCTCATCCGAAGGGCACAGCTTAATAAGTTACCGTGTACACGCAGCTTCCTTAAAACTCCATAAACTTTGCTGAGTATTCCTTGTATGTGGTCGCAACAGGTCATTCTGTCATTTAGAATAACCCCAAGGTTCTTAACTTTGTTCACCCGTTCGATGTGAGTGTGGCCCAGTGATACTTGTGGAAGGTCGAGGACAGAGATAGAGGAGTTGGAGAAAACTATAAACTGGGACTTAGCAGGATTGAGAGTCAGGAGATTAGATGAAGACCAGTCGAGGATGTTATGCAGGTCTGCGGTCAATTTACTTATCCCAACCTCAAGCTTGTCTTTAGGCATTGCAAGATAGAGCTGAACGTCGTCAGCATACATATGAACATTACAGTTCGTGACAACCGCGGGAAGATCATTAATGAATAAACTAAAAAGAAGCGGGCCAAGTATCGACCCTTGGGGAACACCATCTGATAACATAGCAGGAGAAGAAATAGAGTTAGGGAGTTTAACCTGCTGCGAGCGATTGGTTAGGAAACTGTGCAAAAGCTTGAGGGCAGATGACGAAAAGCCGAAGCGAGCAAGTTTCGCTAGAAGTAGGGACTGGTTAACTTTATCAAAAGCTTTTGAAAAATCTAATAGAGCGAGTAGACAAACTTCATGATAATTTAGAGAGTGCCTTATATCAGTGGTAATGTTGAGAAGTGCCGTATCACAGCTATGAGATTTACGAAAGCCTGATTGGCAAGCATTAATCACCTGATTTCGTTCACAAAACTCGATGATTTGCATTGCAATTAGCTTTTCAAGAACCTTAGCGAGAAATGGGAGGATGCTGATTGGACGAAAGTCCGCAGGACATGTAGGAGTTGCACATTTTGCAATCGGCAAGACAAGCGCATGTTTCCAAGAATTGGGAAACTCGGATGCAGTAAGGCAGGTGTAAAATAGATGAACTGAAGCAGGCAGGATACAAGGCATTAACACTTTCAAGAATCTAGGCGACATATTATCACTACCAGTGGCATTAGATTGAATAGAATATACTGCACTAATTATTTCGGAAGAATCCACACAGCGAAAACTGAAATCGCTTGGAGCGGGAGGCAGTGTAACTAGTTGCTTTGAGTAATGGTTGGCAGTGTTCAAGCTTTCAACGTCAAAGTCATGAGCTGTTATCTCATTTGTAGTGATGGGTCAAGCTTGCGCGAGTAAAAATTACGTTTGGCCACCTTGATTTTGGTTGTGACTAAATTACGAATACGTTTGTACGAGTTTCTAGCACTTGCACTTTTAGTTGAAAAATATCTTTGGTAAAGAAATTCCCTCTCAGCGATTAAGGATTTCAACTCCGAGCTAAACCATGGTTTGAACTTATCAGTAATAGTTTTGGAGCAGATAGGGGCAAACTCATCGTTCAGTTGTAAGATCAGCTCCTCAAGGCGTGCAGTTTTTTCGTTCACGCAAGAGAGGGTAAAAATATTCGCACAGGGTAGAGATACACATCTATCTTTAAGGTTGTTATGATCAATATTAGCATAATCATGGAAAAATATGGTTTTAGGGGGCTTCGAGTCAACTGGGATGTTACAACAACAAAACAATAAATCGTGGTCCAAAAAACTAGGGGCTGATATTTGGTTCTGAAAGTTGATCAGGTTCGGGTCGCTTACAAGAAAAACATTGAGAAGTGAAGGATGCAACGTATTATAATAAGTAGGGAGCTCATTGATTACATTTGGCCCTAATTTGTGCATAGCATAGAGGAATAAATGTTGTTGATTGCTCGACCTTATTAAGTTGACATTGAAGTCGCCACCGACCAAGATATTGGAATATACACGTGATAAATTAGCCAAGACTACCTCAAACTCAAGGAAATTTTCAATACTAAAATTACCAGGAGGGCAGTAAACACAGACAAGGAGAGTTTTAACGAAGTTACACACCACTTCAACACATAGGAATTCCATCCCAGGAGAAGAAGAGAAACCTACAATCTTAGATTTAATATTGTCACTCAGATAGATGGCCACTCCCCCACCAGTGCGATCCCGCCGATCATTGCAAAATAACCTATAGCCGCTAAGAGAAACCAGCTAAGAAGGTATAGATTCGTTTAACCATATTTCACTAGCGAAAATTGCATGAACACCGGTATTGAGGAACATTTCACCAAATTCATCCACTTTATTTCTTACGCTACGGGCGTTGACTGAAACAACTTTAAAACCTTTACACCTGGAACTGAAAATTTTAATAAGTGTTCTTACTTTGTTTTCGCCAGTAAAATTCAAAGACATAAAGTATATATCAAAACGGGATTCGACGAGCGCAGACGAAAAGGCACTGCAGTTACAAAATTTCCTAAACCAAGACGCATATTAGAGCTCGAACACAATAAGAAATACAAACGAAACATCACAAACCCAAGAAAATAAAATTGAGAAACAGAATAACTAAAACTTAACAATAAATGAATAAAACTTAACCATAAATGAAAATTACATATATCATATGCTGGCACTAAGCAATCATACGCTTGCGCTTTGCGGCTCCAACGATTCCACAGACGGACACTCCAACTCAGCAAGATCACGTACAGTGAAAGGGGGATCTTCCTTCCTATGAGCAACCCGCACAAGGCCATCAATGGTGTTGACACTATGCAAGAGTCCCATTCTTCGCATCCTCACTGCAGCACTCAGCAATTTGTTGTTGTGCGGTGAGAGGCTTTCATTTATATAAACTGGGGAGTCAGCTGTAAAGCCCTCAAGGTTGTTGAGAGCAAACTTAAATTTTTTGCTACGTCGCACAGCAGTCATAAAGGCCTTTGCTTCACGGAGACCTGAAAATTTGACAACAATTGGGTTGTCGCGTCTGTTTACCCCGTTTGAGGCGAAACGCATCAACATACGGTGAGAGTTGGTGTTTGACATCAGCTGATATGCATTTAATAATTCTCAGTGGATCCTCCTCTGCCTTTCTTGGGATCCCTCTGATGATGACGTCACTCAGCCTCTGATATCGTACCGCATCATCAGATAGACTGGACTTCATGGAGGCGAACTGGCTGTTGGTGCTGTTGACCTCAAAATTAAAATCCGTTAAGTGTTTACTGATTTTAGACACTTTAGTCTGGAGAGTCTGCACTGCGTTGTTTACGTCCATCAGCTGGCTTGAATATGAGTCAGCGATGCTGCTTAGCCCATCCGTTAGACGGCGCTCCATAGAGTCCAGTCTGTCCGTTAGTGTTTTAAAGGTGGTGAAATGCTCCAAAAACTGAGCCTCGGACTTTTTTAGTTGTTTTACCAGGACGTCAATTTTTGCGGAAAATCGCTCTTCAACCGTAGATAAAAGCTCTTCGAAGGAGTTACAACCGCAGGCACTTTCTGAAAAAGTTCTAGCAGCACTTCTGGTGGTGGCCGGTGATGGATTTTGCAGATTGTTGTTGTTGTTTTTTTTTGGAAGGCAATTTCACAGGAACTTTTGCTTTCTCCATTGTTCCGTTTACAAGGGATAAACTGCCAATATAAAGATGCAAACACGCACAACACCAAACGCGAAAAGGGGGGGTTGATAGGAAACACGATGTGGCCAAAATTAATAATTTAGTTATTTTTATGATGATCTGGCGGTTAAAAATCGCGGAGCACAAACGGCAGCTCTATTCACTCACGCACATGAACATCGCCATATAGTAAGATATACATACAGTGGCGAACAGAAGTCAACGTACACCATATAAAATAGCGAAAATTCGTATTTTTATTTTATTTTTAAAAATTGAAAAAAAATGTGATATCACAATATACGTATCAAAACATTTTATTGAAATTCCATAATAAATTATTTTTACAAAAAAAATAACAAGAAAGTGAAATATACAGAATTCACAAATAACAAAAGTCTACCCAGTCTACGTACACTTAAAAATTTTTATTATTATTTTTTGTAGAAACAATTTCATTATGCAATTTCAATATAATGTTTTTGTACAAAGGATTGTACTTATTTATTTTGTAATATCACAATTTTTTTTATGCTATAGTAAACGAATTTTCGCTATTTTATATGGTGTACGTTGACTTTTGTTCGCCACTGTATAACACAATTCAAAAAAATTATCTCGCTCTATCCCTTTAAATCGTCATTAAAGAGAATCATAAAAAACAAATGGAAGCTACAAATTTTCAGCTTCTTCAATACACAACTCCTGCCACCCCATTAGAATAAAGAGAAAATTCACCCATCATCGCTCTTTTTTTATTGACTCAAACGAAAATTCATATTAAGTGTCAAAACAAATTTCGAAGCAAAATTTTCAAGAGCAACTCCACAGCAGGCGAACCCAGAGAAGAATACCAGAAAACGAAACCAAGAAAACAAGAGAATATGGTGGATAGAGAAAATTTGTCTATGTTCGACTTCTCATCAGTGTTTCCATTTTGGATACAATTGTATCTTTTGGATACATTTTAAATTTTTGGATACGCGGATACTTTTTTTATTAAAAGGATACTTTTTGAGTAGTAAAAATTTATCCTAATTTATTTATTCGCCAAAAACATATTTTATTTATTTTTAAAATTATATTTACCACCGAAAACCATTATCAAAAACATATTTTGATGTGTAGCCTCACAAGATGTAATGGCAGTCAGAAACGCGGCTTTCTCTTGAGGCTGTTGTAAAAAGACTTCTAGAGCAAGGGATGCTTTAAAATTGTATTTCATTTCTTGCACCATTGATGACCTGTCCGCAAACGCAAAAGAAATAGCTCAAGATTTAGATAACCCAAAAACCAAACTATATTTCTACTTTCTTTTCTACTTGGCCTAAGCCAAGATACCAATAACAATGGTGAACTTTTCGTTGACTTCTGTAGTTCCCATCAACTCATGGTAGGTGGAACTTACTTTTGTCACAAGAAGATACACAAGGAGACCTGGGTATCGCCCGATGGTAGAACGAGAAATCAGATAGATCACGTGGCCGTCAGTCGCAGATGGCGAACTATTCTGGAGGATGTCAGGAGCTTTAGGGGAGCAGACACTGGAAGTGACCACCATTTGGTAGTAGCAACTATCCGCCTAAAAATCGCTGCAATCAGAAACGTCCAACGCGATGCCATAAACCGTAGACGGTTTAACGTAGACCTTCTGCGTGAGAGCACCAAAAAGCGAGAATTTGCTGGCAAACTGCAAGAAATCTTAAACCAGCAAACCGTTTCTGACGACACAAATATTGAAGAGCTGTGGAGCACAACAAAGGGCGCTATAATAACAGCAGCGGAAACAAGCATTGGTTATGTCCAAAGAAACCAGCAACACTGGATCTCGGACACAACCTGGCAAAAAATTGAACGCAGAAGGGCCCTCAAAAATAGCGTGAACTCTACAAGCGACCCGGAAAAACGACAACAACTTGAACGGGAATACTCCCAATTACACCGGGAGGTAAAGAGAAGTGTCCGGCGTGATAAAAGGCGACAGATAAATGAGCTCGCAGAGAAAGCGGAAAACGCGGCAAACACAGGCAACAGTAAAGTGCTGTACCAAATCACCAAACAGCTCTCGGGAAAGCACTCTACTAAAAAGCATGCCGTAAAGAGTGCGGATGGAAGGCTACTGTGCAGCGACGAGGAGCAACTCCAAAGATGGAGAGATTACTTCTTCGCCGCCCTGAATGGTTCATTTACACAGGAACCTCAGGAAAACAACAACAACAATGCACAGCCAATAAGAATCACCACTCGTGCCCCATCCAAGACTGAAATAGTAACCGCAATTCATGCAATGGCCAATGGTAAAGCAGCTGGAAAAGATGGCATCCCGCCAGAATTGTTGAAAGCCGACTCAAGCCTCATAGCAGATGCGCTACAGCCAATCCTGGAAATAGCATGGAACACCTGTACCTTTCCGGAGGATTGGACGGAAGGTATCATAGTCAAAATACCAAAAAAGGGGGACCTAACAATATGTGACAACTGGAGAGGCATCTGTCTATTATCTACTGTGGGCAAAATCTTGTCCCACATATTACTCTCAAGGATAAGAGAGGCAGTAGATCGAACGCTTAGAAGACAGCAGGCTGGATTCAGAAAAGCCCGCTCCTGCATAGACCACATTAACACCTTGAGAATCATAGTGGAGCAGTCTACTGAATTCCGATCCCCCCTTTACCTTGCTTTCGTAGACTATGAGAAAGCGTTCGACTCGGTTAATAGGAGCTTTATATGGCGAGCTCTTCGGCAACGTGGACTGCCGGATAAAATAATAGAATTGATAAAAGCTCTATACAACAATTCCAAATGCAGAGTTCTTCACAATGGAAAACTATCCGACAGCTTTGAAGTGAGCTCAGGAGTACGGCAAGGATGCCTACTTTCGCCATTACTATTTCTTATAGTAATAAACGACATCCTTGTCAGCGCTCTAGATACTAGAACAGGTGGCATACAATGGGGATTGTTAGACCGCCTTAAGGACCTCGACTACGCGGATGATATCTGTTTGCTGGCCCACAGACACCAGGACCTCAGAAACATGTTAAACAATTTGGCAACAGAAAGTAGTTCAGCAGGCTTAAGGTTAAATCCGACTAAAACCAAAGAAATGCGGATAAATGCAAACACCCTTGAACCAACAGCGCTAAATAACCGTGACGTGGAACTGGTTGATAAATTCTGTTACCTCGGTAGTATTATTACCGAAAACGGCGGTACAGAAGAAGACGTCAGTTCCAGAATAAATAAAGCAAGAAGCGCATATGCATGCCTGTTTCACATGTGGAGATCGACGGAGATCTCAATTAACACCAAATTGCGGCTGTTCAACTCCAACGTTAAGGCAGTTCTTTTGTACGGTTGCGAAACATGGAAAGTCACCCAATTCATCACAGGGCGCCTACAAGTTTTCATCAACAGATGCCTACGTCGTATCCTAAAAATCCGCTGGCAAGATAGAATTTCAAATGAAGAACTATGGCGCCGTGCCGGCCAAGAAAGGATAGACGACCAAATCAGGCGAAGGAAATGGAATTGGATTGGCCACACCTTGCGACGCGAAAACGAGAATCTAGCCAAACAGGCCCTCGACTGGAATCCGCAAGGAACCCGTCGAGTCGGAAGACCTAGAACAACGTGGAGGAGAACCCTATTAGCAGAGGCCGCAACAACCGGGAGATCCTGGTCAGAGCTGAGAGCTGTCGCGCAAAACAGAGTCCGCTGGAGGGCAACTGTTTCCGCCCTATGTCCCATGAGGGATTAAAGGAGCAATTAGTTAGTTTATACATTTTGAACAAAATAATTATAATGAATAAGGAATTTCAAGAGAAAGTTCGGCTGCACTGTCTATATGAATACATGAACCATTATTACAAATTAATATTAAGTAACTTTATTTGCTTAGATAAATTATTATCAGTTGATAATTTAGGTGATATTAATCCAGAAGAAAAAGAAATTCAATTGTCTGCCTGTTCATGAAATTTACATTGGTGCTAAAGTACAAAATTGGTTAACAAAATTAAGAAAATATAAAGCTGTAAAATTTAAAGAAAATATAAAAAACTTTCATGTAGACCTCGCATTGCAAATACAAAAGCGGTTCTATTTTGGAAATTATATAATTTTCAGTTTTGAATCCCAAATACATATTGGGATCGAAGGAATCCTTACTAATACTAACGGAAAATTTTTCCAATCTTTTTGAGACGCTGAGTCTATAAACACCGAATGGAGGCGTTTAACTCTTAATACATACTAGTATATTTTTTGAAATTTCTAGTATTAGTTAGATACTTTTTGGATACTATTTTTTTCTCATTTGGATACTTTTTTGACGAAGTGTCGTGGAAACACTGCTTCTCATATCCCGGTATTCGGCTCCGAAGAAGCTGCGCTTAGTTCAGCTGCTGAGGGACCTGTATCAACGCAAACCTTTGCGTGAGTGTGAGTTCAATTGAATTGAATGTGTTGGACTTTTCACGTTGATTTTCGGTACCAAAGAAGCTGGAGATATTACAGCTTCCCTACGTTGTGTTAGGCCTCGGCCACGATAAGAGCGGCGAGCGGCACCACAAAAATTTAATGTCTCGCATTAGAGGTGAGCGGCACTTTAGTATTGCCGCTCTACCGCTCTCCGCTCGTATCGTGGCCGAGGCTTTATTCTTTGTATACAGTAGTATGAATTGTACATTTTATATAAAAAAATCTGTACATTGCTTGCTTACTGTTTCCAGATGAAGAAATATATTAAGATTTTGTTTTTGATTGATCTTAATATATTTAAATTAATTTTTTATGAAGTTGCCTATTTGGTCAAGGGAAGCAGTGCTTCCTTTGCTTCCAAAGAGGAACCGCCACTGAAGATCGAACAAAACGTATAATAGGGAGGACTCTTTGCTAAAAGGGACCATCTTTAAATCTTGACATATCCTCAGCACAACTTCCTAAAGATTTCGACTTTGAAATAAACCAGAGAGCATTCCGACGAAGACCGTAGAAGCTGGATTATTAAGTCGAAGACCCGCTAAAAAACCTCTACTATCAGGAAAATATATGAAATATTAAAGGGGGTGCTTTAGTATTTAGGCTAGTCGGCGAGAAGGAAAAAATGATTAAAAGTGTATTATTGGCCCATAGGCGAGATTATTGTTGGAATCGCTTCGTTTTAGGGTGTAGTTAAACACCCTAAGTTTGCCCACAAATTGGTTGACCGCATAACTTTTTAATTAGGTTATTGTGAATAAAATAGGCACTTTTTTATATTTCTTTCAATAGCTCCGTTCCTGCTAACTTTTAGTATAACATATGCATTGCGAAAGCTCTTCGTTATGAAATTCTCTAAAAAATAAGCCCTATTAGAGGTCGCTAGGTGCAAGGGTGATCTTGCAAATGGCTTCCAAAGTTTTCAAAACACGTTATTTTCACTCTTTGTTTACAGGAAAACAACTGCACATAGAAGGATGAAAATTCGTAAAGATGGTGTTTATGTGGTCCCGGCAATGAACAAAAAATTTTTACATAAAATGCATTTAATGCTCCATTCATCTGCTTCTTTCACTTCCATTGCTGAAAGGTATGAATATTTTTCAATGTAGAATAGCAATTAGAGTAACAAAATTACATTAAAGCTGCTGTCAGACGTTGCAAGGAAAGCGCTTGCTGCGAGCATTTTGCTTGCTAAAAGTTATGCTCGCAATGTCTGACTAGCTTGCGAGTACTTTATGAAAGCATTTTGCAACTTTCATGCGAGCACTCTCACGTGAAGTGCTTTCCTAGTGTGACTGGTACACTTACTGAAATTTAGCGAACTCTCTCAGAGCGAAACACTTGCACGAGCGGCTTTCATTTGCAATTGCTGGACTAGCAAGCGTTTTCACTTTCAGCAGTAATAGTTCAGTCGAAATATACTAAAAAAAAGCTAAAGACTGAAGATAATTGGGAAGCTGCTGAAAATAAATTGGTACAGCCCTTAAAAACATTATTATAAATAAAATGTCGAGACGGACACGCGATTGGTCGCCGGGAAATATTTTTATTCAAGATAATCGCTTACTTTGAAACAAAATATTGTATGTTAAGAGACCGTTAATGTGGTAGTTGCAAAAAACTGCTTTTTACCTTTGACATTGAATAGTTTTTTCTGTATAATCCGGATTTTTGGAGACCTCTGTCGTTTCATTTATAATGATGTTTTTAAGGTGTGCACCAATTTTCACCTTTACTAGAATTATGCCGAAGTTGAATGACGACTAAATTTTTAACTGTTCACGATAAAACTCACTATAGCTAAAAAACTATTCGAAGTACACCGTTATTGTGTACAAAAATATTTTAAGTAATAGTTTGGTGCATCAGAACAGCAAAAAAAATATACTGATAATAACGCATATTTCTGAGAAAGAAATCTGCCAGGTCAAGATGCAAAGCATCGATTTAAGCCTACATATTTTCTTAACGGAATCATTCAAGTTTTTGCTCTTTACACTAAATAAAAGAATACACATTTACCTAAAATATGAGCCTAATTATGTTGCTTTACGATGATTAGTCTAGGAGTTATGCTAGTTTAAGTGAATTTTAAAAAAAAAATATTTTCGTAAACACCCTGTATCGTAGTGGATACTGGGGATAGCCGCCCTCTCTAGAACAATCTTTTTCTTCAAACACATCCAGGAATCAGCCCAGAAAATATTAGCCACGTAGTCCAACAAAGGATTTATTGAACGTCTGATGACCTTGACAAGTCGCGAATGAGTGCATATGAGTATTTTAAATCTTTAAAACGGCGATATCTCATGAATGGCAATACATACGGGAAAATGTATAATATCTTTTTTTGTAGATAATCGCCTAATCTACAAACTTTGTAAACACTGCTGCATACAATAGCGCACGCTGGCGTCGAAACAACGCAAATTTTATTTGTACTTGTTGAGACATATCCACCGATTGACAAAATAAATAATAAAACTGACTGTGCACTTTTTTTCACATTCAATCTGTTACGCTCAAAAAAAAAGCAATAAAGAGGCTTTCTGAGATTTCATATACTTTTACTTGCTGTGTCTGACACCCCTTGCAAGTGCTTTTGTACAAGTTCAGTAAAAGTACTTTCATGAAAGCGAATTTTCACTCGCACGGAGCCAAATATTTGCAACGTGTGACTGTAGCTGCGAGCGTCCGAAAAGCTCTATATGCAAGGAAGAGAGCAAATAGCTCGCAGCAAGCGCTTTCCTTGCAACGTCTGACAGCACCTTAAAAATTTAAAATTTATTTGATCCCTGTATGACTTATAATAAGCCCTCACGAAATTTTTTAAAAAATTAACTTGGCTCCTGTGAATGCTAGGATTAACTTTTTTTTAAATTTGTAATAAAAAAATAGATATAATTCTCTAAAGTAAAAATATAACAACATATATGTTTATTTATGTCGCGTATAAAAAGGTATGTGCCTAAAAAACATCATAAAATCGATCAAAATTGCGATTTTTCAAAAATTCCAACGGGATTTCATTTTCAATTGTTTCTTAAGTTTTCTAAATGAGTTTCCCAATTATAAACTGATCCTACACAAAATGGCAGCATTGTTAATTAAGGTAAAAAAAAAAACTAGATCGTTAATTACTCAAAAAGTGATGAACAGATCTTGTTGAAATTTTTTGTTCATTGCCGGGACCACATAAACACCATGTTAATTAGATTCTTTTATCTAATTGTTAAAATGCAAAACCGAAAACAAACTTGGAGAAGACTTTCTCAGTGCAGCCTCACACTGAGTAACGAAGAAAAAAGGCTTATGGTTGTTGCTTAATGACTGAATATTGATTTATTTACAATGGTCTTTTATATTTTACAAATTATGCTTACACATCAAAGCTCAAGAATTGAACCTTGAACTGGCCAAGAATCAATTCTTGAGAATCAATGTGAAAGCATTTTTACAGGTAATTAATTGCTGATAATGGCAAAAGTTTACATGAGCGGATGTCCACCGATGCGCGCGTGCCGGAAATTTGGTGCATTTCCAGACATCGGGAAATTGGCTGTAATTCTAGACATCCTCCCCGGCCTTGAACGCTTGAAGTTCAAAGGCAGGATCGTTTTTCGGTCTACGTGTGGTGCGTGGTGCTGGCTTCGGAAACGAGGATGATCTTCTGCGTCTCAGATACACCCAAATCAACGCTCCGATGCTAAGAAGAATTAGACTGGAGTATCCTACTGCATATTGGTGGGCGTCGTGTTTGGACAAGCTGTGCGGGAGAATGGTGTTTGCCTTAAATTCCTCAATTTGTTTCGTCCAGTTGGCGAACAATTCACTGTGATTTCTGCTGGCTAACTTGGGAACTGCATCAGGGCGTAGAGTCGCCAATTTTACTGCCAGGGTTGTAAAGTTAATTGGAGGAGTGAACGAGGTCTCGATGCTGGTGTTGACCACGGATCGGGAGTAAAGGACGGTGGATCCTTGCTTGACGATGCACTGGGCCTTCAGAAGTAGAATTCCATTTCCTCTTAATGTTTGCTCGTACGACACAGCATTACACACTATATTTATGGTGACTTCTTCTTTGAGAGAGTAAATCCAATGGTTTTGCTGCTGAAGTGGTATCCATTGGTTGGTGTAATGAACTAAGGTCGTGGTGCAGTCTTCAGGAATGATGTTCTTATGTAGTGCGAGCGCAATCTCACATCGCTCTCGGAATGCGGCTGTTGTGTAAGTTGGCCGTCTTAATCTGCAAATGTACCTACTGAAATCTTGGTGACATTGTTGAAATTCCCTAGTGGACATAGGGTAGAAGCTATCTTGGTGAAGGTCACTTATTAGGAAACGATTAGGTGGCTCTATTATTATCGTAGAGTTTCCGTGTTCCATGGGCAGTGGAATGATATTAAAGAGGTTGAAGTTATCGTCCCGTATTAATGGTAACCTTAAGTTGAAAATGATGCTGTTGTTAGTTGTTATTACATCGGCTGTCATTAGTTGGTACAATTGTTGCAGTTGCATTTCCTTTCTAGTTAGTGGTAACCGGGTTTTGGGCGGAAGGTGTTCTCGAATAATTTGGAACTCCCCTTTCAGTTGAACCGGCGTTATTAGCAGGGGATTTATTTTCCCATGATGGCTGTCGGTGATAGCTTCGATTAGTGCCGTTTGCATTTTCCTGAAGCTGCTCATTATCAACGTCGTATGCGTAGAAACGAAGTTGAATAGCTGCAAGACATGTTGTTCTTTCACTTGCTGATTTGTTTCTTGGATTTCTTGGTGGATTTTTATGAGGTGTTTATTGATCGTCGAGAATTGTTGATCGATATATTCTTCGTCTTTCTTGATGATGTTTTGGGTGGATTCTATTAATGATGTTTGATTTTTGAGGAGTGCTAGTAAGTGTGCCTCGTTGGTCTCTCTATCTCTTATGATCGCGTTCATATTTTCGGCGTATTCTTGGTCTAATACACCAAAGAGGCGGTTGGCAACAGTTCCAATGAAGTCGAAGGGGGACCGTCGTTGGCGTGAATGCGATCTCCGCAAGAGGTTGTTCTGCTGCTGAATGGTTAGGAGTTCATGATTGAAGTCATTCGCAATGGTTTTACATAGGCGCTCGTATCCTGCTGCAAGCTGACAGAGATTTCTTAGTCGTTCTACCAAACCTGTTAGTTCTTCTGCTTCATGCCAAAAGTTTGTGGTATCTAAGTACACGATGAGGTTCCAGTCACTTGCTACTATGTCGATGCTCCCAACGTGCTCAAAATATGTGCCGACTTCAGGTTCAAACGCGGAGATTTCAAAGGGTACTTTCTGAGTTTGCCCGAGAGCTGGTAGAACCAGTAAAGTCAGTAGTACTGTGGTCATGGCATTAACGACTGTCGAGCTCTTGGCTTGCTTTGGCCGTGGCTGTTGATCTTCGGCTAACCTTTTTGCGTTAGTGTCTGTTGAATCTGTTGCAGCCTTGTGCCAGTTAGAGTTTATTGGTAGGAATCTACCTCTTAATGGATGAGGAGGCAGTTTCCTCTTTGGCCTGGTCAGCTGGTCGATAGTCGGGACAATGTTCGTTGCTGATTCTGGTTCTTCCTCCGATGGAAGTGGGCAAATGCGATGAATCGCTCTTTGAGTCTCCCCAGTGGCAGTTTTAATACTTACCACTCGCGCTTTATTGTCCTCTCCTAAGTGTACTTCTGTAACCCTTCCCATTTTCCAGTTTAATGGGGGTAAGTTTTCGTCCTTCAGTAAGACTAATGTTCCTGGCTTGATGTTTTGACACTCCCTCTTCCATTTATATCTTGATTGCAGTTCCTGTAGATATTCGGTTGACCAGCGTCGCCAAAATTCATGTTGCAGAACTCGCACCATATTCCATCTTTTGGCTAAATTTGTTTTTAAGGTTTCGGCTTGGGGATCTGCTATTGTAGTCAGCGGTTCTCCTATTAAAAAATGTCCTGGTGTTAGGGCCTGGAAGTCATTCGGGTCATTAGACATAGGCGTGAGCGGTCTTGAATTGAGAATCGCTTCCACCTGTGTCATTACTGTACACAGTTCCTCGAATGTCAGAGATGCGCCGGCTAAGAGACGTTTGAGGTGATGTTTCGCCCCTTTTACCGCCGCTTCCCATAGTCCTCCCATGTGTGGTGACCGTGCAGGTATTGGACGCCACTCGATCCCTCGCTGGGCACAATATTCTGAGACTTCATTTTGATGCTTTGTGTTCGAAAAAAGATCTGTAAGGAAATTTAGCTCATTCCTTGCACCCATGAAATTTGTGGCATTGTCGCTGAAGATCTTGGCAGGGTTTCCCCGTCTTCCAATAAACCGCTTGAGCGCTCCGATAAAGGCTGGCGTTGTTAGGTCTGAGACTACTTCGAAATGTGTAGCCTTAGTGGCGAAGCAGATGAATACTCCTACATACGCCTTGGTTGGTGTTTTCCCTCGTATCCTGTAGTGGATGTGGATTGGGCCAAAGAAGTCAATTCCTGTGTGCAAAAATGGCCTTGATGGTTGTATTCTTTCGGGTGGTAGATTCCCCATTATTTGGCCCATACTTCTGGGTTGAACTCTAAAACATCGTATGCATTGATGAACGATTGTTTGAACTAACTGCCTTCCTCTTAATGGCCAAAATTGTTGCCTGGTGATTGCTAGCAGGGCTTGCGGGCCGACGTGAAGATGCTCGATATGAAGTTGCGTTAGTAACAGTTTTGTATAAGGATGTTTGTGTGGTAACACCATTGGGTGTCTGCTGTTGTAGGACAAGTTGGCTCTTTGTAGTCTTCCCCCTACTCTTATGATCCCCTTATCATCGATAAACGGGCTAAGAGTACTCAGTGGGCTGTCTGCCGGAACGTGTTTACTGCGGCTCAGTTCCTGGAATTCCCGTTCAAAGCTACCTTTTTGCATTATCTTTATGATAATGTGGAGAGCTTGCCGTAGTTCCAGTACTGTTAACGCCTTGGAGAGGCATTTCTGTGTGTGTTTCTCTTTTAGTCTTCGGCAGAACCGTACTACATAGGCTGTCACTCTTTGCAAGTGCCTAAATGAGTTCCGGTGGTCAGTATTTTGTAGGATAGATTCTTCGTGATGAGCTATTAATGTTGTCTTCTTGGTCCTTTCTTCAGGGAGTAATCTGGTTATGGAGACTGCTTCTGCTGGGAAAAGTTCTGTGGGTTGATAGAGAAATGGTGGTCCGTTGAACCAAAGTTCTGATTTTAGTAATCCTTCTGGTGTGGTTCCTCTTGACACGAGATCGGCTGGATTTAGTTTGGTTTGCACATATTTCCACTGCTGAACGTTGGATAATTTGTGAATCGTGGCTATTCGGTTAGCGACAAATGTTTTGAAAGTTGAGGATTCGGCCTGTACCCAAGATAGAACAATCTGCGAATCTGTCCAGTACGTAATGCTGTCCATCTTTATACTTAAGTCTGATCTAACTCGGTCCACCAATTGTGCCATCAGTTTTGCTGCGCAAAGCTCCAGTCGTGGTAACGTGATTATCTTGCGCGGAGCTACTCGTGACTTCGCACAAATTAAGCGCACGGTGATCTGCCCGGCTGCATTTTCTGATCGTAAGTATAATGCAGCTCCATATGCTTTTTCTGAAGCATCGGAAAATGCATGCACCTGTATGTTTACTGGCCGGTCTGCTAGTATTCTCCTGGGAACCTTGACGTCGTTTAGCCTTGCTAGGCTTTGTCGAAAATCTGTCCATCTTGTATGAAGTTCTGCGGGTAGGGCGGCATCCCAGTCCAGTTTTAGCGCCCATAGCTCCTGCATGAAGATTTTGGCGGTCACTATTACTGGGTTGACCAACCCAAGAGGGTCGAAAAGGTGGGCTACATCTGCTAATACACTCCGCTTTGTGATACGCTTCACTCCTTCCCATTTCGTTTTTATGAGAAACTGGTCTGATTTCGGGAACCAAGTTAAGCCTAAGGTTTTTACGGATGTTTCTGTCACGTCGCTGATATCAATTTCTTTCTCGCGGTCTTCTTTTGGGATCCTAGCTAGCAAGTCCGGGTGGTTTGCACACCATTTTCGCAGCGAGAAGCCTCCCGCCTTCATTATGTCGATGAGTTCGGTCTGCATATTGAGTGCCTTTACCAGGGAATCACTCCCTGTCATAACGTCATCCATGTAAAAATCCTTCCTGGTAATTGCTGCACCCAATGGATATCGCTCTACTTCATCTTCTGCTAGTTGTTGCAGGCACCTGGTTGCCAAATATGGTGCGGCAGTGGTACCATAGGTTACTGTTCGTAGCCGGAATATTTTCAACTCCTCTTTGGGGTGGTCTCGCCACAGAATGAGCTGTAGATTTTGATCACTTGGATTAATCCATATCTGTCGATACATCTTGGTTATATCGCTTGTAAAAACGTATTTGTGCGTTCTGAAGCGAACTAGAATTGTGAAGAGCTCATCCTGAGTTCTGAGACCCTTGTGCTGAATGTCGTTGAAGGACAAGTTCGTTGTTGTTTTTGCCGAGCCGTCGAATACGACCCGTAACTTGGTTGTACTGCTCTCCGGACGAATGACGCAGTGATGTGGTAGGAAGTAATGCTGCTGGCTGAGGTCTTCCTGTTTGATTTGTTCCATGTGCCTAAGTTGGTGATATTCATGTATGAATTCACTATATTGTTGTTTTAATTCTGGGCATTTTGCTAGTCTTTTTTCTAATGACAGGAATCGTTGAAAGGCGATACTCCAAGATTCCCCTAGGGCGGACGCGTCTTGCCTTAATGGAAGGCGAACTATGTATCGTCCTGATGATTCCCTCTTGGTAGTGGCTCTAAAGAGGTCTTCGCAATATTGCTCGGCTGGCGTGATGCAATGCTCTGGTTTGTCAATTTCCTCCATTTCCCAGAATTTTTCCAGAGCTGTTTCCAGTCCTCCATGCTCGAGATGACTTATTCCGCAAAAGGCTGAATTTGCAGCTTGTGAAGTTGTCTTCCCTCCGACAATCCATCCGAGAACTGTGTTTTGTAGTATAGGAAGTGAGTCCTTTAATTTTATTTGTCCGATTGACAGTAGTGAGATGAATAATTCAGCCCCAATCAGTAGGTCGATGCCGCGAGATATGTTGAAATTAGGATCGGCCAATTGGATGTTTTTTGGAATGGGCCAATCTGCGGTGGAGATGTAAACACTTGGTTGATCGGATGCTATTTTCGTGAGGACGAAGGCTTCCAGACTGGTTGTGAATCCACATGTCCGTGAATTTATTTTAAGATGAATTCTCCCGTGGCTTGTTAGTGCAAGTTCACCTATCCCAGAGAGGTCGAGCTGTTCCTTGCGGGGCGTGAAACCTAGTCTTCGAATGAATCGTTCGGTGGCGAAGTTGAGCTGGGACCCACCATCGAGTACGGCTCTTCCCTCCACCCAATTGCCATGATGGTCCATTACCTGCACGATGGCTGTTGACAGAAATACGTATGACGTTGAACGTTTAGACTGTGCCCCTGTGGCGGCTGCTAAATTTGCTGGAGCAGCAACGGTCTCTTGCTGTGGTGAAGGTCTCTGAGTTGACCTTGAATCATCGTGCAGTATGGTATTGTGTCTCTCTGTGCATTTAGAACAATGTCTTCCTTTGCATTTGGATACTGAGTGCCCAGTCCTGAGGCAATTTTCACATCTTTTCCACTGACGGATGTACTTGGCTCGCTCCTGCGGTTTTAGCGTTAAAAACTTTTGGCAATAGTACAACGGGTGCTCTCCCTTGCACATGTCGCATGGCCTTCTGATAGGAGTTCTTGCTAACATTAAAGAGGCCTTGTGACCTTGGGGGCGCTCTTTCATGTTGTGGCCGTTGATTCGTCCACTTCCCAGTGCTTCCAGAGATTGAAACCGGGTTTCCAAAAATTTGAGGAGTCCAAATATGTCCGGGACTTCCTTCGGATTGGCGAGTGACTGCTCGTAAAGATGATGAGTGGCTCGATCAAGTTTCTTGACCAGGATATGGTGTACGAGAGGGCTCCAACTGTCTGTGTTAAGACCTGTGTTGTTTAATTTCAGCAGCACTTCCTTTGTGTTGTCGTGCAGGGCCTTTATGGCGGCGGCTGATTCATTTTGCAACGAAGGCTGGTTCATTAATTTATCCAAGTAGGCTGTTATTAACAGCCGCTTATTCTCGTACCGCTCATTAAGTGTTGTCCATGCAATGGAATAATTATGTTCCGTTACTGGGAGGTGCTGTACAATTTTGCTAGCTTCTCCCACTAGGTTTGCCTTTAAATACATTAACTTCTGTACCGCTCCCATTGGCTGAATATGGATTAATTCCTTGAAGAGATCCCGGAACTGTTCCCACCTGAGGTAGTTCCCGTCAAACGTAGGTAGTGTGATCTTGGGTAGCTTTACTGAGTTTGATATCATTGATATAGCAGCCGTCTCCTGAGGAGCTGAGAGTTCCTGAATATGTGTGATAACGTCAAGATAGTGGTCCTCCAGCTCAAGGAAAACATTCATATTGTACTCAGCTTGGTTCACTTCAGACATGATGTCTTGGTGTAACCTGCTGATGTCAATCCAATATTGCTCCATGGTTGATCTACGTTGGTTGTAGTAGGCCTGAGAGCGCGGGAGATTTAAGTCTTGCTCTGTAGATGACAAAAGCCGTTCTAGAGCCGTCATGAGGGCATGCTGGCGTCGTAACCGCCTAGCTTGCTCTGACAGCACCTTAAAAATTTAAAATTTATTTGATCCCTGTATGACTTATAATAAGCCCTCACGAAATTTTTTAAAAAATTAACTTGGCTCCTGTGAATGCTAGGATTAACTTTTTTTTAAATTTGTAATAAAAAAATAGATATAATTCTCTAAAGTAAAAATATAACAACATATATGTTTATTTATGTCGCGTATAAAAAGGTATGTGCCTAAAAAACATCATAAAATCGATCAAAATTGCGATTTTTCAAAAATTCCAACGGGATTTCATTTTCAATTGTTTCTTAAGTTTTCTAAATGAGTTTCCCAATTATAAACTGATCCTACACAAAATGGCAGCATTGTTAATTAAGGTAAAAAAAAAAACTAGATCGTTAATTACTCAAAAAGTGATGAACAGATCTTGTTGAAATTTTTTGTTCATTGCCGGGACCACATAAACACCATCTTTACGAATTTTCATCCTTCTATGTGCAGTTGTTTTCCTGTAAACAAATAGTGAAAATAACGTGTTTTGAAAACTTTGGAAGCCATTTGCAAGATCACCCTTGCACCTAGCGACCTCTAATAGGGCTTATTTTTTAGAGAATTTCATAACGAAGAGCTTTCGCAATGCATATGTTATACTAAAAGTTAGCAGGAACGGAGCTATTGAAAGAAATATAAAAAAGTGCCTATTTTATTCACAATAACCTAATTAAAAAGTTATGCGGTCAACCAATTTGTGGGCAAACTTAGGGTGTTTAACTACACCCTAAAACGAAGCGATTCCAAGAATAATCTCTCCTATGGGCCAAAATTGCAATGAAAATGCCTCACCGACTAGCCTAATTGGCCAATACTGTATATAGTTCATTAAAAAAACACAGCTATTGCTCATTGTCTTCTAGTTATTTTACTCTTTTATTTGAATCCCATGTCGAGGGGTTGTGAAGACAAAGGTAATCCGCCCTCTTGAGACGGCCGCCATGGATCTAACGGTATATTGAGTATACTTTATTGCTTATTGTCTTCTAGTTATTATACCCGTTGAGTTTACTGTATTGCTTATGGTATTCTACTTATTATACCCTTTCATTTGATATCCATGTGGGGGGGTTGTGAATACAATGGCAATCCGCCCTCTTGAGACGGCCGCCATGGATCTAACGGTATATTGAGTATACTATATTGCTTATTGTCTTCTAGGTATTATACCCCTTCATTTGATGCCCATGTCGAGGGGGTTGTGAAAACAATGGTTTTCCGTCCTCTTGAGATGGCCGCCATGGATCTAACGGTATATTGAGAATACTGTATTGCTTATGGTATTCTACTTATTATGCCCTTTCATTTGATACCCATGTCGCCGGGGTTGTGAAGAAAATGGTAATCCGCCCTCTTGAGACGGCCGCCATGGATCTAACGGTAAATTGAGTATACTATATTGCTCATTGTCTTCTAGTTATTATACCCTTTCATTTCATTCCCATGTCGAGAGGTTGTGAAGACAATGGTAATCCGCCTTCTTGAGATGGCCGCCATGGATCTAACAGTATATTGAGTATCCTATATTGCTTATAGTATTCTACTTATCATACCCTTTTATTTTATTCCCATGTCGAGCGTGTTGTTATTGTATTCTACTTATCACACCCTTTCCTTTGATGCCCATGTCGAAATAGTTGTGAAGAAAATGTTAATTTGCCCTCTGGAGGCGGTCGCCATGGATTTAATGGTTTATTGAGTATACTTTATTGCACTGTCATCGGAGATAAAGCTGTGTGCAAAATTTCAGCATGATAGGATTTGACCGGAAGTATTCAAAAAATCGATTTCAAAATTTGTACCTGACAAACAGACAGACAAAGAGCATTGGGATTTTTCTCATCTCATATATTCTAAATGGAGTCATTTAAGTCTCTGTTTTTCTTAAATACCGTGTATCTTAGTGGATAGTGGGTATAGCCCCCTCTCAAGAACAATATTTTTCTCCAAAAATATCCAGGAATCAAGCCTGAAAATATTAGCCACGTACTCCAACAAAGGATGTTATTGAAAGTGTGATGACGTATACAGTTCGCGAATATTTTTGTTATGGCATAATCTAAGCTTGAGTGTAACTCTTTATACTACCAGTCCGTCATTTCGTTCACGTCATTGTACAATGTGTAGTAGTAAGCCTAGCTATCCTAGAGATAAAAAGGATATAATAAGGTAAGGGTAGTCTGGAGGATGCATCAGGAGGAGGCACTGAGCCTCGCGTTTGTACTTTTGGATGTTGTATGAGCTAATTTATAATGTGGCTAAGCCACAACCGTCCTCAGGGTTAGGGGGAGGAAGCCTCGTTTTAGTGTTATGCCTCCTGAAGCAAGTGAATCAAGCTAACGAGCCAACAAAGGCTGTAACGCAGGCAGTACCAGACTACCAGGAGAGCAAGTAAGTGCACCGTCCGCTAGGCAGGCCCGCCATAATGGAGGCCCACTGGAACGAATTGCCCCGGGGCCCCAAGTCAGAGGGCACCAAAAATAGATTGAAAGCCGAAAAGTTAAAATCCTCATAGGATGACAATTAACTAACGCCTACGTACGGGTGCTTTGTTTCAGTAGGAGAAGCTCATTCTATGCCTAACAATAAAATTCGGCTTATTGTTACCACCGATTTTGAAAAAAATAACTGTTTTTTTTAAATAAAAGTTTTTTTTTTGAATTTCAATCTCCTTAAAGGCATATTTTAAAGCCAGGCCTTACAAGGGCCTGTCGGGCCTGCCGCTAGGTGAAAACCAGACCTAAGCGGAACTTTGGTACCCAATTATTAATCGGTTAAGCTGGCGGAATGCCTTATTAGGGCTACCTCTGATGACATAATGAGTATTTCAAATGTTCAAAACGGCGATATCTCATGAATGACAATTCGTACTTTGTAAAAACTATTTTTTGGAGTTTACTCCTTAAGAAACGTTTCATATATAGAGCCCGGTATGAAAAATAGATAGGGAGTAAAATCAAAGCGTTAACAAAAAAAAACCCTTTAACAAAAAAAAACTTCTACTTGATTTTGACCCACTTCCATATAACCGATCAACTTCAAATTTTGCACATATGTGTAGCTCGCGTGTAACAACAGTCTATTTTGTAAAAGAATCAAGATGGCGGTTCCAAAACGGCGGCCGATTTTTGCATTTGTGTTTCCCGACCCCCGACATGGGTATCAAATGAAAGGGCATGACACGTAGAATACAATTAGTAGTGTAGCGTCATTCAAAATGGCGCCACCACAAAATGGCGGAAGACATATAATAGACTAAAAAGTAGAAAATTTAACCGATTAAGTTCAAATTTTGCACATATGCGTAGTTTGCTTAACAACCTGACCATTTTGTACAAAAATCAAGATGGCGGTCTAAAAATGGCGACCGATTTTTGCATTTATGTTCTCCGACCCCGACATGGGAATCAAATGAAAGGACATGACAGGTAGAATACAATTAGCGGTGTAGCGTCATTACAAATTCAAAATGGCGGCCAACACAAAATGGCCGAAGACATATTATAATAGACTAAAAATTAGAAAATATATAACCGATCAAGTTCAAATTTTGCACATATGCGTAGTTTGCTTCACAATGCAACGTGACCATTTCGTAAAAAAATAAAGATAGCTGTTCCAAGATGGCGCCCGATTTTTGCATTTGTGTTAGCCGACCCCCGACATGGGTAGCAAATGAAAGGGTATGACAGGTAGAATACAATTAGCATTAACAATTAAATTTTTTATGGCGGCCAAGACAAAATGGCGGAAGAATATCTACATATAATAGACTAAAAAGCAGAGAATATAACCGATCAACTTCAAATTTTGCACATACGCATAGTTCGCCTGACAATTCAATCTGACCATTTTGTAAAAAAATCAAGATGGCGGTTCCAAAATGGCGGCCGATTTTTGCAATTGTGTTCCCCGAGCCACCGGCATGGGTATCAAAAGGCAGGGCATGACAGGTAGAATACAATTAGTTGTGTGGCGTGATTCCAAATTCAAAATGGCGGATTACCTTTTTCTTCACAACCCCCTCAATATGGGTATCAAATGAAAGGGTATGACGATTATAATACAGTAATTTGTGTGACGTCAATTTAAATTTAAAATGGCGGCCACAAAAAAATGGCGGAAGACATGTAATAGACTAAAAGGTAGAAAATATAACCGATAAACTTCAAATTTTTCACATATGCGTAGTTTGCTTGACCATTTTGTAAAAAAATCAAGGTTGCGGTTCCAAAATGGCGGCCGATTTTTGCTTTTGTGTTCCCCGACCTGCGACATGGGTATCAAATGAAAGGGCATGACAGGTAGAATACAATTAGCAACAACAAAATGGCAGAATATGTACCTATAATAGACCAAAAAGTAGAAAACATAACCGATCAATTTCAAATTTTGCACATACGCATAGTTCGCGTGACAATGCAATCCGACCATTTTGTAAAAAAAATCAGCAGGGCGGCTCCAAAATGGCGGCCGATTTTTGCAATTGTGTCTCCAATTGCGTGGAATGACGCCACACAACTTATTGTATTCCACCTGTGATGCCCTTCCAATTGATACCCATGTCGGTGAGTCGGAGAACACAATAGCAAAACCGCAATCTTGATTTTTTTTACAAAATGGTCAGATTCCATTGTCACGCGAACTATGCATATGCGCAAAATTTTAAGTTGATCGGGTATATTTTCTACTTTTTAGCCTATTATGTCTTCCGCCATTTTGTGTTGGCCGCCATTTTGAATTTGGAATGACGCTACACAGCTAATTGTATTCTACCGGTCATACCGTTTCATTTGATCCTCATGTGGGCGGCCGGTGAATAGGGGCGGATCCAGCCGTCAAAAAAGGTTGTGTGCACAGCCACCCGAAA
The DNA here is from genome assembly GCA_963855945.1 of Thereva nobilitata. Classification (NCBI taxonomy): domain Eukaryota; kingdom Metazoa; phylum Arthropoda; class Insecta; order Diptera; family Therevidae; genus Thereva; species Thereva nobilitata. Next base: position 144,704,368 of record OY979694.1, read on the forward strand.
CTGGCCAAGTGCGAGTCGGAGCATGAACTCGCTCATGATCGATATAGTGCACTCCTACAAGGGAGATGTTTACAAAATATATGACGTCCTGACCAAGATTTTGTACAGTGTAGTTCCACGTGGGCAAAGCCGTGGGGCAAACACTAGTAGGTAAATCGATTGCCTAGGTCAAGCAGCATTGGATGTCGTTAGTGCTTAGTTGGGGGACTGCTTGGTAAAACAACACCCGCGTTTGCAATCGTCTATGCCGATGCGGATGCATTTATAAATGTTCATGCATGTAGCGGGAGCGTGCATGCCATGCCTTTAGCGGAAGCGTGCGGCATTCGCATTTGTTCGTTATGCGTCCTAGGTGCGGCGCTGGCATGCTTTTAAGAAAATTAACCAACTACATTATTTTTCTCAGGTTTGATCCTGGATAATCCTAGTTTATCAATATTTTCGCTAAATTGGCAAAGTATAGGTGTAGTAGAGGGAAATTGTCATATGATAGTGATGTAGTTGGGAAGTTGGATTTTTTGTTTTTTTTCTTTACATATGTTAAGATAAAGCGAAAAAAAAAATTTCTGCAAAATTGGTCCTGTGCTGCACGAGAAAATTGCATAAATGTCCATTTTTGATGCATTTTGAGTGCATTGCTACACTATTTTTTTAATTTCTCCAGTTATGTTTGTCGTAGAACAATAAAAAAAATTGGAAAATACTCGTAAATGAATAGACTATCGAACTGATTCGGTATAAATACTTTAAAAATGAATCCTAACCTCAAAAAACCAAAATGTATGAAATTTTGTTTTATTTTATTAACAATGAAACAAATAACGGGACAATGGTCGGATATTGATACAAATTGGAGAAAAGATGTACTTTTAATGCTGTATATAGCCAGTGGCGTGGCGTGCTTTGAATTGTAGGGGATGCAATCTGGTAAAATTTGTGTGGAAAAACTCCGTTCCGCGGATGCACGTTATATATTCAAAAGGAGTATTAAGATTATCTATATTATGAATAGATAAAATAAGTCTTCCATTGAAATTGCAGCAAGTGTGAGCTACTTTTGGAAGTTTTTGCTTTAAAAACAAGTCGAGAATAGCGGTTCGTTGAGTTGAGTGACTAAAGAAATTTGAGAAACCTGTGATAGACTGAAAGAAGTTTCGTCACTCACGAATCTTGTCACATGATTTCGATAAAACAATATTTAAGCGAAGGGCAAAGCAGTGTACAAAAAGAGCATTTGGAAGTTTCTTTAACTTTAACTTCACTTGCCTTAACTGAAGCTCCGTCATAGCAATTGTAACTTGGAACCACATACGAAATTCTGCATAACAAGAACTACATGTTCATGCAAACGAGCTGCTCTTCCATCATCGGAAATATTTTTAAAACTAATGAATGTTTCTTTCGTGTCACCAGAGGAAGAAACGTATCTCAGACTGGTTGACAACATAGATCGACAGGAAATATCCGTGGTTTCATCACAAATAATTGCGACAAACTCAGAATTTTGGATTTCAGAAGTCATTTTAATTTTTAGTATGAAATAGCCATTATTAAATCATTTTGAATATTGTTTGATAATCCAGAAAATACTGAGGTTGATTTTTAAGTTCTGGATTATGTTTTGCCAAAAGTGAAATTATTTCATCATAATTTTCCCGATTAATAGAATCTTGACCTTCGCGGTGTCCGCGAAAGGCTTGCTCCTGACATGCCAAGTGGCAAACATCTGTACAAATTTTAATAATTTTTCGAATCTTTTTAACTAACTCATTGTTCTCATAATTGAGGATTTATAATGAGTGTCTACTAGATTTTCAATCCTTTGGCTTGTACCGAATTTAGAAAGAGCTAAACCAATTTTAAATTCTCGGACGATTTTTGACCATGCCTATCAACGGCTTATGAAAATTATTTAAATCATTAAATCCCGAAGACCGCCAAAGGTTCTTTTCATTTGAAAATAAAATGCAAGGCCAACAAAAAATTTTATGCTTATTTTGACAACAGGTAAGCCAATTCGCGCTATTTTATAATTTAATAGAAAAGTGCCTAGTGCATGTTTTATTTTCACTTAAAATATGTAATATTGGTTTGGCCAAAGGATTGCTGCAAAAAATCGTCCATTATGCAAAAATGCTTACCATCCCATTATATTTAATAAAGCAAAAAAAACTGACATAAATAATATATAAATATTTTTCAATTTATCCAATTTTATTTTCAAACTTACTTTTTAAAACTACTTGCACTATTTTTAACTCACAAAACAAATCGCACCAACTAAATTGCAGGCAAAACAATTTTGTATTTATTTTAATTACTTAATTAATTACTCTAAAAATGCTGCTTTTTACTATTTTCTACAATTAAGTCATTAATTTCAAACCACATTGTACAAAACCATTTCCAATTAGATTGCTCATAGAATTGAATTCCCTCCAATCTTATTAGAAAACTTCTCTCCGCTCTCACCCAACAAAAAATTTGTTCAAAACTTCGTATGGATGCAAAATCTGAATTGCTTCCCTTGGCTCTGGCCACAGGACCAAAAGTTCGTTGTGTCTCCCAATCTCCACTTCCCTCTTCATCGAAGCTCCCACCGAAGTGCGTTGCAACGGACAGTCAAGGGAAGCAATTCAAATTTTGCTTCTCGAAGTCCGCTGGCATGTTTCTTTGCGTTTTCGTATACGAATTCAGAGAGAAGGAGGAGAGAACTTTCGCTCATGGACATATTTTATGCTTCCATTTAATTGATCATTTGGAGGCAATGAATTTATATCTAACAGTGGAGGCTAGAAAAAGCTGTAATAATATAAAGTTAATCTCAGAATGATAAAATAAAAAAGAAAAGTTTTGTAAAAGAAAAGAATAATTTATTGATAAAATTTGAATTTTTATTTTTATTTCCTAAGAAATTGTAAGGGATGCAATGCATCCCTTGCTTCCAAAGACGCCACGCCACTGGTTGCAGACTATACTTTTTCTACGCTTTTAATTAGTTTTCATTAATATTTTGTAAAGAAAAACGTACCTTCTGTAAAGCTAATGTCAAAAATATAATGATAAGGCACAGCAAGATATTTTCACGCAAAATAACATATTAGTAGGGAGTGTTCATTCATAACAATTTTGTAATTTAATAATTCGTTAATAGATGGCCGCCGCAAAATTTATTAAAAAAATGCTATTATTTTCTGCAATTTAATAATTGAATAGTTTATTTAAAGCTAAATGTTTCTAGCGGAACATCATTGATTGTTTATTATTGAAACAATCCTTTTCTTTCTTTAATTAATAAATCTTTTTTTTCTTTAATTAATAAATCATATTCTTGGATTTCGGCGAACAGATGTCGCCAATAGTAGTCATTCCATAACAAGTGATGGAATGAATATTCCACACGGGTGTTGAATGCTGCTAATTCCGTAACTAAAAGTAATATTAGAATGCTAAATCTAACAGAGGCGTAGAAAAAAGTATTTCCCAACAATCTGCCATTTCTCTGTGACTTTTGCCCGCCTTATAATGAGAGACTACTACAGAACGAATTGCAATACTCGGTTGTTTGGTATCGTATGGAGGTGTGTGGCGGCAAATGGCACTGGCAACCTTGAGTTCATCCGAGGAACAGTGGATGCAATGGTTTAGCTTGATATTCTAAAAAGAAATGTGCACCAGAGTGCGCAACTTCTAAGTATTACTGCTGGGTTTGCATTCTATCAGTATAATGGCCCTAAGCATACCTCAGACGTTGAACGCTATTGGCTGATATTACAATTGTAAAACAGTTTTCCCCGTTCCTCCCCAATCCCCTAACTTGAATGTTAATAGAATTTATGGGATACACCTGACAGGAGCATTCGTAAGACAATATTACCTCGCAGAAAGACCTTGAAAATGTACTCAAGCAGGAATGGGCTAGAATTAATCCTAAGTATAATAAAAATTAGTAAATTCAATGCCGAACAGGCTTCTAGCAGTAATTACAGCATAAGGAGGACCAACTTTCTTAGTATTGAGTGTTATGGACGACATTTCTTAGTATTGAGTGTTATGGATGATTTTCATTGTGAGGTAGAAATATGACCTTTCCGGAAATTTGAATTTTTCCCGTTTTTGTTATTGATTAATTTCATAATTTTTCGTTATTATTTTGAAGAAAATAAATGAAAAACTTAGTTATGTAAATTCTTATTTGGATTTGTTGAGAGCTAGATGAAAAAAACTACTTAATTCCTCTTACTCGTAAGGTGGACGATTTTCACTGTGAGCCACTGTATATAATCAGTGTTGGGCATTAATCAATTAAATTTTCAATCAATTAATTAATTGATTAAAAAAATAATTGCGATTAATTTAATTGTAGTTAAAATTAATTGCAATTGAACTATTAATTGCACCTTACAATTAATTTATTTTAATTAATCCGTGTTAATTGTATATTGCAACTAAATCAATTGCAATTAATTTTATCAATTGTTCTAAAAGACAATTAAAACTAACAATTAATCCTTTTCCGATTGGACTGAAAATCAGTAGTCGGGGCTTTATTGGTTCCAAATGACGAATTTGTTCTTAAAATTTGAAAATTCAAAATGGCGGACTAATTTTGGCAATTGTGTTCCGATTGTACTGAAAATCAGTATCGGGGGGCCTTAAGGGTTCCAAATGACGCATTTGTGGTTAAAATTTGAAAATTCAAAATGGCGGACTGATTTTGGCGATTGTGTTCCGATTGGACCGAAAATCAGTATCAGTATTGGACCGAAAATCAGTATCTGGGGGCTTTAAGGGTTCCAAATGACGAATTTGTGGTTAAAATTTGAAAATTCAAAATGGCGGATTAAATTTGGCAATTGTGTTCCGACTGTACTGAAAATCAGCTTCTGGGGGCCTTAAGGGTTCCAAATGAAGAATTTGTTGTTAAGATTTGAAAATTTAAAATGGCGGACAAATTTTGGCAATTAGGTTCCGATTGTACTGAAAATCAGTATTTGGGGGTTTTCAGGGTTCCAAATGGCGAATTTGTGGTTAAAATTTCAAAATTCAAAATGGCAGACTAATTTTGGCAATTGTCTTCCGACTGTACTGAAAATCAGTTTCTGGGGCTTTAAAGGTTCCAAATGACGAATTTGTGGTTAAAATTTGAAAATTCAAAATGACGGACAAATTTTGGCAATTGTGTTCCGATTGTACTGAAAATCAGTATCGGAGGGGCTTTAAGAGTTCGAAATGACGAATTTGTGGTTAAAATTTGAAAATTCAAAATGGCGGACTAGTTTTGGCAATTGTGTTCCGACTGCACTTTTTAAAGTCATGAAGGACGAATTTAAACTAAACCCATATTTTTCTCCAAAAAATACATACGAAAAATACGTAGTTAGCCGATATTTTTTTTTCCAAAATTAGAAAGCTTGGAGTATTTTCTAGAAATAATTTCCAGACAATTTTTATGCTACGGTCTTCACTTTTGAAGCTATAAGCGATTCTTATGGTGCTTATTTGGTACTTTTAGACCAACCTTAGGTTAAATTTGTTAAATCCTCGTCAGCTTTACAATCTTACTCACGAACACATTCAATCGCTCAGTTAGTTTGGATTGTCTAATTTCATAGAACGTTTTTCTTGTTTTACTTTTCTCATCTACATAATTTATCTATGGTCAGAATCAGAATCTTCTCTATATATCAAAAATAATGCGGTATTGTTGTTTCTAGGTTGAAGTGCATTTTGCCTTATATGGTAAAGCGAAATAGCCAAAAAACTGGCATAAAAATAATACGCGTTAATACTGAATATGAGTACAATAAAAGTACTTGCGATAAGCTGCAACTACAAAGGAAACCCAATGAAATCTACTAATAATAACAAGCTCTCTCAAAAGAGGTAAACAGAACAATATATAATTTAAAAAATCTAAAAACACGCGTTTTTTAATTTATTAATAAAAAACAAAACATAATTTTAAAATTATTTATTTATTTATTATTACGCCAAACAAGGCAACTTAAACTATATCACACAGGGATAACTTATAAATATCAGATAAAGTAACAGGTTGCAGTCTTATTCATATTAGTCAACTTTGGCATCTAATTTATTTTTTTGCCACACAAAGGGATAACAAAAGAGTATAAAAGGAGATTCAACTTAGTTATAGTGTTAGTTAGTTAGTTAGGTAATTCGGGTGACAGGAAGGATATCAATTTTTTTTGAAGGATATTTTGCTAATTCCAGGGGAGAAGCAGGAACTGTGGCCATTAAAAATCATACAACATCTGTTTACAGGCTCGTTCTTTGCATATTCGGTCCGATGAGAATATTCCCTAAGCATTTTCTTATCGTCTAATACGTGATCTTATCGTTTAATACGTCCAAAGTAAAGCATGAAATAAGCAACTTACGCCTATGAAACAGCGGCATGAGATCCAACACTTTGAGCCTGTCCATGTAGGGCGGTAGGCTTTGGAAATCACGTGGATCGTATAGATTTCTCATAGCAAAGAGTAGAAATTTCTTCTGCACTGATTCAAACCTACTACTGCCTACCTGGTATATAGGATCCCAGATCGGGCACGCGTATTCTAAAATGGGGCGGACTAGGGAACAGAAAAGGGTTTTTGTAACTCGTGCGTTGTCAAATTCCTTGGCTCTTCTCTTTATAAAGCCTAGAAGTTTGCTAGCTCTGGCAATAATATTATCGTAGTGCAAATTAAAATTTAATTTTTTGTCCAGGACAATACCTAGATCTACAATTTGATCAACACGGTCTAGTGCTTTGCCGTTGAGATAATAGTATTGCAGCTGTATGCTTTTTTACGAGAGAAGGTAATTACGTGGCATTTACTGGTGTTAAGTTGTAGTTTATTGGTGGAGCACCAGGCTTGTAACGTACTTAGTTTCGACTGAAGAAGAGTTACGTCATCACGCGACCTTATGACACTATATATTTTGAGGTCATCGGCATAAAAGAGATGTCGTATATCCCTTAGTTTTTCTGACAGGTCTGAGATGAATATATTGAATAAAAGTGGGCCAAGATGACTACCCTGAGGGACTCCGGAAGTTACCTCGATTTCTTTTGACAGAAATCCTTGAAATCTAACGGCTTGTGTTCTTCCGCTGAGATATGATTCTATCCATCCTAGAACAGGACCAGATATTCCAAATTTTAGTAGTTTTGTCTTTAAAATATGGTGGTGGACACGGTCAAAGGCCTTACTGAAGTCAGTATAGACAGCATCGATTTGATGACCGTTCTCCATACCACAAAGTAGTTCATAAGGTTAGTGGTGGTCGAGCGCCCTTTTCTGAAGCCATGTTGTTGATCATTAAGGAGTGGATCGATTATTTGAGCAATCTTATCGTAAACAAGCTTTTCGAAAAGTTTAGGAATTGCCGATAATATTGCAATGCCCCTGTAGTTATCCACCGAATGCTTGTTAGATGCTTTGTGAATTGGTATGAGGTAGGACGACTTAAATGTAAAAAGCCTGGGCCGATTTTCAGTGCAATCGGAGCACAATTACCAAAATTAGTCCGTCATTTTTAATTCACGAATTTTGACCACAAATCCGTTATTTGCCACCTTAAAAACTCCCAGATACCAGTTTTCAGTGCAATCGGAACACAATTGCCAAAATTAATCCGCCATTTTGAATTTTCTAATTTTAACCACAAATTCGTCATTTGGAAACCTTAAAACCCCCAGATACTGATTTTCGGTACAATCGGAACACAATCGCCAAAATTAGTCGGCCATTTTGAATTTTCAAATTTTAACCAGAAATTCGTAATTTGAAAATCTTAAAGTCCCCAGAAGCTGATTTTCAGTACAATCGGAACACAAATTCGTCATTTGGAACCCTTAAGGTCCCCGATACTGATTTTGCCAAAATAAGTCCGCCATTTTGAATTCAAAAACTTTGACCACAATACCCTTAATGGATTCACATAAATCAAATATTCAATTGCCATCCCACTTGAAAAGTTTTGCTTACAAACATTAATTTATGTGGCACTATCGATGTAAATAAAATATTAAAGAATAGAAATACAACGTTTGTTTCCTTAGGACAACAAACTTATCATCTCGTGAATATTTTCATTTTTAATCTAAAAATATAAACTTTTAATCATGATTACTGTTACAAATGATCAATCATCAATCGCCTAAAATGATTACTTTTCTGATTAATAGTGTTAATCTCTAATCATGATTGCAGATTTTAATCGTAATCATTAGTCATCAATCAGATTGAATTTTGCCCAGCACTGCCCGATTGCTTAGACAGCTTCAGGATACTATGTTCAACGTTCTTCCATTTGGAGCTGGGATGTGAAGATTTTCAGATTTCCCAACCCTTGGACAACCTACATACAGCTGACGTTGGGAGAAACACCATTTAATAATATCGAGACCAACAAATTGCCTTTGCCATACGTTAACAAATTTGATAAATAAGGCTGTTCCGGAACACAATTGGCCAAATTCGTCCACCATATTGGCGCAGCCATTTTGAATTTATATATCTTGTTCATAAATTCGTTATTTGCTACCTTAAAAATACTGATTTTTATTTGAATCAGAATACAATTGGCAAATTCGACGGCCATATTGGCGCGGCCATTTTGAATTTATAAGTTTTGCTCATAAATTCGTTATTTGCTTCCTTAAAAAACCCCAGATACCGATTTCCAAGGCAATCGGAACACAATTGCCAAATTCATATTTGGGTGGCCATTTTTAATTTCGGTCATATTTCGGCGGCCATTTTAAATTTTGAAAATCAGGCCTCGAGGTGCATCATGGGAGACCTCCACGGATGTTCGTGCAAAATTTCGAAGCTCTTCGACGACTGGTGCGCCCGCTATAGCGCACACATACACGCATACATACATACATACATTGTACATACATACATACATACCAGCATACAGAAACTTTCTTTTATTAATATAGACTTACATCACACTTTTGTTTTGGCGACACTACGCTTTTCATACAATAATAAATTTTAATTGTTAGTTTTTAATCAAATCCATTAAAAAGATTGACAATTGATTAATTGTTAATTGTGGAAACTCACGACTAACAATTAATTAATTGTTAATTGCGAGTTTTCACAATTACAATTAATTAATTGTTAATTACAATAGACGAGATTAACAATTAATTAATTGTTAATTTTTAATTGTCCCTCAATTTAATTTTGCCCAACACTGAAATGTATGGAATATATTAATTTAATAAATATAATTTTTTTACTTTTTTATTCATATTTATTTTCTTCTAATTTATTTATTATCCTTTAATTTATTTATTTATATAATTTATTATTTTTAAAAATCTCGGTTTTACGAGAAATTCTCGTACGAGACGAAACCGAGACGAGACGAGCAATCCTTTATTGAATCTTGTCCGAGACCGAGACGAGACGATATGAAGATCAAAAGCTCGGAACGAGAACGAGAAAATTTCAATTCTCGCCTCGTCTCGGTCTCGGTGAAACACTAGAATCGAACGAACCTTCGCTGGGGCGATTTAATTTTTCCAACGTGCGAAGAGTGAGGAGACCAAACCTGCGACACATATTCAAGTAATGGTCTGACTAGAGAAATTCAAAGATGTTTAGTGATCAAGGTGTTATAAAATTCTTTTGACCAGCTTTTAATAAAACCCAGGACTAACCTACCCTTGGAGGAAATATAGTTAATGTGAGGGGAAAAATCCAGCTTAATCCCGAGATCTGTAACAAAATTAACACGAGGGACACCCTCATTAAGAAAGGTGTAGTTATAAATTATAAGACTACGTCTCCTACAAAAAGTCATGACTTCGCTCCTAATCCCTCATGGGACAGAGGGCGGAAACAGTTGCCCTCCAGCGGACTCTGTTTTGCGCGACAGCTCTTAGCTCTGACCAGGATATTCCGGTTGTTGCGGCCTCTGATAATAGGGTTCTCCTCCACATTGTTCTAGGTCTTCCGACTCGACGGGTTCCTTGCGGATTACAGTCGAGGGCCTGTTTGGCTAGATTCTCGTTTCCGCGTCGCAAGGTGTGGCCAATCCAATTCCATTTCCTTCGCCTGATTTGGTCGTCTATCCTTTCTAGGCCGCACGGCGCCTTAGCCCTTCATTTGAAATTCTATCTTGCCAGCGGATTTTTAGGATACGACGTAGGCATCTGTTGATGAAAACTTGTAGGCGCCCCGTGATAAATTGGGTGACTTTCCATGTTTCGCAACCCTACAAAAGAACTGCCTTAACGTTGGAGTTGAACAGCCGCAATTTGGTGTTACTTGAGATCTCTGTTGATCTCAATGTGTGAGACAGGCATGCATATGCGCTTCGTGCGCTATTTATTGTGGAACTGACGTCTTCTTTTGCATCGCCATTTTCGGTATCTAATGATACTACCGAGGTAGCAGAATTTATCTACCAGTTTCACGTCACGGTTATTCAGCGCTTATCCGCATTTCTTTTGTTTCAGTCGGACTTAGCCTTAAGCCTGCTGAGCTCCTTTCTGCTGCCAAATTGTTTAATAGTCCAGTCAAAATAGATTTTTGAGTGAAGACAATTCGGAAGTTGATGAAAATTGGTACACACCTTAAAAACATCATTATAAGTAAAATGTCGAGACTGACACGCGATTGGCCGCCGGAAAAACTTTTTATTCAAGGTCAAAGGGTCAAAATATAAGTTTTTTGCAAATATCTCTTAAACGGTAAGTCCTATCATAAAATAGTGTTCACAAAGTTTGTAGATTATGCGATTATCTACAAAAAAAGTTATTATACATTTTCCCGTACGAATTGCCATTCATGAGATATCGCCGTTTTAAAGATTTAAAATACTCATATTGCACTCATTCGTGGCTTGTATAAGGTCATCAGACGCTCAATAAATCTTTTGTGGGCCTACGCGGCTAATATTTTCAGGAGTGATTTCTGGATGTATTTGGAGAAAAAAAATTGTTCTAGAGAGGGGGCTATCTACACTAGCCAATAAAATACAGGGTGTTTACGAAACAAAAATTTAATGTTTTTAAAATTTACTTCAACCTCAATTACTCCTACACCATTTATCGCAAAGCAACAAAATTAGGCTCATATTTTTGGTAAATGTGTATTCTTTAATTTGGTATAAAGATCAAAAAGTTGAGTGACTCCGTTTAGAATATATGTAGGTTTAAAGTATGGGCAAAATGCAAAAAAACGAAAAAACTATGGGATTTTGCTCACATTTTGTACCTACATATATTCTAAACGGAGTCACTCAACTTTTTGATCTTTATACCAAATTAAAGAATGCACATTTACCTAAAAAAAGAGCCTCATTTTGTTGTTTTACGATAATTAGTCTAGGAGTAATTGAAATTTAAGTAAATTTAAAAAAAATATTTTTTTTCTTCTTAAACACCCTGTATTTTAGTGGATAGTGGGGATAGCCGCCCTCTCTAGAACAATTTTTTTCTCCAAACACATCCCGGAATCACTCCTGAAAATATTAGCCGCGTAGGCCCACAAAAGATTTATTGAGCGTCTGATGACCTTATACAAGCCGCGAATGAGTGCATATGAGTATTTTAAATCTTTAAAGCGGCGATATCTCATGAATGGCAATTCGTACGGGAAAATGTATAATAACCTTTTTTTGTAGATAATCGCATAATATACAAACTTTGTGAACACTATTTTATGATAGGACTTACCGTTTAAGAGATATTTGCAAAAAACTGATATTTTGACCCTTTGACCTTGAATAAAAAGTTTTCCCGGCTGCCAATCGCGTGTCAGTCTCGACATTTTATTTATAATGATGTTTTTAAGGTGTGTACCAATTTTCATCAACTTCCGAATTGTCTTCACTCTTTAGCTGTTTTTCGTCTATTTTGACTGGACTATAAAATGTTTTTGAGCTCCTGAAGTCTGTGGGCCAGCAAACAGATATCATCTGCATAGTCGAGATCCTTAAGCCGGTCTAGCAATTCCCATTGAATGCCACCTGTTCTACTATCTAGACCGCTGACAAGGATGTCATTTATTACTATAAGAAATATTAATGGTGAAAGTAGGCATACTTGTCGTACTCCTGAGCTCACTTCAAAGCTGTCGGATAATTTTCCATTGTGAAGAACTCTGCGTTTGGAATTGCTGTACAGAGCTTTTGTTAATTCTATTATTTTATCAGGCAATCCCCGTTGCCGTAGTTCCTGCCATATAAAGCTCCTATTGACCGAGTCGAACGCTTTCTCATAGTCTATGAAAGCAAGGTAAAGGGGGATCGGAATTCAGTAGACTGATCCCCTATGATTCTCAAGGTGTTAATATGGTCTATGCAGGAGCGGCCCTTTCTGAATCCAGCCTGCTGTCTTCTAACCGTTCGGTCTACTGCCTCTCTTATCCTAGATAGTAATATACGGGACAAGATTTTTCCCACCGTAGATAATAGACAGATGCCTCTCCAGTTGTCACATATTGTTAAGTCCGCCTTTTTGGGTATTGTGACTATGATACCTTCCGTCCAATCCTCCGGAAAGGTACAGGTGTTCCATGCTATTTCCAGGATTGGCTGTAGTGCATCTGCTATGAGGCTTGAGTCGGCTTTCAACAATTCTGGCGGGATGCCATCTTTTCCAGCTGCTTTACCATTGGCCATTGCATGAATTGCGGTTACTATTTCAGTCTAGGAAGGTGCACGAGTGGTGATTGCTATTGGCTGTGCGTTGTTATTGTTTTGCTGAGGTTCCTGTGCAAATAAACCATTCAGGGCAGCGATGAAGTAATCTCTCCATCTCAGTTACTCCTCGTTGCTGTCCTGTTCTGTCATTAAAATTTAATCCCTCATTAACAGAAAAAATTAAAAAAATTTAAAAAATCGAGAAATATGTACGTGATTTGAAAAATCAGGCGTTCGTGTTTCTTAATTTTAATGGGTTTAATGAAAATAAAGTATCAAAATGTATATACCATTTGAAACTAGACATTTAAATGGTTAAATGAGCACTTATTGAATATCAAAATTCGAAAAAAACATCAATAAAGTTGTCCATGCAAGATAAGGGTATTTTTTTTCGAAAAATGTTAATTTCTGGGAAACTATCCGTTTTCCAAACGAAAAAAACATGCTTATTTAACGCAACACAAGGTATACTCTTACAAGTTTTCATGTAAATTGAATTATTTTTACGGGAGAAAAAAATTAAAAACTGAAAATCGATTTTCTGCCATTTTCTTGGAAAATTTGAGGTTATGTTAAAATGTGTTAATTACAAAAGTTTTAGATCTTTTTATTATCTACAACTTTTGTATTAAACATTTTCCACTAGGAGGTCATGTTTCACCGAAAATGGCAAAAAATCGCTTTCAACCCCTAATTAGCATTCCCATTTTACCATTTCCCTTTTTTTCGAGTTTAAATTTTTTTTTTCTTTTAGTTATAACCTTAACGACATTTCATTGCTGGTCCCTTCTTCTATTAATTTTTTTTTTCCAAAAAACTATCGGCACTAGCCTACTCATGCTGCTGCGATAATCTGGATACAGAGCAAAAGAGACAGAACGAAAACTGTTATAGCAATCGATAAATGAATTGAGACTCGAAAAGTCTCTTCTCTTTATATAGGTTTTCCAGAGTCTATTCTTCTGGTTTCTTAAATATTTCAGCTCATTATTAAACCAGGGTGGAGATGAACTTTACAATTTTCGGGGCTCAAAAGGTACGCAAGAAACGAAGGCGAACCGGGCGACGTCGACATCCAACTCATTTGCGGAAAGCAAGCTGTTGAAATCAATCGATGCAAGATTAGATGACAATTCCCCAAAGTTAAAGGAATGGGCTACCATCTCCGGACAAGAATTGTACACTGAGTTAAAGCAATGATTAAGCAAGAGTGGACGGTGGTAATTATCAACAGACGTCAGGATTATTGGACTGAGTCAGTAAAGAATACAAGATCTAACTGCCTCCCCAACACGTTAGAGACAACGCTCACTTGATTCAGGTCAAGTGAGAATAAGAAATTGAGAAAGGAGGATTCCTTAGATTCAGGTTGCTAGTTAGTTGGTAGTTATCGTCATTGTCATCCGATACCCACTGTTTAGGATCCACCGGGCAAAAAAAGATGACATTAGAAAGGACCCTTCGACAATAATACTACTCACCTTTTCGTTGTTGGCATCCAGGGCTGGTCATCCAAGGAACCACAAAGGCTGGTTCCTCCTACATTAATGCACAACCTAAAATAAATTAAGAATGATTAGTTACTTAGATAGATAAAGATTGATAAATACAAACATTAACAAAGTTGTAAACAAGAACATAACCTCAAATTTAACATAAACAAACATTGAACATAAACATTAGAGTAAACAGAAATTTATATAACAATTAAATCAATACAGAGTTATTAGTAATTTCTCTTATTTTATATTATATTAAATTAGTGGATATTCTTATGATTTATTATTACTTACCCTGTTAAAACACATACTACATTTCTCCATCCACAAAATTTAACAAGACTTTAATATTAAAAGCTTAATTTGACAGATGACGATCGTGAACTTTGTCAATTCGATAAAGTTCGCGATCGTAAATTCTCTTAAAAGCTCCAGAGAAGAACGAATGTGGATGGGCAAATAAGAAAAATGTGAGGGGATTTTTTTCGATGTAACGGCGAGCTTGCAGAGCTAACGTAGGCTTTTGATATACATATACAGGGTGTTTCAAACCACCCGTGCCACTCAATTTTCTGGGAAAGTATCGATTGAAAAAAAACACGTGTTCAATATTTTGTAAAAATGTATCTGACCATACAGAAATTGACCCCTCACCCAACCCCCACCTTGGGGGGTGTGGGGTAACTTTAAAATTTCAAATGGCAACCCCCATTTTTTTTCATCGATTCTGATTCTCCGAAGAGAAATATGAAACTTTTATCTGAAAATTTTTTTTATACGAAGCCTCCTTGCACCCCCAAAAATCATCAAAAATCTAAATAATTTTCCCCAAAAATCATTCGGGGTACAATGAAGGTTCGGATAAAAGAATGTTTCTAACAAAAGTTTGATATTTCTCTTCGGAGAATCAGAATCCGTGAAAAAAATGGGGGTTGCCATTATTCACCACCACTCCTGCGAGAGGGTGAGGAGGTGGGTGTGAATAATGACAACCCATATTTTTTCTCACGGATTATGATTCTCCGAAGAGAAATATCAAACTTTTGTTAGAAACATTTTTTAATCCGAAGCTTCCCTGTACCCCAAAAGAATGGTTTTTGGGGATTCATTTTCATTTTCGCATTTTCGGTGGTGTGTGGGGGGGATTGATGAAGAAGGTGGGGATTAACCCTGCTTTTGAACTCTTGGATGTTGTAGGAGTTCGGAAATACTGACTGTGAGATATTATTCTATAGTCGAGTTATGTGCGCAAAATTATGTTTTGCAGATTTGTTATTTTTTTCATTAAAGGTTTTTCCTATCCCGCACGGGTGGTTTGAAGGCACTTTAACCCTCAAGTCCTGGCCCTGCGTTTTTCTTCACTTCAATGTGTTCTTTGGGTCATATATAATGAGGAAAAATCGTTTTCCAAATCGTTTACCGGGCTGTTTTCGAGAACGCGCGAATTTTTTTTAGACAATACACAATATTGTAGTAATAATAATTTGATTAATTATTTATATATTTATATTTGGAGCATATGTATAACCGCAGTAAATACAGTTATACATATTAGTGGCTATCTCCAATGTACCGTATATACTTACCGGGCGTATATACGGACGTATATACGGTCGTTGCCAACCATTGTACATACGAACGAATCGTATGTCCCCAATTAGACAAATGAGAGTAGGTCAGTTCGTTACATCCACGCGGGTTGGCAACGACCGTATATACGTCCGTATATACGCCCGGTAAGTATATACGATGCATTGGAGATAGCCCCTTATTCGACAGACGTATCGCATCGAAGAGATATATGCGGCCGATTCCCTTCCGTCGATAATGAAGTTTCCACCTCGAGGCAGATACAAGTAGAAGTATGTACCTAAACTAGTCACGCGGGTCTCGTGCGCCAGTGTAGGTTGCACTTCTGAAACTGGGGCTTCCCCATTGTTGAAATCTAAATTTCGTGAAATATAAATATACGTAAACAAAAACAACAAGACCCGCCGACGGCTGTTTAGTATATTATTCGAGTGCGTGGTGTTAACTCAGTACTGCGCGTTTCTACGATACATTACTGAATTCTTCTTTTAATACCGATTATACTCGACAGAAATGCCAGAAATTGAAAATAAACGTCATGCCGAATATACTCTCTCACACGAAGAGAGTAGGAGTAAAGTTTGTTTACTGTGTATTCAAAAAAAGAAACATATGTTTAGGATAGAAGAATCTTTACGGAGTAATTTGGAAAAATTACTGAACCAGAGTATTCATGAGATATCTCACCCGTGCCCGGACTGTGCACACATAAGTTTTTTTTATTAAAAACCGTTGCAACGCACGAGTTTTATATTACGATTTTAATTAATTTATTCAATAATGGAGAAAATCACTGAAAAAACTAACTACAAATATATGAATAAAACACCAACTTTTAAAATAAAAAACCAAGGAAATATTTATTTATTTGACCGATTTAAACAATTACCGTAGATCAACTAACTTTATCATCAGTGTACACTCTCGTGGTAGATTTCCACCCTTAAATCTTCTTCAAGACTGGAATAATTTCTCAAATGTGATTTATTTATTTTTTATTTTAATTTACCAATTCCTTTTACAAAAATTTCCTCGTTCGTCTTTTTTATTTTATTTTTTTATTATGTAATTTTTTATATTGTTTCCATTCGACGTGCTTCTGTCTCCTCTAGCCTCCTTTATAATAATTTTTCTGACAAAAGTGAAATTTTAATTTGTAAAGGTGTAGCCTACTAGAATAGCCTAAAACTAAATTACACACAGTCAATTAAACTTCTCCACGAATCTTGTGGTGGGTTTGAACATACTCCCCCGGCTGAGAGATATTTGATCAGAAAGTTACAATTTTATACAGTTCTTAATATAAGAGTATAGTAACATAGAGTATTTACATAGAATTGCAATACAACTAACAATAAAGGTGAACCAATACAAACATAAGATAATGCATAAATTAACAAGTTTACAAAGAAATAATTTTTAGCCTCAATTGTTCGGATTGACATCTATAGGCAAAGGGGCCAGCTTCTTTACGCATCTGATTTGTTCGCCCATTTTGGTCTTCAAGCGCACGGTCCTGATAATTCCGTCTTGACCAGGAAAGGTTTCGATGACTCTGCCTAGGCGCCATTGTAAAGGGGGTAGATTTTCATCTCGTAGCATGACGATAGTACCATTCTTGATATGATGATCACCTCCAGCCCAATGATATCGAATATTTAATTCGTTTATGTACTCCTTATGTCATCTGGTCCAGAAGTCTTGCTTAACTTTTTGTATGTGCTGCCACTTGGAAAGGCGGTTACATGGCACATCCGAAAGATTTTTTTCGGGCAAACTCGACAGAGAATCACCAATTAAGAAGTATGAAGGAGTTAGTACATTAAGGTCATTAGGATCTGAAGAAAGGGGAGTCAACGGCCGCGAATTAAGTACAGCTTCTATTTCCACAACTAAGGTGTTGAATTGTTCCCATGTAAAGAGTTCCACTCCTACTACCCGTTTCAAGTGATGCTTAAATGACTTAACGGCGGCGTCCCAAATGCCGCCAAAATGTGGAGATCTGGGAGGGTTAAAACGCCAAAGGATACTCTGGGGCGCTAAATAATTATGAACTTTTTCAATGTGGGTTTTAGAGGAGAGGATGTCTTGTAATTCGTTTCTAGCTCCCACGAAATTGGTACCATTATCAGATTGTATGAATGAGCATTTTCCTCGTCGAGATATAAAACGTTTGAGAGCAGCTATAAAGGCTTCAGTAGTAAGGTCACTCACAACTTCTAGATGTACAGCCTTTGTAGAGAGACATATAAATACGGAGACGTATACCTTGATTTTGTTTCTATTTCTCAGCTTCTTTTCTTTAATAAAAAATGGCCCACAATAATCTATACCTACATTGGTAAAAGGCCTAGTAGCAATAGTTCTCACACTAGGTAGGTCGCTCATCACATAGTTGACTGGTAGAGGTCTTGCTCTGGCGCACCGTACGCAGTTGCGAATAACCTTGCGAACTTAGTTTCTTCCGTCTATGGGCCAATATTTCTGTCTCATTGAATATAGAGTTGATTGTATACCTCCATGTAAATTCTCAAGATGCTCCTTTTTGATTAAAAGCTGTGTAATATGATGCGACTTTGGCACGATAATGGGATGCTTTTGTTGATAAGAATATGAAGAAAGACCCAATCGGCCGCCCACACGTATTAATCCATCTTTATCAATGAAGGGATTAAGAGGCAATAGTTTGCTTTTCGTAGACAATTTCTTATTGTTAAT
This sequence comes from Thereva nobilitata, assembly GCA_963855945.1. Classification (NCBI taxonomy): domain Eukaryota; kingdom Metazoa; phylum Arthropoda; class Insecta; order Diptera; family Therevidae; genus Thereva; species Thereva nobilitata. The sequence goes on from OY979694.1 coordinate 144,722,859, forward strand.
CAACGATTTGTAATCGCGAGCGAACTCTGTTCTCTGAGTTAGTTGAAGAATTCTAATAGATGAAGCTTCGAGTTCTTCTGCGGTTATGAGTCCGGTGCTGCGATTAGTGTTTAATAGTGGAAATCTCTTCGAGTTCCCAAAACCTTGAAATATCTTCCTGTAAATTTACTAAATGGCATTTACTCATATGATTTGGTTTATTATATAAAGAAAGATTGCCTCCAATGATCCACCCTAGCCGAGTCTTCTGTAGAATCAGATCAGGCTCTTCAGGTGATGAAAGTATAATTTGACCAACACAAAGAGCAGCTAACGTAGTGCCTGATCCTAATAAAAGTTGTACTTGAGCAGGCTTATGAAATTCTGGATCCGCAAGCTGTAAATTTGAAGGTATATTACAACGTTTACGATCTATTAGTTGACTAGGAGTAGCCGAAGTGATATTTGGCACTACTAAAAAGTCAAGAGTTTTCTGATATCCATTTAATCGGGATTTTATTGTTGCCGTAACGATATATTGAGAAACGGTTGCTAGATCATTCAATCCGCCGATGGGAATATAACAACTTTGTTTAGTTAATTCAAGCATAGAAGCTAAGGCGTTGGTTATGAAATTTCTTGTTGATCCAATATCAATAATTGCGCGACATATAACCGAAGTATTATTTCTATGAGATATATGAATCAACGCAGTTGGAATAAGATCATCTGAAGGTGTTTGCAGTGTGAAATATTTATCTTGGCCCGAGTGCAGTCACAAGGTCGCCTTTGTGGTTGAATCTGATGGAGATGTGGAATCCCTTGGAACATTTGAATCAATTTTCTGGGGCTGATTAGGCGCAATTATGTGAAGAAATGTATGATGTCTCTCACGGCACACACGGCAGGAACCTGCCCATGGGCGTAACTAGAGATTTTTTCTGGGGGGGCCAGGCCCCCTAACATATCGAACTCAACGTTGGCCAAATTTCGCTCACTTGTATTAACACAGGAAATGTGGTTATAGTGGTAATATCAGCCGGCATTAGGCGGTACATAGTTCGTAAAAGCAAGTAGAAATAGTTTTGATGCTACTTATGAATAACAATTTTTATGCTACGGCCTTTACTTTTGAAGATATAAGCAATTTTGATGTTAAAATTGACCTTATTTGGTACTTTTCGATATAAGCGTAGGTAAAAAAGTACCAAACAGGTCAACTACGTATTTTGACGTTTCATAACTCTGGAAGTCGACGACTCATAACTCCTTGGCTTTTATAGTTTTAGATAGGTGGGTATTCTGCGTACAGTGCTGCCTTATTCAGGAAAGTAGGACATGGGGTTACAAAAATACAGAGTGATATGCAAAACACTAAAAAAACTTCAAAACGCCCTAGCGACTGATCGTTGAGAGAATATTGAACCGGGAACGGGTTAGAAAATAAGAATACAATCGTTTTAATAAATTAAAGTCTTAATTTCGATAATAATGAACTGGTAAATTGCATGCGACGTCTTCGGTTGTTGAGTATCAGCGCGAGACTGACTTGTAATGTTTTAGGATTTCAATATGTGTACCGCTTCTTGCTCAATTTAACAGAATTAGCCGAATATTTTTAACAGCGTCTAAACCGTTACGATTCACTCCTCCCATACGATTTCTTGTTCGTCTAACTAAAACCTATCAACAGCCGGCCGCTTTGTAAACTTAGCGTATATACCCTGTATGTATTTTAATACTTGTAAGTAGTACTCGACTGTGGAATAATTTCTCGCTGTCAGTTTTTCCGAGCTCCTGCAACATCCAAGAATTCAAACGCAGGCTTCATCGCCACCTTCTTCAACGTCCTCCAGAACCCTCATAACCTTTAACCAATTTCCCCGTAGTAAGCTTACTTCTAGACATTGCACCATGACGTGACAAACGACATAACGGACTGGTAGTACAAGCTTAGCACTGTCACATAAAAAAAGTTAGTCAGGGTAGTTTGTCCATTTTTATCATCTACCGCCAACATAATTACAATAAATGTATAAAAAAAAGTTAAAAAATCATAACATAACGTTCTGCAAAGGAATGATCACATATTCCAAATCGCCTCCCAATGCCTTGGATTTCTCAAGAGATGAAAGTTCCTCCTCCAGCCAGCCGCCCTGACTACAATCTACAAATTCTACATTCGGGACCGCCTTAATACAATTCGTATATATGGGCAGGCGCCCCAAAAACCACCTTGGCTTACGTCGACAAAGTGCAAAATCGGGCGACAAACTCATTGGTGATGGCACCTTTCGCGCCTCTATAGACCATTCAAGCCACCGTAGGAATGTAGTCGTTCAACTGTTGAACGTAAGGTTCATCGACATTTCCTCGAGCACCGCCAGATCCCCTCTAACCTTTCCTATTCTCCTCTATTCTTCAAACCTAGCGTTCAAAACCTTGTGTGGAATCCATTTGCGGCATAGCGGTAATGATGCGCATATAATAGTATTTTTTTTTGTTGCCAATTCGATAAATTTTTTTTCATCAAATCTCCGACCATGGGCAATACCTTTCATTTTTTTCATAGAGCGGAAGGCGAGTTTTGAACATCCGTTGGTAGCCCTAATAAGGCATCCCGCCGGCTTAACCGGTTAGGTTAGTAATAGGATACCAAAGTTCCGCTTAGGTCGGGTCTTCACCTAGCGGACGGTGCACCTCTTTGTTCACCTGGTAGTCTGGTACCTTAACCTATCATATCCTTTTTCTATCTTCTAGCTAGGTTAATACATACTAGACATTGCACCGTAAGCGACATGACGGACTTGTAATATAAAGGGTGATACCTAAGCTTAGACTCTTTTGCATAAAAAAAATTTCGGCGTTCAAGTGTTCGTTCTGGGGGGAGGCCATGGCCATACGTTACGCCAATGAACCTGCCTTACAGTCGTTCACAACATGGTCGTTTCCAAGACAATTAAAACAAAGAGAAATCCGAGCAACTAATTGTCTTCTTTGTATTGTAAGACATCGAACGAAATGCAGGACACTTAAAAATTGTATGTTCATGTTGACAAGTGGGGCATGTTATCAGCCTGCCTATAGTGTTTTTATTTGAACTAATAACAAATGCTTGTCCACGAGCTTGGTTAGGACCTTTGAGGAATATTTTATTATCAGTCTGATGGTGTTTATTTCCCTGCTAAATGATGTTGTGTTTTCGGTGCAGCCTCCGCGCTTCTCCAAAAAGTTTAGAAGGTGTGAATATGATAGCATCTTATTGCCGGCCAATGTAGTTTCCCATTTTTCAGATTTTCATTAATTTTTGTAGTGAGTAGATATATGATGCAGCTATTCCAGTGCTCTACGGGTTCTCCAAGACTTTTGAGGGCGCGAATATGCTGTCGAAAAGTATCAATTAGTTCATCAATAGCGCTGAGGTTATCTCTCGTTAATCGTGGTAATCGGTATAATATAGACCAATGGCGAAGGATAGAACGTCGTGAATTATCATATTTGTTAGTTAAGATCGCCCAGGCCTCGTCATAGTTGTCACCAGTACTTTCTATTGAATCCACAGCTCGGGCCGCTTTATCTGTCAAGCAAGATTGCAAATATTGTAATTTATCCACCTTCGGTATGTTTTTATTGTCATCGATTCGAGCAATAAATTTATCTTTAAAGGCCTGCCACTTTTCTATAGAACCGTCGAACTTAGGCAATGTTATTTCAGGCAGCTTCATTGTAGGTAGTACGCCATGTGTGTAACCCTTAGACTCCTTCGGTTTATTGTCACCATTTGAATTGGAATTTTGAGTTTCTAGAGCTATTCTTATTAATTTGCGAGTTTCTGCCAACACGGAATTGTAATTATCTTCCATTGTTTCGAGCTCACTGCTATGTACTTCCTCGGAAGTTGAATCTTGCTGCATTAATTCTTCATGAATATCGTGTATGTTTTTAAACTGACTTGTTAAGGCTTCAATCTTAACCTGTAACTCGTCTATATCTGGTGAATTTCGTGCAGTTGAAAGATAATTCCTGAATTTTGTAATACGTGTTTTTATGTCAGCACGTCTGCGCTTGAGAATAGCTGTAGGGTCTTTAGGGTTTGGAGTCATGGCATTTACTGAGTTTGGACAGGGATTGCACTTTCAGCGAATTCCCGTGGTATGTTTTTCAACTTGTCTGCTACACTGTAAAAAAAATATGTAAATTCAGAGTGCAAGTGTACAGTAAAATTACAAATCGCGATATGAAATACTAATTTACTACACAATTATTGCAATTTTACTATAAATTTTGTAACTTCACATAATGAAATTGGAAATCTCCAATACTGCATAACGTAAATGTTGATTGCATGGATGTGACGTATATTTTACACAATGTTGTGTATTTTTCTAAATCGTTTATGTAGGAAAATTACAATATTTCTTATATATTTATCAATGTTATGTACTGAAAATATCCTAACACTTTGTACTGTAATTTTAATAAAGAGGCGTAATTTTAGAACATAAATTTTCAGTAAAATTTCAAATCGGTTATGGGAATCTAAGGTTTAAATTTTTCCTCTCGTGGATATAATTCACAGGTAACAATGGAATACTAAACATATAAACCCAATTGCTTTTAAGTTAAGGCCAGACCTTTGACTTTGTCAGGGTCTGGGCAGTTCTTGTAACAGCCAAGAAATTTTGATAGGCATTGCCTCACGTACATGCACTGTAAAAAAATATGTAAATTCACAGTGCAAATGCACAGTAAAATTACAAATCGCGATATGAAATACTAATTTACTACACAATTATTGTAATTTTACTATAAATTTTGTAACTTCACAAAATGAAGTTGGAAATCTCCAATACTGCATAACGTAAATGTTGATTACATGAATGTGACGTATATTTTACACAATTTTGCGTATTTTTCTAAATCGTTTATGTAGGAAAATTACAATATTTCTTATATATTTATCAATGTTATGTACTGAAAAAATCCTAATACTTTGTACTGTAATTTTACTAAAGAGGCGTAATTTTAGAACATAAATTTTCAGTAAAATTACAAATCGGTTATTGGAATGTAAGGTTTAAATTTTTCCTCTCGTGGATATAATTCACAGGTAACAATGGAATACTAAGCATATAAACCCAATTGCTTTTAAGTTAAAGGTGAAACCCCAATGTAGGCTTGGCTTGCTTGAACTTGGTGAGCTTTTCAGGTACCACGTGCCAAAGCAAAACAAGCCCAACAAGCCAAAGCAAAACAAACCCAAATACACGCTTTGCTTTAGTTACTTTACAGTTTGCTTTTCATGAGCACAGGAAATAGAAATAGTACACGAAAGAGGTAAGAGGTATGAATTTTGGGGGATTTTTCCTTTGGAATGAACATTATTGTTTTATAAAAAAAACAAGGGATCGAATGTAAATATCTATTGTTGTGTAGAGTGATAAAGAAGCACAAATGGTTTATGGCATTAACTGTTCAAACATTTACCAGAAATTTGTTAAAATGGGATAAAGTTGTCTCAGATTAATTTTTAACTCTTAAATATTTATAGTTAATGTTATGCCCAAAAAAAATTATTTCTTTATGAAATAAATTTTCTCAAACCTCTACATACATTTATTTCTCTAAGCAAAATAAATATTAAACGAACGCGAAAGCATACAAAGCATCAAAAAATTAAACATTGGTCATTTCGAGCTTTGCTCTACTCTGCTTTGGCTTTGCCGCTTTGTCATTTAGTTTTTTCCCACAACAAAGCACTGGTTTATTTGATATGTCAAAGCAAAGCAAAGCACTAAAGCAAGCCAAGCCTACATTGCGGTTTCACCTTAAGGACAGACCTTTGACTTTGTCAGGGTCTGGGCAGTTCTTGTAACAGCCAAGAAATTTTGATAGCCATTGCTCACGTACATGCTTAACAAGGCATTGTGAGCAAAATGCTATTTTTTTTTGTATAGGGAGTGGGCATCAACTAAGAATAAAATTTGGTGGTTGAAAATATTTCAGGCAGGGCCCAGCACAATGGCACAGGGCGGTAATCTTCAGCTTTGAGTTTTTCCCTTTTCGTCTCTCTCTGGTAAAAAGTTGCAACAAGAGTTTTGGAAATTAGCAAAACTATGAAGAGAAAGCTCCAATACTGATTGGTATTTTTACATCCCACAAATAATTAATATTTACTACACAGTTGGTAAAAATACGTAAAGTAGATTAGGAATATTCCTAATAATATATATTGCAAATTTACAAAACTGCTTGTGAATAAAACTTCCAGTTCTTTTTTTTGTAAAATTACCACAGAAATTTTTTACAGTACACTTCAGTGGCGTGGCGTGCTTTGAATTGTAGGGGATGCAATCTGGCAAAATTTGTGTGGAAGAACTCCGTTCCGCGGATTCACGTTATATATTCAAAAGGAATATTAAGTTTATCTATATTATCATGAATAGATAACATAAGTCTTCCTTTGAAATCGCAACGACTGTGAGCTACTTTTGAAAGTTTTCGCTTTAAAAATAAGTCGAGAATAGCGATTCGTTTAGTTGAGTGACTAAACTAATTTGAGAAACTTGTGATTGACGGAAAGAAGATTCGGCACTCACGAATCTTGTCACATGATTTCAATAAAACAAGATTTAAGCGATGAGCAAAGCAGTGTACAAAAAGAACATTCGGATAAGTTTCTTTAACCCGTGTTTGAAACCACTAACTTCACCGGCCATAACTGAAGCTCCGTAATAGTAATTGTAACTTGGAACCACATGCGATATTCTGCATAACATGAACTCTACATGTTCATGAAAACGAGCTGCTCTTCTATCATCGGAAATATTTTTCAAATTAATGAATGTTTCTTTCGTGTCACCAAAGGAAGAAATATATCTCAGAGTGGTTGACAACATAGATCGACAGGAAATATCCGTGGTTTCATCACAAATAATTGCGACAAACTCAGAATTTTGGATTTCAGAAATAATTTTAATTTTAGCCATTATTAAATCATTTTGAATATTGTTTGATAGTCCAGAAAATACTGAAGCTGATTTTTAAGTTCTGGATTATGTTTGGCCAAAAGTGAAATTAATTCAATATAATTTTCCCGATTAATAATCTTAACCCTCGCGGTGTCCGCGAAAGGCTGGCTCCTGACATGCCAAGCGGCAAACATCTATACAAGTTTTAATAATTTACCGGTTCTTTTTAACTAACTCATTATTCTCATAATTGAGGATTTATAATGAGTGTCTACTAGATTTTCAATCCTTTGGCCTGTACCGAATTTAGAAAGAGCTAAACCCGATTTTAAATGCTCGCACGATTTTTTACCATGCCGATGAACGATTTTTTGAAAAGTATTTAAACCATTAAATCCCGAAGACCGCCAAACGTTCTTTTCAGTTGCAAATAAAATGCAGGGCCAACAAAAAAATTGTTTGTTATCTTGACAACCATTAAGCCAATTCATTTTATCGTATAAATTAATAGAAAAATGACTAGTGCATGTTTTATTTTCACTTAAAATATGTAATATTGGTTTCGCTCTACCATTATCAATTATGGATTTCTTTTCCGTAAAAGAACGCTATCCAAAGGATTGCTGCAAAAAATCGTCCATTATTCAAAAATTCTTACCATCACCATTACCCATTATATTTAATAAAACAAAAACAAACTAAAAAAACTAACATAAATAACATATAAATATTTTTCAATTTAACCAATTTTATTTTAAACTTACTTTTTAAAACTACTTGCACTATTTTTAACTCACAAAACAAATCGCACCAACTAAATTCCAATCAAAACAATTTTTTATTTATGTTAATTAATTAATTACTCTAAAAATACTGCTTTTTACTATTTTCTACAATTAAGTCATTAATTTCAAACCCCATTGTACAAATTCATTTCCGATTAGATTGCTCATAGAAATGAATTCCCTCCAATCTTATTAGAAAACTTCTCTTCGCTCTCACCCAACAAAAAATATACTCAAAACTTCGTACGGATGCAAAATCCGAATTGCTTCCCTTGGCTCTGGTCACAAGAACAAACGTTCGTTGTGTCTCCCCATCTCCACTTCCCTCTTCATCCGCAAGCTCCCACCGAAGTGCGTTCCAACGGACAGTCAAGGGAAGCAATTCAAATTCTGCTTCTCGAAGTCCGCTGGCATGTTTCTTTGCGTTTTCGTATACGAATTCAGAGAGAAGGAGGAGAGAACTTTCGCTCATGGACATATTTTATGCTTCAATTTAATTGGTCATTTGGATGCAATGAATTTATATCTAACAGTGGAGGCTAGAAAAAGCTGCAATAATACAAAGTTAATCTCAAAATGATAAAATAAAAAACGAAAGTTTTGTAAAAGAAAAGAATAATTTATTGATAAAATTTGAATTTTTATTTTTATTTCCTAAGAAATTGTATAATAGACTTCACCCCGCTTAACGATCGGATCGCGACCCTAAGAATCAAATCCAGATTTCATAATATAACATTCATCACGGTGCACGCGCCTACAGAAAAAAAACCAGAACAAGAAAAGGATGACTTCTATGAAACTCTTCGAGTGATTTATGAAAAAGTCCCTTCCTACGACATGAAAATCCTATTAGGCGACTTTAACGCTAAAGTGGGTAAGGAACCATATTATTACCCCTACGCTGGAAAATTCTCGTTGCACGAAGAATCAAACGATAACGGGAACAGAATGGCCGAATTCGCGATCGCAAGGAGTTTGACAATAGCTAGCACCTGGTTTAACCATAAGAATATACACAAAAGGACATGGACATCACCAGATGGCAGGCACCATAACCAAATCGACCATGTTCTAGTTAACACTAGGCATGGAAGTAGCATACTGGACGTAAGGAGTTTCCGAAGAGCGAATGTAGACACCGATCATTACCTAGTTGTTGGGAAAATGAGGGCGAAAAAACTAGCGACAAGACATAGAAGAAACAATGATAGACAAACAAAGTGGAACATAGAAAAATTAAGAAATGAAGAAACAAAACAACAGTATGAAAGAATGTTAACAGGAAAGCAAGAGGAAATAGCAAGGAGTCTGGAAATGGAAAATGATCTGAACCTGATGTGGAACTCGATAAAAGAAAAAAATGCAGAGACAAACGACAGTGTATTAGGCATACAAAACCACGAAAGAAGGAGGTACTGGTTTGATGATCAATGCAAGAGAAGCATTGAAATAAAAAATCAAGCAAGACAGGTGTACCTAGCAATAATGACCAGAGGAAATCATGAAAGATATGTAGCAGCACGAAGAGACACGAAAAAGTTATTAAGGAAGAAAAAACGTGACTATTTCAGAAATAGAATCAGTGCGATTAAGCAAAGCTACAGTAATAAAGACGCTAGGAGTTTCTACAAAGAAGTCAACATGATTAAGAAAGGATACAAACCCACCTGCACCATGGTAAGAAGAGAAGATGGTACTATAGCTAGTAGTATCGAGGACATACTCGAGGTGTGGGAGAAATATTTTAGAGACTTCTTCAAAGAGAACATAAACCTAACACAGGGAGAAGCAGACAACCGGAGTACAGATGACCCAGAAAACGATACGCCAGATCCTACAATAGAAGAAGTTGCAAATGCCATAGCGAAACTGAAAAATCATAAGGCTCCAGGTCCAGATGGCATACCCCCGGATATCTTAAAAAATGGTGGGGAGAAGTTATGCCATGCCTTACATAGCCTCATCGTAAAACTTTGGAGAAGCAGCAAGTTGCCAGAAGAATGGCTTTTAGGTACAATAGTCCCAGTCCATAAAAAAGGTGAATTGATGAACTGCAAAAACTACAGACCAATATCTTTGTTGAACACAGCTTACAAAGTGCTTTCACATATTTTATTTAATAGACTGAAACCACATTTGGAAGATAAAGTAGGTGATTACCAAGCAGGATTTAGAACAAATAGACAACAGACCAGATTTTCATAATGAGACAAATACTTGAAAAATGCTGGGAAGAAAGCATTGATATACATCTTCTTTTTGTTTACTATAGAAATGCTTACGACCTGCTGAATAAAAGAGAGTTGTGGAGGAAGATGAGTGAAATGGGTTTCCCGAAGAAATTAATAGACCTATGCAGAATGACGACCAAAAAATTGTAAAACACAAGTGAGAACACGAGGATGCAACTCGATCAACTTCCCTCAAGAATCGGGTCTGCGACAAGGAGATACGATCTCACCAATACTTTTTAACATTGCTCTGGAAGCAATAGTGAGGGAAACACAGCTTAATGGAGCAAATAGCATCTTCACAAGGAACGTTCAGGTACTAGCCTTCGCAGATGACGTAGTCATAATTGGACGCAAGGCGCCAGATGTAAAAGAAACCTTTTCCAAAATTGTCGAAAGTTCAGCAAAGTTCAATCTACGAGTAAATGACACAAAAACAAAGTATATGATCGTATCAAAACGAGGACAACGATTAGGGTGACTCCTTGACGATCATAGTGTGGAAATTGTAGAAAACTTTATCTATTTAGGGACAATGCTTACTGCTGAAAATAAGATAAAGGACGACATCCAAAGACGCATCGTAGCCGCAAATAAAACCTATTTCGCACTAGTCCCGGTCCTAAAAATCAAAGAAATTTCAAGACAGTGCAAGGTCAGACTATATAAAACATTAATCCGCCCAGTCCTATGCTATGGGTCTGAGGCTTGGACATTGACCCAACAAACAGAAAATCAACTTAAAATCTTCGAAAGGAAGATCTTAAGACGAATATTTGGTCCTGTAAGGGTTAACCAGAACGAATAGCGCATTAGGACAAACGAAGAACTTCAAGAAATGTATGACGAAATAAATATAGCTGCATACATAAGACTGAATAGACTGCGATGGCTCGGACACGTTGTACGAGCTTCAGAAGATAGAATGCTAGCCAGGATTTTTAATGGTAGACCATCAGGAAGAAGAAGAGTAGGGCGACCAAGAAATATGTGGATGGATGACGTGCTAGGAGATGTACGGAAATTTCGTATAACAAATTGGACAGAGCTAGCAAGACGTAGAGACGACTGGAAGAGGAGACTTCGAGAGGCCCGAGTCCTGCAAGGACTGTAGCGCCATTCAAGAAGAGAAGAAATTGTAAGGGATGCAACTGATAAACCTTGAACCTAATGCCCTCCTCAGTATATCAAGTACCTTTAGATTATATTAAGAATCGGTTCTTTTCACATCAGTCAGAACACATGCTATCTGCGGTGCATTGCCAGTATACAAAAAGCAGACATTTACACCAGGCGACATAATTAGTCATCTAAGCAACTTACAGGATTCGAATTTTGAATCGACAACCATCTGCTCTGATATGCTCGAGGCCAAGATAGATTTTGAAAACCTTTTGTTATCATTATCGAGAGTTGTGAATGGAAGTCTAACAGATCCGCACATCTTCAATCTGTATCATGATGTACAGGCGGCTCAAACGTCAATTTGAGAAGCTGGCTGTGACTTCAGACTCCGCTTTTCTAAGGCGATACGAAAGTAGGAAGCAAACGGAAGCTAGTAGCGATGCCTGATAAATCTTCGAAAAGAAATTATTTTCAGCCATCCAACTTCATTTATTAACTTAATTTGACATTTTGATGCGAACAATAAATTGTTTCAAGAATATTTAAAGAGTTTTTAGAATATTTTAAAACAAACAAATAAATGCAGCGCATGCGGCAATGGCTTTACTCGCGGACTGAAATCCGATAACAGGCGGACAAATTTAATTCGAATTCGCATTGGTGGAGGATACCATTTTCTTATTTTCGAATTTCATGACTTTCGAATCGCATTCCAGGATAACCCCCCGGGTCATTCAGTCACAGGTGTTTTACACAAAGATGACTTCTATAGAAGTATGCTCCGGAGTTTGTATATCTCCAGAGTCATAAATGGCTCTACTATTACTATTTTTTAAAATTTTAAAAATCTCACTTAATGTTAAGGGGGCAGGTGGTCGAGCCAAATCTCACGACATCTCACCAGGGGGGAGGGCGTCGAAAAATCGCCAAAAACACCTCACGTAATTTATGGCTGCCCCTTAGGCCCCATACACGCTCAAACAAACCATCAAATTTGTGGCCAACATCGAAAAAATTCTAAGTGTGAGTGTATAAAATACAAGTTTTCGAAGTTGGCCCATGTTTGAAGAAAATATTCGTCTGGTTTAATATTTCCTCAAACAGCTTAAATGTGTGTGTGTGTGTGTGTGTGTGTGTGTGAATTTTTTATGTGTGACATGCAAAGCATATGAAAGTTCGTTTTGTTTACAGGAATTGTCGCTCGCGATGTTTGAAGAAAGTTTCCCTCTTTGATGGCCAACAAATGTCAAAGCATAAATGTGTGCGTTGTTTGTCGAAAATTGTTTTGATGATTTGTTTGACCGTGGATGGGGGCCTATTGACATGGCATTTTTCGAGATATGAATTTTCATACACAGATGAAGTGTCTCAATGAACCGCTTATTTTCTGTATTTTGGATAGCTGGGACCCGGTGCGCCTCGCTGCACCCAATGTTTAAACATTTAAAATCAATCCAAACCTTCAAAATTCAACTCTTCTTAACCAGTAACGAAAAACCAACTATTCCTATAAAAGTTGGAGTCATTAGATTCAAAATACTTAGCTATGACCAAAATTGCCTGTGTATTCTGTTAAAACCATGAACGTTAAAAGATTTAAAATTAATGCAAATAGCAGCATCCACCACTCGAAATTCGACGATCATTTTCTAGTCTGCAATAACAAAACTTTTCGAGAACAATAAAACTAAATTGAAAAATGAAACAAATTTTTTATAGTTGGAAAAAGCAATGCCAAAAAACCAACTTTTATTATCTCTTAATGTTACATATTGCAAAATTGCGTTCATATTCGAATTAAATGTAACAGATGCCATACGTTTCATAGGGGAAGTAATTGTACAATTATTTGCTAATGTTTAGCGTTCTCCCAAGAAATAGAACCCGGTGTATTCCTCTCAAACAGCCTCCTACCCAAGGGGAAGGATACAGTTCCGGTTAGCATCCTCAACAGTACCAACACCCCAGTGCCAATAGCCGCACTTAATCTAATACTGGTCCCAACCAGTACATACGTAATAGTCCCACTTCAATCGATACCACGGCCAACCGTAGTAAAACAATCCACTAAAGATTCGGCCCCCAAAGCTCCTGAAACGTATGCCTCTGAGACCCCTCGTCAGTCCGTAGATTCGGCCCCCAAGGCCCCTGAAATGTATGCCTCTGGGATCCCTAGCCAAAATGCCATTCGTACATTCCTAAACACAGTCGCTCTATTCCTAATCAATCATTTAATAACAATATGGTCCGCATGTAACCTTAAGTGCGCCGACCAAACCAGCCCCCAAGGCTCATTCCAAACTAGCGGTGTTTGCGAGTACAAGAGCCCCAACGTTGGCCAACAAACTCCATCACCCTCTCTCATAAAAAATAAGAAGAATGGAACAACTTCCCAAGCAAAGGCACCGTACACTCCTGCCACTAAATTCCAAACAAGCAAAAGATTAGGTACGCAAAACCCAAAGAGCAAGACCGAGGCAAGAATTAATCATATCCGGTATTCATCTCCAAATCACGAATATCCGGCTCCTCAAGACCTCGAAGCCCGCTTAGAACAGATCCAAAAGGAATTGAATCTGGATGAAAACCTAAGCGCGGAAGAAAGACAGTCGATTACCGACCTCTGCTACGAATACCACGATATTTTCCATCTTAAGGGCGATCTCCGTTGAGTACCGCTTAAGGTTCTAACTTAAGGGCGACGTTGTTGAGTACCGCGTATAAGATATTCTCCGCCATCCTACAAAACAGGATGGCCCCATACGCTAGAAACATTATAGGCCAATACCAGTGTGGCTTCAGCCCAGGCAAATCAACAACCGATCAGATTTTCACTTTGAGGCAGGCTATGGAAAAATGTCTAGAGTTTCAAAACTCAATCCAACACCTCTTCATAGACTTTAAAGCCGCCTATTATAGCATAGCCAGAGTAGAACTCTACAAAGCCATGAGAGAATTCGGCATTCCCAATAAGCTGACAAGACTATGTAGGTTGACCATGACCAATGTGACAAGCCAAGTAAAGGTATACGGAATACTGTCCAGACCAATCAACATCTATACTGGACTCCGACAAGGGGACGGTCTGGCTTGCCTCCTTTTCAACCTGGCGTTGGAGAAAGTGATCCGAGATTCGGGCGTGACATCAAGGGGCACAATCCTCCACAAGTCCATCAATTACTGGCTTACGCAGACGACATCGACATCATTGGAAGAACATCAACAGCTGTACAAGAAGCTTTCATCCAGATTGAGCGGGCGGCAGGAAATCTAGGACTGCACATCAACCAAAGCAAAACAAAGTACATGGTGGCCTCGTCTGCAAGAACACCTAACATTGGTCCCACAATCAAGGTAGAGGAACACGAGTTTGATGTGGTAAAATCATTTACCTACCTTGGGTCAATAGTAGCAGCCGACAATAGCATGGAACCTGAAATAGGCGCACGACTGCTAAAAGCCAACAAAGCCTACTATAGCCTGTCAAGGCTCTTCAAATCCAAGCATCTAACCATAACGTCTAAACTTTTACTATATAAGACGATGGTCTTGCCGGTCCTCACATATGCATCCGAAACGTGGGTGCTTAGCAAAAAGCACTCTAACCTCTTGGCGGTGTTCGAGAGCAAAATACTTCGGAGGATTGTTGGACCCGTATGTGAGGAAGGACGATTCCGGAGACTCTACAATGACGAGATCTACGAGCGCTATCGCGACATAGATGTTGTGAGGAAAATAAAGCTCGGTAGACTAGGGTGGGCAGGACATCTAGCTCGTATGAGTGAAGATGAGCCTGCTCGGAAAGTTCTCTGTGGTTAGACTTATGGGGTGCGACAGGCTAGACTAGGCTAGTTAGACTTATGGCGTAGACCAGGACGCTCAGAGCATAGGGATGCCAAACTGGATGACATCGGCTCAGAATCGGGACCGGTGGAGAGAACAGTTGCGAGGGGCCAGGACCGGATCCCGGTTGTAGAGCCGTTAAAGAAGAAGAAGAAGGGCGATCTCCTCACACATACATCTGCAATCCAACACGAAATACCCTTAATACGGGACCAGGCACCCATAAACCAGAAAATGTACCGACTGCCAGAAAGTCAGAGGCAGAGAGATAATAAATGACCAGCTACAAGATATGCTGGAAAACGATATAGTACAGCCCAGCAAAAGCCCGTGGAACTCTCCTCTCCTATTAGTTCCCAAGAAAGCAGGCGCAGACGGTGAGAAAAAGTGGCGAGTCGTCGTCGACTTTCGTAAACTTAACGAAAAGAGAACCGGCGACGCCTACCCATTGCCACGCATAGAAGAGATCCTAGACCAGCTAGGACACTCACGTTACTTCACCACTCTTGATCTTGCCAGCGGCTATCACCAAGTTCTGGTCGACCCCAGGGATCAAGATAAAACCGCCTTCAGCACCAATTACGGGCACTACGAGTTCAAACGTATGCCGTTCAGGCTAAAAGGAGCCCCGGCGACGTTCCAAAGACTAATGAACTACGTGCTCACCGGCCTGCAAGGCCTCGAATGCTTCGTCTACCTGGATGACATTGTCATCTATGGCAAAAGCTTAGAAGACCACAACCGGAAGCTCAGAAAAGTCTTTAACAAACTGAGGGAGCATAACCTCAAATTGCAGTCCGAAAAGTGCCAATTCCTACGTAAGGAGGTAGTCTATCTAGGGCACATCTGCTCAGAGAAAGGTGCGCTCCCGGACCCCAGGAAAACGGCGTGCGTCCAAGAATTCCCGGAACCACGCACTATACGCCAGGTCCAATCTTTCATCGGACTCGCGAATTATTACAGGAAATTTATTCCCGATTTCTCAAAAATCGTCCGGCCTCTAACCAATCTTCTTCGTAAGGACGTAAAATTCACCTGGACTCCCAGATGCCAAGAATCCTTCGACCAAATCAAGGCAGCTCTGGTCAAACCCCCCTACTCATCTACCCCGACTTCACTAAACCCTTCAATCTGACTACAGATGCCAGTAGTGAAGCCCTTGGGGCCGTACTTTCACAAGGGGAAGTGGGGAAGAATCAGCCCATCGCGTACGCCAGCCGAACCCTGAACAAGGCTGAGCGAAACTATTCCACCATCGAAAAGGAGCTTTTGGCAATAGTCTGGGCCGTAAAAGATTTCAGGTGCTACCTACAAAGGGGCACGTTCACGGTTTATACCGATCACAAGCCGTTGAAAGGAGTTTTCAACGTTAAAGACCCTACAACCAGATTGATGCGTTTCCACTACAAGCTTTCTGAATACGACTATCACATTGAATACAAACGCGGCAAGTACAATACTAATGCCGACGACCTCAGTCGTATTCCCTGCCACGATTCAATTCAAGATACTAAAGCTACTACAAACATCAGCCTACCACCCCCAATCGAACGGTGCTCTAGAAAGGGCTCACCGGCCCCTAGTGGAAAATCTGCGCAGTATCACTGACCAGAACCCCAAAGCCTGGGATCACTACTTGCGTACTGCCGCGTTCGTCTATAACAATAGTGTCCATGACAGTACCAAACTAACTCCAATGGACTGTCTTTATGGGTTCTCACCCGGTATCCCATCTAACCTGAAGAAAGATCCTGAACCGTTATACAATCACGAAAGCTACTACCACATTCTAAAATATAAACTACAAAAAACATACTCCATCGCCCGGCAAAATTTACTAGCCAGCAAGCAGAAATCTAAAGCCCACTACGACCACACCACGCGACCCCACGCATTCTATATTGGAGACCAAGCACTTATTAAAAGTAAAAACCGAAAGGGGAAGCTATCCCCCATCTGGAAAGGCCCATACCCAGTAATAGCGATAACCATCCCCGTGAACCCTAAAGTCAAAATAGGCAACAAGCAGACCGTAGTCCATAATAATCGCCTAAAACCCTTCTACGAGTAACGAACCCCATAATCTATAATAACATTCTAGTAGAATAATAATTGCTAAGTTACACACGTATTAATTTCCAAACACTCGCATTCGCACCTGAATAAACGGCTCTAATGGCAATCCTAAGTCGAATACTTGCCAAGCCTCACCCAAGCACTCTGTAACCCAAAACAAAAGCCCTAAAGGCAGCCCCCCACTTAGGCCGCCGCCAAACGACCCTGTTTAAAGTTCGGGTCGAACACTTCCTTCCTATATTAACTGTATTTATTAATATTTGGTATTATGGCATACATAATATTTGAGTGAATTACTCAAAATAACCAAGGAGTACATGAAAGCGCCCCGTGCGAATTGCTCGACAAGCACACACTCAAACATAACGATGCTCTCTGCATCGGTAGCACCTAAGTTTAAAGTTCGGGTCGAACACTTCCTTCCTATATTAACTGTATTTATTAATATTTGGTATTGTGGCATACATAATATTTGAGTGAATTACTCAAAATAACCAAGGAGTACATGAAAGCGCCCCGTGCGAATTGCTCGACAAGCACACACTCAAACATAACGATGCTCTCTGCATCGGTAGCACCTAAGCTGAGATGACACCAAGTGAGGACCCTAGTGGCAACCACGATCTCCAATATTGCCCGTGACCTAAGGAACGGGGGCTCCCAACGCAGCCGTTCTCTTCTTTTTGAAACTAATTTTAAATTCATGTCGTCCTCTTCTTCCTCGCGATTTTTAAAAATACACATAAAGCATTGCCCCCTAAAACTACTTAATCCTAAACCTACAATCAATTAATGTTGGGGTTTTAAACATTTTAGGGGTGCCCACAGAACTAATCAAGAGTTTATTTACCCACACAGTCTTTTTTCACACTACCAAAGGTACTCTCCTTGATGCATTGGTTAAAACTCAAGCCTTACTTCGGCTATTTCTTTTAACCTTCGCATCGCCATCTTTTGATTAGATAGACCAACAAAAACACTTCCCACCACACATTAACGAACCACTATATATTTGCATCTCCTCTCTCTCCCAAATACGTTTATATACGAAGAACATTGTTCGGATCAACAATAAGTTGTCTTAGTCGAAGTATCTCAAGTCTTCGGTACAAACGCGTCCTCATAGGTAGCTAAACGCGTTTGAGCCAAATTGTGTTGTATTGGTATTGGTCAAAACTCTAAGCCTTACTTCCGCTGTTTCTTTTAACCTTCGCATCGCCATCTTTTGATTAGATAGAACAACAAAAACAATCTTTTTTCTGGTCGTTCCCATATTACGTCAATTGAGAAGAATCATGTTTAATTCCCGTCATGTTCTCAAGCTCGCCACTCGTTGCGTTAATACATAATTTCAAGCAAATTAAGGAAGCATCTCCGCGTTAACTCCCGAAAGGGTCTCAAAACCGCCACACCCCGAACTAGAGCTACCTTTACACACACCACACATACATACGTACCCCGAAGAGATCATTCTATCACACACACACACACCGCCTACACCCAAAACAGCCGGCTCTAATCGTAACTCTCTTCCAGGCCGCCGTCATGGAAGCAATCCTACTCCTCCTGACTTTGACGGCCACAGCAGCTAGCCCCGGTCAAGCGCCCTATACCATTACCCCGCTGAACAAAACGGGAGTAGTGTTCGAGGAGCTTGGAGAAATATGGTTATATCACAACCATTGGAATGTGTTCACAGAAATAGACCTCAGCGAACTGGACAACCAAACGCAGCTAGCAGACCATGCGGAACACCTAGCGTTAAGGATATGCCAAGAGGATAACCTCCAAAATGAGCTCTACCAGGATCAACAAAAGCACATCCACTCGGTGATCGAGAACATCCGGAGAAGGACTAACATAATCAGGGAGTTAACAACCCCCGCACGAAGCAAGCGCTCCTTATTCGACGGCGTGGGAGTAGGCCTACACTATCTATTCGGTACCATGGATAGTAACAACGAGCAATAGGTCTACAGCAGGTTTGGCGAATTAGGGAAGAACCAAGCGACTCTACTGGAACTAGAGAAACAACAGATAAGTGTACTGTAACACTCTTCAGGAAATACAAAAACCCCTGGTCGCCCTAATGGACAGACAACAGCAGATAGCGTACCAGATAAATGAGCTACAAAACATAACTGAAAGCGTACAACGACTCCAGACACGGCTCGACATAGTAACAAACATCCTCCTCCCAAGTCTTTACCCTCCTAAACTACGCAAACACTGTGCAGGTCATTAAAATAACTAACAACCTAAATTCCACCACTTACGTAGGGCAGTTGAACACCCCCATAACACAGGTAATGCGCACCCGAGAGTGCGCCCCCAAACTATTGCTAAATCCCTTAGGGGAAGACGTAGAATGCCCATTAAGGATGCAAGTTCCTCCACAAAACACAATAATCAAGAAGGATCGGCCTAATACATGGCTAATTGCGCTTACGAACCCCCAAGCTATCAAATATCTTGTGAGGATCAATTTGCAGTCGCCAAAACAGAGGGACCTGGCATCCTAACCATAAACAAGCCCTGCAAATTGTCTATACAGGACCAAACGCTATACCGCCAGCAAGCAGTAGGACAACCCCTACAAATATTACAACCTCCCTATTTCCCTCTCAGGAACACCAACCTAACGGATACTCTCCTAGCACACGTCCATGCCAAATCCACTGGCGTGGCCGTTAATACAACTCAGGTAATACTCGGGCGAGACGCCTATGATCGCATTCAAAAGAGCCTCTAGACAGTATCCAAGAAGAATTAAATCAACTGCAAAAGGACGGGCTGGCAACCAAGCGCCATACCTGGTCTATGACTTCCCTATCAATGAGTAGCATCGCAGTATATGTACTACTAAAGGCTGTAGGCCTAAGAAAAATCCTTCGCGACAACCGCCCGGTAACCGAAGAACAAGGGTTGGTCCAGCTGACGGAACTGAGGACGGCAGCACCCTCTCATGTCGCTCGCCCTCCAACCCCCCGAAGGCCCAGGGCTCGCTCCCTGACGCTACCTAGAACTATCCAGTTAGTGGGCGAAAGCTCTTAGGAATATATATAATGCCAAAAGAAAAAAAAGGCATCCGAAATAATATCCCTTTGTAAGAGTAGTAAGTAAGAATTATTGTGGAAAATAAGAGTAGTATACAGAAAGAATTGTGGAAGGTGAAACAAAGATTAGTAAGTAAGAATTATTGCGGAAAATAATAGTAGTATATAGAAAGAATTGTGGAAGGTGAAACAAAGATTAGTAAGTAAGAATTATTGTGGAAAATAAGAGTAGTATATAGAAATAATTGTGGAAGATGGAAATATTTGGAAAATAAGAATTACGGAAGGTAAAGTAACAGTTAGAGAATAGAAAGAATTTTTAAATACACCAAGAGAAATAGTAATTACAGTTAGTAAATAAGAAAGAATTGTGGAAAACAAGAGTAAGGGTAGTAAGTAAGAATTAAACACAAAAAAAGTATATAAATAAAACAATAAGAGTGGTAAATAATGCCCATCTACTACACACAAGGCCCTTAAGGCAAGCAACAACTAAACAACCTGAAAAATATTCAAAAAAAACCCCCCAAACATGCCCCTTACTTTCCTTACAATATCGAAGAAACTGGCTTGATATTATATTTGATTGACGTTATAATACCTTAATACAACAATATTTTTTATTTTAACAGCATTATTTACAAAAAAATGCTAATTAATAAATGGGGCACCCGGGTACCCCTGCCGGGAGGGGTCCGGGGTAAAGTCTGCCGGGAACATAAGGGTTAAAGGTGTAGCTGAAAAAAGAAAACCTACACAACTACATCCCGGAGGGGAAATAAAACAGGTCAAATGGTCATTTTATTCATTTTTTATTATTTTATTTTGTTTTTATTGATATTTTTTATTATTATTATTATTTTTAAATAAAAAAAAACAAAACCTCACCAGAGGCGACGCCCACCCCTAAACCTACCGCGGGCCCCGTCGAGAACCTGCCTGTACTCCACCTCCTGTCTACTTCGATCGCCAGGCCGACGAACACACTCGGTGGAATAGTGCACACTGAAGCGTTGGGGGATTCCAGACCGGTTCACCCCCTCTATCCCCTCTTGAAGGGACATTCCCACAATCATAACATCGCCCCTCCTCGCAAAATTCAGGAAACCACAGGTCGTACACATCCAATCAACGGCCCTTCCTCGGCTAACCGCGTGGGCGCCCCCCTGGACACAGCGCCCCCAGGGAAACACCTTGGTTGAGGGCCCCTCCGCCCGCTGTCAGCTTCTAGAATGGCCTCCCTGCGGGAAACCGCCTCCTCCCTGGCCGCAAGCACTTCCAGTCGGTCCAGGTAGGCCCCCTCTTGGGCCAACCACCTCCGTCGCATATCAATTTCGTCCATTGGATTCATCTAAAAAAGGGGGAGAAAGAAGAAATTAGGAATAAACCCCCTCTAACAAATCAAAAACACCTACCTTTAAGCAGTCCAAGAAATGGAATGAACACTCTTGCCGCTACTAGCCAACAAACGGACGACAGCCCCCGAAAACAAATTGCCAACTCGGCACAATTGAGCCACTAATCACTAAGAACAATGCCCACTTGCTTCGCGCCGCAGCATTGTTCTTCGCGCCGCCCCCAAGGAGTTGTTGCGAACGAAAAATCCCATTTCGATCATTTAGTTACATAAATCTAAATTCCCAAATATGTATGTACAATCGAACAAAAATAAATATTCCATTTCAGTTCGATTAAATTACAAATATTTCAAAATTTAAAAAAGATCTCCCATTTCTAAAAGTTTTTACAAATTATCCCACGGGAAATCCAAATTGCAACTCGGCACATTTTTCCCTACACGGGAACAACAAATTGGCCGTTGCATTATTTTCTTGGAAATCCACGGTGATAAACACCGTGGATCAACATAAAATTAACGGGCAAAACAACCAGCGATCCACATTCGAATCTTATCAGACTCGGGTGTCAGGTTTCGTCTGGGTTTTATGCGCTCAAATCTTGTCTTCTCCTTGCTGCTCAATTTCTTCCTTGCGACGGGAGAAAAGTGTTTTTCCACGTTAAAAAACGGCCGGCTGGTGCCGGTGAAAATCTTTAATGTTTTGGAGTGTTGCTTTAACCGTGACCACTGTCGGGTGGTTGTATTACAGGCGGTAAATTTATATATTTAAATTTAAAGTGGCGAGGTTGTTATTAAAACTTTATAAAGCCCAACTAAGGGCTAAAATAATGTAAAGTGTACGACTTGATTTTAAAGCTTTTAACGGCCAAAACTAGTGGCGAAATAAATTTACAAATATTAATTTAAAGTGGCGAGGTTGTTATTAAAACTTTAGAAAGGCCAACTAAGAGCTAAAATAATGTAAAGTGTACGATTTGATTTTAAAGCTTTTAACGGCCAAAACTAGTGGCGAAATAAATTTATATATTTTAATTTAAAGTGGCGAGGTTGTTATTAAAACTTTAAAACTTTAAGCTGGCTTCCCACGGTGCGCGATATTGCGGACGTACGCGGACAGACGCGGACCGCGCACCATTGGAAGAGTGTCGTCCGTAAAGGCACCGACAAGTCTGTAGCGGTCCGAAGGAATCCGCCGCAAGTCTGCAAATCCGGCTTCCCACGGTGCGCGATTTTGCGGATTATCACGCACGGCCGACGTCCACGAGCCCGGACCGCACCGCACGGTCTGATTTTGTATGAAGATGAAAAACTTGTTATTTCTAGACTTTGGTTTTTACATGCTGGTCTGTGGATTTACGACGAGCCCGGACCGCACCGCACCTGAATTTTCCGACTCGCGGCGGATACTACGCACCGCTACAGACTTGCCTGTGCCTGCACCGACGACACTCTTCCCACGGTGCGCCGCCCGCGTCTGTCCGCAAAATCGCACACCGTGGGAAGCCAGCTAAAGGTGCGGTGCGAGCTCGTGCGGGGGGGGGTCCGGGCTCGTCCGTGGACGTCGGCCGTGCGTGATAATCCGCAAAATCGCGCACTGTGGGAAGCCAGCTTTAGAAAGACCAGCTAAGGGCTAAAATAATGTAAAGTGTACGACTTGATTTTAAAGCTTTTAACGGCCAAAACTAGTGGCGAAATAAATATATATATTTTAATTTAAAGTGGCGAGGTTGTTATTAAAACTTTAGAAAGGCCAACTAAGGGCTAAAATAATGTAAAGTGTACGACTTGATTTTAAAGCTTTTAACGGCCAAAACTAGTGGCGAAATAAATTTATATATTTTAATTTAAAGTGGCGAGGTTGTTATTAAAACTTTAGAAAGGCCAGCTAAGGGCTAAAATAATGTAAAGTGTATGACTTGATTTTAAAGCTTTTAACGGCCGAAACTAGTGGCGAAATAAATTTATATATTTTAATTTAAAGTGGCGAGGTTGTTATTTAAACTTTAGAAAGGCCAACTAAGGGCTAAAATAATGTAAAGTGTACGATTTGATTTTAAAGCTTTTAACGGCCAAAACTATATAGTGGCGAAATAAATTTATATATTTTAATTTAAAGTCGCGAGGTTGTTATTAAAACTTTAGAAAGGCCAACTAAGGGCTAAAATTATGTAAAGTGTACGACTTGATTTTAAAGCTTTTAACGGCCAAAACTAGTGGCGAAATAAATTTATATATTTTAATTTAAAGTGGCGAGGTTGTTATTAAAACTTTAGAAAGGCCAACTAAGGGCTAAAATAATGTAAAGTGTACGATTTCATTTTAAAGCTTTTAACGGCCAAAACTAGTGGCGAAATAAATTTATATATTTTAATTTAAAGTGGCGAGGTTGTTATTAAAACTTTAGAAAGGCCAACTAAGGGCTAAAATAATGTAAAGTGTACGACTTTATTTTAAAGCTTTTAACGGCCAAAACTCGTGGCGAAATAAATTTATATATTTTAATTTAAAGTGGCGAGGTTGTTATTAAAACTTTAGAAAGCCCAACTAAGGGTTAAAATAGTGTAAAGTGTACGATTTCATTTTAAAGCTTTTAACGGCCAAAACTAGTGGCGAAATAAATTTATATATTTTAATTTAAAGTGGCGAGGTTGTTATTAAAACTTTAGAAAGGCCAACTAAGGGCTAAAATAAAGTAAAGTGTACGATTTCATTTTAAAGCTTTTAACGGCCAAAGCTAGTGGCGAAATAAATTTATATATTTTAATTTAAAGTGGCGAGGTTGTTATTAAAACTTTAGAAAGGCCAACTAAGGGCTAAAATAATGTAAAGTGTACGACTTGATTTTAAAGCTTTTAACGGCCAAAACTAGTGGCGAAATAAATTTATATATTTTAATTTAAAGTGGCGAGGTTGTTATTAATACTTTAGAAAGGCCAACTAAGGGCTAAAATAATGTAAAGTGTACGACTTGATTTTAAAGCTTTTAACGGCCAAAACTAGTGGCGAAATAAATTTACATATATTAATTTAAAGTGGCGAGGTTGTTATTAAAACTTTAGAAAGGCCAACTAAGGGCTAAAATGATGTAAAGTGTACGATTTCATTTTAAAGCTTTTAACGGCCAAAACTAGTGGCGAAATAAATTTATATATTTTAATTTAAAGTGGCGAGGATGTTATTAAAACTTTAGAAAGGCCAACTAAGGGCTAAAATAATGTAAAGTGTACGACTTGATTTTAAAGCTTTTAACGGCCAAAACTAGTGGCGAAATTAATTTACATATATTAATTTATTTTAGAAAGGCCAACTAAGGGCTAAAATAATTAGTCCAGTCAAATTAGTAAATGAAATTACATTTTAAGAGGTACGGAATTTTTTTTTTGGCATTTGTTCGGGTACATCTGACAATGATAAAACCAAGTTTGTGGGGTCGCAGTGGCTTGGGAAAAGCCGCCATCTTGAAAAAGAGGAAGAGCTTGTTTATATTAAATTGCTCGTTTGCATGCAATGATAGCTGAGAATGATCAATGGCAAAGTTGTGGAGAATAAAATTATCTAAAAAATGAGCCCTCAACGAGCTCTGTAAGTTGATTTGGCTCAAAGTTATGTTCGGTCAAAGTTCAACCATGATCGTGTGGTGAGGGTTGAATGCGGTTTTTTGCAATTAACTCGCCAAATGTTAATTTTTTTGGCTTAATGTCCATTAACAAATTTAAAGGCCTAGTAATTACCTTTCAAATGAGCCCTTATTCGTCGTTATCGCTTATGTAGTTTGCGAGCAATCCTACGCCAAAGTTCGCACTGGACGTGCCTGAAATAACTGATAACTCCACTTTTTTGGAATATTTTGTTAACGGTTGCTCATATGAAAAAGTAGTAAATGCCAGGAATATGGGCAATGAAAATATCTTTCCAACGAGGTGTTGGTCGAAACTCCATGTAGTTTTATGTCCGCGATAGAGCGGGTCAAATGTCAACGTAGAGATTTACGAATTTTTAGCTATTTAACAACTGAAAATGATAATTATGGGAAATAGTAGCTGAGAACCACCAGTTTTCACATTCTAAAAATAAAATTTTTCACGATAAAATATAATTATCAATCAGTAAAACTTTCTGACGAAAGAAAGAATAACAATCGAAGGTTTAAGAGCCGAAATAGTGTGGGTTGAGTTTAATTGACTTGGGTTGAATTTGGTAGAGTTTAGTTGAGTTTGGTTGAGTTTAGTTGAGTATAGTTGCTAAGAGTTAGAATAATAGTTAAGTTTAGTTTAGTTGAGTTGGGCTGAGTTTCGTTACTAAAAGTTGGGTTGAGTTTCATGTAAGGCTATGGCCATTATTGTTAATAGGTTTTTTTTATAAACAAGTCACGTTTATAACATTCTCTTGTTCAGTGATTTACTAAAAGAAAATTCAAGGTCAGAATGTCAAAACTGGTGATTCTCAGTTACTATTTCCCATAATTATAATTTTCCAAAGTTGTTAAATAACTAAAAATTCGTAAACCTCTCCGTTGACCTTTGACCAACTGTATCGCGGACATAAAACTACATGGAGTTTCGACCAATACCTCGTTGGAAAGATATTTCCATTGCCCATATTCCTGGCATTTACTACTTTTTCATATGAGCAACCGTTAACGAAAAAAAGTGGAGTTATCAGTTATTTCAGGCACGTCCAGTGCGAACTTTGGCGTTGGATTGCTCGCAAACTACATAAGCGATAACGACGACTAAGGGCTCATTTGAAAGGTAATTACTAGGCCTTTAAATTTGTTAATGAGCATTAAGCCAAAAAAATTAACATTTGGCGAGTTAATTGCAAAAAACCGCTTTCAACCCTCACCACACGATCATGGTTGAACTTTGACCGAACATAACTTGGAGCCAAATCAACTTACAGAGGTCGTTGAGGGCTCATTTTTTAGATAATTTTATTCTCCACAACTTTGCCATTGATCATTATCAACTATTATTGCATGCAAACGAGCTATTTAACATAAACAAGCTCTCCCTCTTTTTCAAGATGGCGGTTTTTCCCAAGCCACTACGACCCAACAAACTTGGTTTTATCATTGTCAGATGTACCCGAACAAAAGCCAAAAAAAAATTCCGTACCTCTTAAAATGCAATTTCATCCTCTTTTTTCGACTAATTTGACTGGACTAAATGTAAAGTGTACGATTTGATTTTAAAGCTTTTAGCGGCCAAAACTAGTGGCGAAATAAATTTATATATTTTAATTTAAAGTGGCGAGGTTGTTATTAAAACTTTAGAAAGGCCAACTAAGGGCTAAAATAATGTAAAGTGTACGATTTCATTTTAAAGCTTTTAACGGCCAAAACTAGTGGCGAAATAAATTTATAAAATAAATTTTTAAAAACCGACTTCAGAAAAACCAAAAATAATGCACAAAAAATCAAAAATAATGCACATAAAAGGATAAAATAATTGTTTGAAATTCTTTACAACATTAATCCAATCAGAATGGATTTAATAAGAAGAATCACTTTTGAAGACGGTGCCAACACCTGTTTTCGGGGTGATGTGTTAAGGGCATAAGGCTAACAAAGAAATGAATACAATTTTCGCAGCAATAGTTAATGCAATGAAAGTCAACTACTACCTGGCACCGTCTTCAAAAGTGATTCTTCTTATTAAATCCATTCTGATTGAATTAATGTTGTAAAGAATTTCAAACAATTATTTTATCCTTTTATGTGCATTATTTTTGGTTTTTTGTGCATTATTTTTGGTTTTTCTGAAGTCGGTTTTTAAAAATTTATTTTATTTCGTACTTTTTAGTCCGTTAATTTTTTGTGCATTATTTTTGGTTTTTCTGAAGTCGGTTTTTTAGTCCGTTAATTTTTTGTGCATTATTTTTGGTTTTTGTGAAGTCGGTTTTTAAAAATTTATTTTATTTTAGTCCGTTAATTTTTTTCGGGGGCCATATAAAAAAAAATTATTTATTACGAGAAGTATGACACTCAGCCGCGCGCCGTCGAAAAGAATTGAGGCAGTAGCTAAATAGTTTTTGCAGTAATGAATTTGCGTATTTTCGGAGCAATTTAAAAAAAAACTTATTTAATATGAAACAAAATTCCCCAAAGGAAATTAAAAAGAAATATTTATTGTGTCGATTGAAAAAAAAATTGCTCGAGGTCAAAGAATCGAACTCGCAACCTCCAGGACGAGAGGCAAGCCTCTCAGTCGTTGTGCTACGGGAGATTGTTACAACAAGATGGCTAAATACGTAAATAAAGCTTTTCAGAAACTGCTTTAAATAGAATTTCATTCCAAAGGAATACTCTCTTACAGTATGCATGAGTAGAGTATGCATGAAATTTCTCACCGAAGAGTTTGTAATTCTTTACAACATTAATCCAATCAGAATGGATTTTAGAAAGAGAAAAAAAGAAAAAAAGTCGAACTACCCTCTGGGGTTTGAACCCGCAATTTTTATTTGCAGGTCAACGCCTTTGCCGATTCATCCACCGGCCTCTTCTCGAGCATGCGACAATAAAGTAATTTGTTCGCTGCCTTTGAAAATACTTCTATCCGTTCAAGGTGTACTAATTTTACCAGTTTTTTACGCCTACCTTCGAACTCCTTTATCAGAATTTAAAAAAAATTGTACGGGACCACCGTGGAAAACTACCCTTTCAAACAAAAAAGAAAAAAAGCAAAAAAGTCATTGCGTTACAAAGTTATGCGTGAACAGGACCAAAAAATACCTACGCGTCGAATTGATAACCTCCTCCTTTTTTGAAGTCGGTTAATATTTTAATTTAAAGTGGCGAGGTTGTTATTAAAACTTTAGAAAGGCCAGCTAAGGGCTAAAATAATGTAAAGTGTACGACTTGATTTTAAAGCTTTTAACGGCCAAAACTAGTGGCGAAATAAATTTATATATTTTAATTTAAAGTGGCGAGGTTGTTATTAAAACTTTAGAAGGCCAAATAAAGGACTAAGAGAATTCAAAGTGTGTTTCATTGGATTAATTAAAGGTTAGTAAACAAATAAACTTGCCCCCAAAAATATATACAGAATAAAAGTTTTCTATAACATTAAGGAGGAAATTCATGAAGTTGACAAATTGCTTTTCAAAAATCAAAGTCTAATAGTTCCAGAGAAACTTAGAGGAAAAATACTTAACATTATTCACGAAGGGCACGTTGGAATTGAGAATTGTAAACGCCGTGCGCGTGGCTTGATTTATTGGCCAGGTATAAATAAGGATATTACTAGTATGGTAGAATCTTGTTCAGTTTGCAACAAATTTCGAAGAAATAATGGACGGGAACCTTTAATGTGTTTTCCGTTGCCTGAATTGCTTTGGCAAGTAACCGCTGCTGATCTATTTGAATTTGACAGCAAACACTATCTATTATTACTCGATTATTTCTCCAAATATATTGAGATAGCTCATTGTCCTAGTACTGTGTCTTCGGCAGTAATTTTACAATTGAAGTCTATTTTTGCTCGCCACGGAATACCAAAAATACTTATTTCAGACAACGGACCTCAATTTGTATCTGCAGACTTTAAGAAATTTATTGCAGATTGGGATATCGAACACAGGACTAGTAGTCCTCCTTACCCACAAGCAAACGGTCTTGCAGAAAGGTCGGTTCAAACCATAAAAAATATGTTTAAGAAATGCAAAGAGATCCCTATCTAGCACTATTAAGTTATCGTGCTTTTCCAAAGAAATTTGGTTACTCACCTGCTAATTTTTTGATGTCACGAAAAGGCTACTTCTTCCCATTACCAATGAGCAGTTAGCTCCGTCTTTAATTGATTGTAGTCGATATAGGAAAGAAGTATACAAATATCAGGAGCAAACTAAGCTGAATTACGACAAAAACCGTAAGTCAATTCCTGAATTAACAAATGGTGACCAAGTGCATTATAAGTTATCTCGTGATTCGTCCTGGTACCCTGGTAGGATTCTCGCTAGGGCTGAACACCCTAGATCATGTACGAGGTGTGGCTATTAAATAACGAGACTAAGGCGATTGCGAGCGAACTGTGCATGCGCTAAAGTCGTACGTCCCCAATGTTTAGCTTGAGGCCTTCTCTCTCTCGATTGCCGCAAACCCTATGCCAGTAGACATCTTCTCTGAACCGTAGCATTAGCTTTGGTAACTTGAGTTTTTTTTTTCCGGAAAACTGTTAAATATTTTAGTCGAGCAAAAGTTGCTGTGAAATTTCATGTGAAACTTGGCCACCGAAACTTACGAAATATTACATAAAGTATATGGTAATGAGTGTTTATCACGTGCACGTATTTTTGAGTGGTTTAAACGTTTTAAAGAAGGCCGTGAAAACGTTGACGAAGACGTTCGCCCGAGTCGCCCTGTTACATCAAAAACAGACGATAATATTCGAAATGATCGTCGATTAAGCATTCGTGCTGAAGCTATTGGAAATGACAAGGAACCCGTTAGACAAATTTTACATGATGATCTTACCATGAAAAAGGTGTGTGCAAGCAAAGATGGTTTCAAAACATCTCACAATCGAACGACGCTTCTCGCCAAGCATGGCATCCCAGTGTTAGACCATCCGTTTTATTCACCTTACCTGGCTCCATGTGGATTTTATCTGTTCCCTAAGGTCAAATCTGCGATGAAAGGAACACGTTTTGATGGAATTGAAGCAGTAAAACAAAAAGCGGCAAGCATCATGAAGGACCTTACAGAAGAAGACTTGAAGCACTGTTTTGAACAATGGAAAATTCGTATGGAGAAGTGTAAGAATAGTGGAGGGGTATATATTGAAGGGGATAATCTATAAATATGTATAAATTTAAAGTAAAAGATTTTACAGCAACAGTCTCGCTATTTAATAGCCACACCTCGTATAGTTACCTCACGTGATGGAAATAAATATAGAAGAAATCGTCGTCACTTAATACTAACTAATGATCACATTCAAGAACACGAATCGAACCAGGACAACAACTATAAAAATGAGGTCAATAATACTCCCATTTCTCGCATGAGATTGCGGTCTGGCACCACACTGTCAAAAAGTTAAGGTCTTCCAATATACACCATTTGCTGGCGCCACTGATTTAGTCATTTATAAGGGATAGGAATTAAATTATATATTTGAAGTTAAATGTTAATTTCTAAATTTTGAATAAATGAAAATACTTATACTTAATAATATTATATTGTTGAATTAAGCAATAGAAATTAAGTTATATATTTGAAGTTGAATTGTTAATTTCTAAATACTCTAGAAAGGGGCATGCTTTATGTATGTGTAATAAAAAAGAACTATTGAAAGTTGTTTACCGTACCAACTGTATGACAGATTTGCATATCGTCAGTTGCTTCTAAGCCACAGTCAGAATCAGTCATTTTGTCATTAGAGCTGTGTAAACTCAGGTCATCGCCTTAAAAAATCTAAATACCATCAACCAGCAACCCATCCGGAATGACGAAAGTTGTGGTGATTGAGCAAACGCTATAGTCATCAACATGTTGCTCTAAATTAAGTTCAACTGAACCACTCGGAGTTGCGAAAGATCTTCAAGTGAAAAACCTCACCCACCAGTAACATCAGCATTTTCACCACCGCCTCAAGAACCAACAACCTACATGGAGGTATACAGTCAACAGTTCAACAGTCTTAAAAGTGATTCAACCAAGGTGACGACGGTTATCAACCACGGGACGCAGTATCGGGATTTTTTAATATAAAAATAAATAAAGAAAAATAAGTGTTAATAGAAAAATTAATTAATGTGTTTTTATTTTCAATTCCATTTCATAGTTAATCACAAACCAAGAGTTTTATTTATTTCTACCCCTCTTGATAACATTACACCACTTGCGGCAGTTTTTGTTTTGCTAATGCAACGGCAGTATTTTACGTTTGATTATGGCCAAAAATCAGAACATGGGCATTCGATTTCGGTCAGTCGCATCAAACGGTAGCAACAAACGTCTTTATAAATAAACTTGAACTTTGAATTAGAATTTTTGTTAATATAGTTTACTTAGTTGTTATTACACTCACAGTGCAGAGTTATTGAATTATAGTAAATAGAATCGATGGACTTTCTAAATTAAAATACCATCAAAAATTTATTAAAGTGTTTTTATTTAACTGCTTTCCACTTAAACATGTCTTGCCAATCAAACTTTTAAGACACGAGGGCACCCCACGCGACATTTTGTAAACATAACAGTATAAGTGATCAGCGGAGACCCTTCACTCCCGTTCGCTTTTTCTGATCAGCTGCCTGTTGTAATGTCATTTTGTATCACCTTTGTGTTCTACTTTATTTTCGTTTCAGCCGAACCGATGAGCTGACGTGTTTTTATTAGGAAGGACAATTTTCTGGCATATATTCTCTAGGGTTGGCAAAAAAACAACATTTAAAACTAGCAAAAAACCCGCGTGCGTTGCAACGTCTTTAAATAAATAAAGTTTATGTTTGGACTGTCCACAGTAGGAAAAAAGTATAAGGAAACAACAAAAAATCTGGAAAAAATGATTTTGGATACCATACAGAAATTTAGAGTTACTTAGATAAAAAATATTGTAATACTAGTAAAAAACCCGCGTGCGTTGCAACGCCTCCAAATAAAAAAAGTTTATGTGTGCACAGTCCGCGGTAGGAAAAAAGTATAATTAAAACAACAAAAAAGCTGGAAAAAATGATTTTGGATACCATACAGAAATTTAGAGTTACCTATAAAAAATATTGTAATATTTCTTCTCGAGCGTTCTCGGATTCGTCAGGGATTAATTGGAACAATTTGTTTCTTTTTAACAACTTTAATTTCAAAACAAAACTTCTTGCACACATGTGCTCCTCCTTTCTCTTCTTGGCGGTTCAGTTAGAACAACCGTACTAAATTGAGATGTGACACTGCGTTGTGTATGCATTCAAGTAGGTGCCTCTGAACATGAAACTTCTGGGTGAATTGGAATTTTAACTTTTTTTTTCGGTTAGCCGTTACACTGCCCCCTTCTTACTTAATATTCGTCCCGAACACAGTTTCCTACAAGTCCCGTTCTTACCGATCGAACCTTTTTGTAAGCGATAGATAACATCGTTTAACCTCGTGATTACTGTGGAGGGGCCATTCCATTCCATTTCCTTTGTAGTTTTGACAATTTACCTTTCATTCGTGGAGGATTATACTCGTATAGCTAGACTCGATCGCCATCCTTAGGTCGCCCTTAGGTCGTAGTGGGTCTTTATCCTGTTGGGCGATTCCCAAATTTAAATCACTTGGCAGCGTAATCTGTTTCCCGAAAATAATCTTTGCAGGCGTCTGACCGGTAGAACGTGGATAACTGTCCTGTACAGCGTTTTTTTTTATTGAATTATATAGAGATGTTCTTCATATTAATTTGAAAACCTATTTCTACCGTTTTTACTGTTTCTATACTGGTTAGGGCAAATTTAAGAAATTTCCTACATGTTCTTCCATTTGGAGCTAGGATGTGAAAATTTTTCGATTTCCTAACCCTTGAACAACCTACATACAGCTGACCGGGGAATGACACTGATTTGGCCCCGAAATTTAAAATTTATAAGTTTTGATTATAAATTCTTTATTTGTTACCTTAAAATCCCCCAGATACCAATTTTCATTGGAATCGGAATACAATTGGCAAACTCATTGGCCCTATTGGTGCGGCCATTTTGAATTTATAAGTTTTGATCATAAATTCTATATTTGCAACCGTAAAAACCCTAGATTTCCACTTTCATTGGAATCGGAATACAATTGCAAAAATTCGTCCTCCATATTGGCGCGGCCATTTTGAATTTATAAGTTTTGATTAAACATTCGTTATTTGCTACCTCAAAAAACCCCAGATACCGATTTTCATTGGAATCCGAACAAAATTGGCAAATTCGTCGGCCATATTGGCGCGGCCATTTTGAATTTGTAAGTTTTGATTAAACATACTTTATTTACTACCTCAAAAAACCCCAGATACCGATTTTCATTGAAATCGGAATACGATTGGCAAATTCGTCGGCCATATTGGCGCGGCCATTTTGAATTTATAAGTTTTGATTAAACATTCCTTATTTGCTACCTCAAGAAACCACAGATACCGATTTTCATTGGAATCGGAAGACAATTGGCAAATCCGTCGGCCATATTGGCGCGGCCATTTTGAATTTAATTCTATAACCACCCCCTGGATGTAAGTAATATGTGGTTAAATTTTTGTGGCAATCGGTTGGATGGTTTCAAAGTCTATAACTGACAAAGAAACATTTTTTGAGTTTTATATATATAGATTTCTTCTCGAGCGTTCTCGGATTCGTTAGGGATTAATTAGAACAATTTGTTTCTTTTTAATAACTTTAAGTTCAAAACAAAACTTCTTGCACACATGTGTTCCTCCTTCACAGGACTAGTAGTCCTCCTTACCCACAAGCAAACGGTCTTGCAGAAAGGTCGGTTCAAACCATAAAAAATATGTTTAAGAAATGCAAAGAGATCCCTATCTAGCACTATTAAGTTATCGTGCTTTTCCAAAGAAATTTGGTTACTCACCTGCTAATTTTTTGATGTCACGAAAAGGCTACTTCTTCCCATTACCAATGAGCAGTTAGCTCCGTCTTTAATTGATTGTAGTCGATATAGGAAAGAAGTATACAAATATCAGGAGCAAACTAAGCTGAATTACGACAAAAACCGTAAGTCAATTCCTGAATTAACAAATGGTGACCAAGTGCATTATAAGTTATCTCGTGATTCGTCCTGGTACCCTGGTAGGATTCTCGCTAGGGCTGAACACCCTAGATCATGTACGAGGTGTGGCTATTAAATAACGAGACTAAGGCGATTGCGAGCGAACTGTGCATGCGCTAAAGTCGTACGTCCCCACTGTTTAGCTTGAGGCCTTCTCTCTCTCGATTGCCGCAAACCCTATGCCAGTAGACATCTTCTCTGAACCGTAGCATTAGCTTTGGTAACTTGAGTTTTTTTTTTCCGGAAAACTGTTAAATATTTTAGTCGAGCAAAAGTTGCTGTGAAATTTCATGTGAAACTTGGCCACCGAAACTTACGAAATATTACATAAAGTATATGGTAATGAGTGTTTATCACGTGCACGTATTTTTGAGTGGTTTAAACGTTTTAAAGAAGGCCGTGAAAACGTTGACGAAGACGTTCGCCCGAGTCGCCCTGTTACATCAAAAACAGACGATAATATTCGAAATGATCGTCGATTAAGCATTCGTGCTGAAGCTATTGGAAATGACAAGGAACCCGTTAGACAAATTTTACATGATGATCTTACCATGAAAAAGGTGTGTGCAAGCAAAGATGGTTTCAAAACATCTCACAATCGAACGACGCTTCTCGCCAAGCATGGCATCCCAGTGTTAGACCATCCGTTTTATTCACCTTACCTGGCTCCATGTGGATTTTATCTGTTCCCTAAGGTCAAATCTGCGATGAAAGGAACACGTTTTGATGGAATTGAAGCAGTAAAACAAAAAGCGGCAAGCATCATGAAGGACCTTACAGAAGAAGACTTGAAGCACTGTTTTGAACAATGGAAAATTCGTATGGAGAAGTGTAAGAATAGTGGAGGGGTATATATTGAAGGGGATAATCTATAAATATGTATAAATTTAAAGTAAAAGATTTTACAGCAACAGTCTCGCTATTTAATAGCCACACCTCGTATAGTTACCTCACGTGATGGAAATAAATATAGAAGAAATCGTCGTCACTTAATACTAACTAATGATCACATTCAAGAACACGAATCGAACCAGGACAACAACTATAAAAATGAGGTCAATAATACTCCCATTTCTCGCATGAGATTGCGGTCTGGCACCACACTGTCAAAAAGTTAAGGTCTTCCAATATACACCATTTGCTGGCGCCACTGATTTAGTCATTTATAAGGGATAGGAATTAAATTATATATTTGAAGTTAAATGTTAATTTCTAAATTTTGAATAAATGAAAATACTTATACTTAATAATATTATATTGTTGAATTAAGCAATAGAAATTAAGTTATATATTTGAAGTTGAATTGTTAATTTCTAAATACTCTAGAAAGGGGCATGCTTTATGTATGTGTAATAAAAAAGAACTATTGAAAGTTGTTTACCGTACCAACTGTATGACAGATTTGCATATCGTCAGTTGCTTCTAAGCCACAGTCAGAATCAGTCATTTTGTCATTAGAGCTGTGTAAACTCAGGTCATCGCCTTAAAAAATCTAAATACCATCAACCAGCAACCCATCCGGAATGACGAAAGTTGTGGTGATTGAGCAAACGCTATAGTCATCAACTTGTTGCTCTAAATTAAGTTCAACTGAACCACTCGGAGTTGCGAAAGATCTTCAAGTGAAAAACCTCACCCACCAGTAACATCAGCATTTTCACCACCGCCTCAAGAACCAACAACCTACATGGAGGTATACAGTCAACAGTTCAACAGTCTTAAAAGTGATTCAACCAAGGTGACGACGGTTATCAACCACGGGACGCAGTATCGGGATTTTTTAATATAAAAATAAATAAAGAAAAATAAGTGTTAATAGAAAAATTAATTAATGTGTTTTTATTTTCAATTCCATTTCATAGTTAATCACAAACCAAGAGTTTTATTTATTTCTACCCCTCTTGATAACATTACACCACTTGCGGCAGTTTTTGTTTTGCTAATGCAACGGCAGTATTTTACGTTTGATTATGGCCAAAAATCAGAACATGGGCATTCGATTTCGGTCAGTCGCATCAAACGGTAGCAACAAACGTCTTTATAAATAAACTTGAACTTTGAATTAGAATTTTTGTTAATATAGTTTACTTAGTTGTTATTACACTCACAGTGCAGAATTATTGAATTATAGTAAATAGAATCGATGGACTTTCTAAATTAAAATACCATCAAAAATTTATTAAAGTGTTTTTATTTAACTGCTTTCCACTTAAACATGTCTTGCCAATCAAACTTTTAAGACACGAGGGCACCCCACGCGACATTTTGTAAACATAACAGTATAAGTGATCAGCGGAGACCCTTCACTCCCGTTCGCTTTTTCTGATCAGCTGCCTGTTGTAATGTCATTTTGTATCACCTTAGTGTTCTACTTTATTTTCGTTTCAGCCGAACCGATGAGCTGACGTGTTTTTATTAGGAAGGACAATTTTCTGGCATATATTCTCTAGGGTTGGCAAAAAAACAACATTTAAAACTAGCAAAAAACCCGCGTGCGTTGCAACGTCTTTAAATAAATAAAGTTTATGTTTGGACTGTCCACAGTAGGAAAAAAGTATAAGGAAACAACAAAAAATCTGGAAAAAATGATTTTGGATACCATACAGAAATTTAGAGTTACTTAGATAAAAAATATTGTAATACTAGTAAAAAACCCGCGTGCGTTGCAACGCCTCCAAATAAAAAAAGTTTATGTGTGCACAGTCCGCGGTAGGAAAAAAGTATAATTAAAACAACAAAAAAGCTGGAAAAAATGATTTTGGATACCATACAGAAATTTAGAGTTACCTATAAAAAATATTGTAATATTTCTTCTCGAGCGTTCTCGGATTCGTCAGGGATTAATTGGAACAATTTGTTTCTTTTTAACAACTTTAATTTCAAAACAAAACTTCTTGCACACATGTGCTCCTCCTTTCTCTTCTTGGCGGTTCAGTTAGAACAACCGTACTAAATTGAGATGTGACACTGCGTTGTGTATGCATTCAAGTAGGTGCCTCTGAACATGAAACTTCTGGGTGAATTGGAATTTTAACTTTTTTTTTCGGTTAGCCGTTACACTGCCCCCTTCTTACTTAATATTCGTCCCGAACACAGTTTCCTACAAGTCCCGTTCTTACCGATCGAACCTTTTTGTAAGCGATAGATAACATCGTTTAACCTCGTGATTACTGTGGAGGGGCCATTCCATTCCATTTCCTTTGTAGTTTTGACAATTTACCTTTCATTCGTGGAGGATTATACTCGTATAGCTAGACTCGATCGCCATCCTTAGGTCGCCCTTAGGTCGTAGTGGGTCTTTATCCTGTTGGGCGATTCCCAAATTTAAATCACTTGGCAGCGTAATCTGTTTCCCGAAAATAATCTTTGCAGGCGTCTGACCGGTAGAACGTGGATAACTGTCCTGTACAGCGTTTTTTTTTATTGAATTATATAGAGATGTTCTTCATATTAATTTGAAAACCTATTTCTACCGTTTTTACTGTTTCTATACTGGTTAGGGCAAATTTAAGAAATTTCCTACATGTTCTTCCATTTGGAGCTAGGATGTGAAAATTTTTCGATTTCCTAACCCTTGAACAACCTACATACAGCTGACCGGGGAATGACACTGATTTGGCCCCGAAATTTAAAATTTATAAGTTTTGATTATAAATTCTTTATTTGTTACCTTAAAATCCCCCAGATACCAATTTTCATTGGAATCGGAATACAATTGGCAAACTCATTGGCCCTATTGGTGCGGCCATTTTGAATTTATAAGTTTTGATCATAAATTCTATATTTGCAACCGTAAAAACCCTAGATTTCCACTTTCATTGGAATCGGAATACAATTGCAAAAATTCGTCCTCCATATTGGCGCGGCCATTTTGAATTTATAAGTTTTGATTAAACATTCGTTATTTGCTACCTCAAAAAACCCCAGATACCGATTTTCATTGGAATCCGAACAAAATTGGCAAATTCGTCGGCCATATTGGCGCGGCCATTTTGAATTTGTAAGTTTTGATTAAACATACTTTATTTACTACCTCAAAAAACCCCAGATACCGATTTTCATTGAAATCGGAATACGATTGGCAAATTCGTCGGCCATATTGGCGCGGCCATTTTGAATTTATAAGTTTTGATTAAACATTCCTTATTTGCTACCTCAAGAAACCACAGATACCGATTTTCATTGGAATCGGAAGACAATTGGCAAATCCGTCGGCCATATTGGCGCGGCCATTTTGAATTTAATTCTATAACCACCCCCTGGATGTAAGTAATATGTGGTTAAATTTTTGTGGCAATCGGTTGGATGGTTTCAAAGTCTATAACTGACAAAGAAACATTTTTTGAGTTTTATATATATAGATTTCTTCTCGAGCGTTCTCGGATTCGTTAGGGATTAATTAGAACAATTTGTTTCTTTTTAATAACTTTAAGTTCAAAACAAAACTTCTTGCACACATGTGTTCCTCCTTCCTCTTCTTGGCGGTTTACTTAGAACAACCGTACTAAATTGAGATGTGACCCTGCGTTATGTATGTATTCAAGTAGGTGCCTCTGAACATGAAACTTCTCGGTGAATTGGAGTTTTAACTTTCTCTTTTCGGTTAGCCGTTACAATGCCCCTTCTTACTTAGTGTTCGTCCTAAACCAGTGTTTTTCAACCTTTTTCATTGAGTGGCACCCCTGACTGAAAATAAAAAATCGTGGCACCCTTGACCAGCGGCGGATCTTTTTTACGAGGGAATGGAGAGAATATTACATCGGTCTAGCAACAGGGAATGTGTGCAATCGCCTGTGTAGGGCTTCCATGCCTACGACAGGAGACACCTACTCACTAAACTCTCCCACCCTTTTTTGCATGACGTTCAAGTCCAGACCTGTACGAGCCGTAAAGGCATTACTTCAGCCTGGCGTCATCAGCATGACCCTTAAAAAGGGATCCCTCAAAAGGTGCTCGCTTGAGCCGGAACAGTATAGCCGTCTAGCTATCTAGCTGCTATCTCTCCTTGCATTTCTTGCCTTTCTCTATTTCTTTGTTCTTCGTAATGCTTAAGCTTCTGGTGGATAGCCTTCGGCACCACTTCCATCATTCTTCACATATTCCCCGATCTTATCATATGGTCCAAGATGTTCTCAGGTATTGGCTGCACTTCAGCAACTGCTTCCAACACAGTCCTGTGCTCCGCAAACCTCAGACATTTAAAGAGAACATGCTTCGTGTCCTCTTTATCGTCCAGGCATTCCGAGCAGAACGGTGAATCGTTCAACCTGAAGCGATGAAGGTTTGCCGTATAACCTCCATGCCCACTCAGGAACTGCGTGAGGTGGTAACTCACATCCCGTCTGTTCCCTCATAACCCACTTCTCTGCATTTGGTATGAGTCTGTGGGTCACTGTGGACTTGGGTGACTCCGCAAGTTGTCCTGTACTCCTTCGTCTGACTCACAGTGTTATGTCCTACCTGATCTTGCTCCACCTCGCGGCTTTGAAAGCATTCTTCACGTCGTAGATTGCTACCCTTGCAAGGCTAGTCTTGACAGCATCCGTTGTCGATCTGGCGTTCCTGAAGCCGAATTACCTTTCCGACAAACCGCCTTCCCGCTTGGAGTAGTCTTGTGTATATTACCCTTTCGAAAATCTTGCCCATAGTGTTGAAAACACATATCAGCCTGTAGGTTGTCGGGCCCTCTGGAGGCTTACCTAGCTTCGGGATGTGCACAAGCTTTTGGCGCTTCCATTGCTCAGGGAACACTCCTTCCCTCAGGCAAGCTGTGAATACTTGGGTGAACTCACCTGGTGCCACACTGGCTGCCAGCTTCACCACTCTGTACGGTTTGCCGTCTGGCCCAGAGGTTTTTCCAACGGCAATCGTCTTCGCGCCTTGCCCAATTTCTTCCTCCTTTACCTCTGGGATGTCTGCTTCATCTACATTTACTGCATTTGTCATCATTAGACATTTACTTTTGATGTCTTTGACAGCCGTCGCCAGACGAGAGAAGTGAAAGACTGACGGCGGCCCGGGCGCATCTTTCTTCTTCGTCATATTTTGTGTGCCCGCTGTTTTTGTATATAAAAATGGCGTTGAATGAATGCTGTAAGAAAAACTGAGTATTTTAAAACATAAATTTTATTAAGCAGAGACAATGGGTGGAGTGAATAAAAACTAAGTGTACACTTAAAGGGAACACTCCTGAGTGGAGTGATTCGCTAAAAGTGAACACTCGATTTAGTGTGAATAAAAATTCTCCCATTCAAATACTATTTTAGTTCACTTATGGGAAATTTTGGGGTTAAAGGGAAACGTCATTTTTGTGAAATTAGTAGGCTAGTAAACGTGGATGTATTTAGGAGTTTTACTTTGGGAAAATTTATTTAAGGCTAAATGAGGTTCTGTGGGAAAAATTTACCTTTGCGGGATTTAGTTTGGGCAAAAGGTGGTTTTGTTGCGAGGTCAAGCATTTATCTAATGCTGAGTAGATTAAGATCTTTAAACGGATTGAAAATTGAAAATATAAAACCAGTACAATTAACAGGCTAAAAACCATGCAATACTGATGCTCTTGAGGAAATGGAGCGCATGAGAAACTTACCTGCTGCTTTTTAAAATGGATTAATTTAAAAATTTAGTTTGTAATTATAGTTGTGACTAAAAAGCAAAAAATATTTTTTTCTTTGGCAGTGATAGGTATACACAAGAAAAGTTTTATTGCAAAATAAGAAATTCTAGAACTCAGGCTTATCTTAAAGTTTAATATGTATTAACAATTTTAAAATTATATTCTCGTTTGACTTGAAATGTTTGATCTCTTATCAATGAATTGTGTAAATTTACAGCTTTTCAAATGCATTAATAAAAGTTTGGACATCGATAACTATAATCACAATTGTCTAACTGCAACTTATGCCCAAACTTTTAATAATGCACTTGAAATGCTGTAAATTTACACAATTCATTGATAAGAGTTCAAACATTTAAATTCAAACGAGAATATATTTTAAAATTGTTAATACACATTAAATTTCTTATTTTGCCATGAAACTTTTCGTGTGTATACCTATCACTGCCAAAGAAAAAATATTTTTTTACTTTTTAGTGCATTTCATTTATAAAAGTTATTTATTTTAAAAGTTTTTTTAATTTATTTTATTAAAATGAATGAAAAAGGTCCTCGCAACCAGCCTCAAATTTTACAAGTGTTCACTCACAGGCAAACGTTAAAACTTTGTTTTATTCACATCAAAATGAAGTGTTCACTCTAGATGGAGAAATGACAGAGTGAAGTACTTAACGAAACCTATCGAAGGTTATTTTTATTCACGCCAAAATAAGTGTTCACTCAAAAAAATGGAGTGAACACTTGCACTCAGTTTTTATTCACACCACCCAATGTTTATCTTTTTAATTATTTTTACATCAAAAGTAAATGTCTAATGATGATAAATGTACAAGGATTTTTTTTCGTATGCCTCTATTAATATATATCTTCAATTGTATAAACATCAGTGAGAATTTTACAAATTATAACTTCCGGTCAAGTTTTCTATGAGAAAAAAAACAAAAAAATATGAGCTAATGGCTTTCTTAAAAAGCTTAGAGTGTCCTCTTTAAAATGCTTTTTTCATTTTTATTTTTGCGTACATTTTAGGCAAGGATACTTTAGTTTTTCCCCGAACGCCTCGCTAGAATATTTTAATACAGTTTTTTGGCGCGCTTAGATTTTTCGAATTTTCTTCTTATTTTTATTAATTTTTTATAATAATAAAACAATTTTTTTTAAATAAGTTATAATATAAATTTTAGTGTAATTTTCCGTTTTCCGATTTTTTTTTATTATTCGATATATAAAGCAAAAACCAAATTTTCGAATTTGTTTTCGAAATTGTGAACTTAGCATACACTTTAGCGCAGCAAAGATTTTTTTATCGCTTTCTACACCAAAAAAAGTACCTAAGTTCCAATTTTCAGCAGGATCACAGTTTGTGCGAGGTCAAAGTCTCTGAAAACTGGGCTATTGGGGAAAAATCGGAAAATTTCGAAGATTTCCATGTAATTTGAACGCCAAACTAAAAGTGACAGCTAATTATGTTCGGTGTAAACAACACGGCTTAATGCAGTGTGCATTAATTTAATTATTTGATACAGCACTGTAAACTCACTCTCTAACAATTTTGCGAGTATCACTTAAAAAAATTTCTGAACTAATAAATGTATTAGCAAAACCAAAATCACGTATTAAATAAACATGCATTGGTAATATGTATATGTTCGTGTTTGTAATTTTTCTTACTTTACAAAAAATTTAGGTCCTCTAATAGTTTCTTGCATCCAGGCCCCTTTATAGAAAAAACCGGCTCTGACCTGTGTAAAAGCGTTAAATTGAAAAATGTAGTTACACTTTACAAGTGTATCCACTTTTTCAGTGGACAAAACATTTCTGTTCACTTTGCGAGGGGAGCGAGTGTAGGCTAAACGTTTATGGAGGCTTGTAAATGGCACTTGTTTTTATCTTGTACCAACTCCTAAAATTGTTTACGCCGAAGCACAGGTCTAAATACCCCTAATATCCCCTAAAATCATTTTGTCACAATAAAATTTGGCGGGAAAACCCCAAGTTGGAAGCCCTGGTCAGAGGAGGTCAGAAGTTTCTATGCTCTTTCTTTGAGTAATGTAAATAGGTTTAGCCTCTTTTGTAAAAGCCTGTCTGTGTAATTTATTTGTTTGATTTTGTTCGAATAAATGGTAGCAACAAATAATCATCTGTTGCCAGCTGCTTATGCCCTTATGACACTCGCTTTTTTTCTGCTGGTAAATCAGCTAATTAGAATGAGAGGAGATGTTAGCATAGGAAATTTAAACTGGAGTGAGTGACCAACAAATTTGACAAAATATGAAGAAAAAATTCAAGATTTCATGACAGTTCTTGATTTTTCTACTGCTACTTTGATTTTATTACTGCTAACAGAACACAATTGAGATAGAACTGTCAAAACTTATTTCAAAAAATATAAAAACCAATGCTATCCTTTTCTGGCAAAATATTTCTATCTTTTTTGCATAATTGGATTTTCTAGCAGATTTATCAGCCGAAAAAAAGTGAGTGTCATAAGGGCATTAGCTCCAACAACTAAAAAATAGAAAACATTAATATATGAATAAAATTGAGTAGTTATGATTATACTTACCTGATGAATACAAAAGCACAGGTGTTTAGCCGTAAAAACATCACCGCGCGCAGTTGAAATGTTTGACGGCAGAGGAAACGTTAAACTTTATGTTTTATGCATAAAGCAACTTCGCCATGCTATGTCAATTTTTATGGCGAAATCGCTGGTAGTACGATTTACGTATATTAAAAAGGATCTTCTAAAAAAATATAAATTTACATAAGGCCAATAAGAAGAAACAAGATAACTATGTAAAAATAGGACGAGATAAAAAGGTGAATGTGCGGTCGCCACGCACGTAAGAAGTGAAACGTCATAGTCAGACGAATGGCAAATTTGTAGGGAAAACGAACAATTAAAATATATTTATTTATAAAGCATATATTCATTCGTTTTTATTCAAATCTTCACCAAAATCAAAAATGAAATGATAGTTTTGAAAAAGTAGGTACGTGATTTATGCCGGGTTAACAGTGTTAAAGTGTTAATTTTGCTATGTGCACAGTGTTAAATTGCAACTTTCGGACAAATTAAAAATGTCAATAAAAGCTGTTAAATTTAAAATATTCACAAAAGAAACTGCCTACAGAATTCTCGACCTTTACTAATACTTTTGTTTGATCGGAGTTTATTTAATGTTAATGTAAAATTTACTTAATTTTTCAGTAAAGTCTTGAATTTGGAGAGATTTCTGTTAACTGAAATTTAATTCAGAACTATATCTTTCGGAAAAAATGTATGGTACTGCCATCTAATGACCCGAAAGAGAAAATTACCGAAAATTAGTTTTTTATTAACTTAATTTTCAGAAAATATGAATTCGTAAAGTTCTCAAATGAATTTTGTTGCAATATTTTTTTTATTTTTAATGTTTTTTATGTTTTTGAATAAAAAATAATAAACATATATAACCTACTTTGGTATAACAATTCTGCTTATTCATTAGTCCGACAAACAGATGTCACTGATTAGTTTCGAATTTCGGAGATAATTCTAAATTTGAGTGTTGAAGTTGAAGTTGAGCCAACTTTAACTGATGTTCTCTAATTTTGACATGAGACGCAAATACAGAATTATGCAGTGGAATCAACGAGACGAAACATAAAATTAATTCAATTTCTTATTGTGTACGAGGCATTAAGTTCATTAAAATATCTACAAAATACTGCGTCATCTTGTTGCTATTATTTTATCATTATTCAGCTTCAATTTTAATTTATTATCTAAGAAATCCATCAATGGTTGTGCTTCTTTCTGGGCGAAATTTACATCTAAAGTCACCGCTCAATATCATTAACATTTCACTGCAATTTTTGTTTATTCAAGTTGAACTTTCTGTTGTGTATGATAGTAGTATTTCGGGTATGA
This sequence comes from Thereva nobilitata, assembly GCA_963855945.1. Classification (NCBI taxonomy): domain Eukaryota; kingdom Metazoa; phylum Arthropoda; class Insecta; order Diptera; family Therevidae; genus Thereva; species Thereva nobilitata. Next base: position 144,767,562 of record OY979694.1, read on the forward strand.
AATCTATTATTTCACTAATTCTTTTGTTTGGTGATATACATAGTCAGCTTTTGCCCTTACTAAAACCCCAAAAGTAAATTTGGCAACTAAATCACCTTTTGCCCATACTAAAACCCCCAAAGTGGATTTGGCAACAAATCCAGGGAACTTATCGTCCAAAGTAACTTCATTAAGTTTCTTGTAGTCGATAACAATTCTCCATTTTTTTGCCCTGAATTATTCCTTTTTTTGCGAACAATTATAGGGCGGACTGCTTTCTCTAATGATCCCTCGCTCAAGCATTTGATGGATCGGACGTTCAATTTCATTCACATGAACTTGTGGATACCTATATGTTTTAGAATATATAGGTCTGTCCATGCACTGCACTCAGCTTTTTGGAAGTGTGTAATTTTAACACGCTTTAAGTGGTTATTGTGACGCCACCCATTTGATTAACATTGTAGTCAGCGTCTTAAAATAACCCACTTTAAAAAAGCTGAGATTTGCGGTGTGGTAGTAACCATTTTGTGTTTTATTTCCTGCATTGAGGTTAGTCTGTCTCCCTCTTAAAGATAATCGCCAGTTTTCTTCGTTCTATAAAATATCTAAAAACTCCACTAACGCTCCCTCGGGAGCATATTTGGCAGCGCTCAAAATATCAGGGGAGCTAATTTTGAGCGCTCCCATTTTTTTCCGCTGAGCGTCGTGATCGGCACTTTCGAATGCTTGTAGGAAGTACTTTCCCTCACGATGCAGCCGTAAGAAATTATTTTTCTTACCTACCTATAAGCTTCTAAAAATGCTTCTATTTTGAAGGGGTTGTGCAGGTACGATGGAGTGAGCAGCGCTATTAGAGAATCGTGTACCACGGTATGACGGACGATGAGGACGGCGGAATACCTTTCGATGAATGCCAGTCATCCCATTCTTAACCGCACGTGAAAGAGTTTCCAAAGCTCTAACAGCTTGATTAAATCTGTCTTAATCTCGGCTTTTTATTCTGGAACTGACGTCTTCTTCTGCACCGCCATTTTCGGTAATGATACTACTGCGGTAGCAGAATTTATCTACCAGTTCCACTTCACGGTTATTCAGCGCTGAACGTTCAATGGTGTTTGCATTTATCCGCATTTCTTTAGTTTTAGTCGGATTTCGCCTTAAGCCTGCTGAACTACTTTCTGTTGTCAAATTGTTTAATATGTTTCTGAGGTCCTGGTGTCTGTAGGTCAGCAAACAGATATCATCTGCGTAGTAGAGATCTTTAAGGCGGTGTTGTGGCGCAGCCCGACACCATGAAATATTTATTGAAACCGACACCATGAGATATTTATCGAAACTGACAGGGAGAAAAATACTAAAGAATTAATAGAACTGTCAGCGATTATGACAACAGAATAATTAATAAGAATGTCACATTTGTTCTAAAAAAAGGGACAACATTATATATGGCAGTTCATAGACGACAAGTAAGTCAAAAGCTCGCCTACTATGATAGCCACAAAATTATCAAGCTTTTGACGACAGGAAATGGAATAAAAGGCGGAGTATCTGGACGGAACTTGGCAGTCGCTCAACGATAATAGATAGGTAAACACTATTAGGGTTTAGCCGCAAGTTGGGACTTACCAAATTGCGAATTCAGGTTTAGCACACATACATACTCATTTTGACTGCCAAGTCTCGGTTCGTATTGTTCGAATAAATAATTGTTGAATTATTCGTTAATGTTAATGGTTAATGTTCGTCGTTAATTTATTAATATCAATAAATGGTAAAAAATTGAATTACTTGTATTTTATTTAATAAAAACGTTTCAAGCTCACGAGTTCAGCATTTTTTCTCAATATTGGTTTAGATATTGAACATGGTCCTTCGAGCCGGATTCGTTGAAGCCAAACGCATTTATTAAATAAAGTAAACTTTTTTTTAGAGAAATAACCATTTAAAATTGAAGAACATTAATAGAAGTTCATTGTCATCAAAAATGAACACGATTCTGAGGTCGCAAAGGACTTTACAGGCAAATTTGAAACAAGCCATTTCAAATTTGAAGAAAACTGGGAAAGCAAGACGCACTGCTGGATACTTATCTGGTCGCATTGAGATTGCGAAAGGATATTGGGAGAAATTCATTGGTAACCACAGTCCACTGTATAACACAAGAGATGATGAATCCGAAGAGGATGTCGCAATTGTGCAAACGTACGAAGCCGCAGACATATTTTCTGAATTCGAAGCGGTGTACTGTGAATATATAGGGGAGTTACAAGATGAACTTGACAATTTTCGAAACCAGCATGTGCAAGCACCAGATCTGGAACTAAATGCAAGTTTGAAACCAAATGTTGTGCCTGAAAGGGAAAGACTACCTGAAAAGAAACTTCCGCCAATGGAGTTGCCAAAATTTAATGGTGATTTTAGTACGTGGAGGAAGTTTCGAGAAAGCTTCACTGCAATGATTCATGAGGATGGGCAGATACCATTAATCCAAAAGTTTCAATATTTGAGGTCATGCCTTTCTGGTGAACTTGAAAGACTTTTGGATTTGTATGACGTTTCTGGCGAAAATTATCAGGCTGCCTGGTCTGAGATTGTCAAACGATATGACAACAAGCGAGTGTTAGTTGCTACACACTTGAAGGTTCTTCTGACTCAAACAAACGTCGTGAAAGAGGCAGAAAGGGAGCTGAAGGATCTATTAGATTCAACTAAAAGACGGTTGCATGAATTGGCGAGTTTAGGTAGTCCAGTTGAATATTGGGATCAAATTGTAATATGCTTGTTAAGTCTACGTTTGCCTGAAGAAACGAAGAGGATGTGGGAACAAAAAATTGCTTCATCATCAAACCATCCATCATTGGATACAATGTTTGAATTTCTGGAAGAGAGATTCAGGTTGCATGAAGCCTTAAAAGATGCGAAACCAAGACAAATAGTGCAATTCAACCCCAAGGCTACATTTAGGCCAAATAGATCTGCGACGTATTACGCTAAAGAGCAAGAGAGTTGTATTATTTGCAAAGGGGATCATATGATTGATCAGTGTGGTAGATTAAAACGAGCAAATAGCAATGTACGACGCAACATGTTAACTAAATATCGTATTTGTCTCAATTGTATACAACGTCATTATGGGTTTTGCGCAGCTGTTCACCAATGCCCAGTATGTAAGCAAGATCATGTTTTGCAAAGATGTGTCCACTTTTCGAATTTCAATATGAACAAAAAAAAGGAGTTCATACAAAAACATAATGTATGTGAAAATTGTTTACGACCACATTCAAATTTGCTGTGTCCATTCAAAAGTGGCTGTTATAAGTGTCTTAGAAGGCACCACACATGGCTACATGAAGATGCCAATGGATCCAGATTGAATCCAGAGGCTAATTTGGGGGCAGTTACAGCAACGACCTGTGCTACACAGTGCAAGTATAAAAACAAGACGCATGCACTATTGGCCACTGCTATAGTACTAGTAAAGGGTAAGGATGGAACATCATATCCACCACGGGCGTTAGTTGATTTGGGGTCGCAAAGTTCATTTATATCCCAATCGGCGTATCAAGCTTTGAATCTAAAGGGATCACCAGCGTCACTGAATGTGACAGGTTTGGACGCCACTCAAGTAGCACAAGCTACGAAATGCACCAAGATTAAGTTGAAATCCCATGTAACGCCTCAATTTGAGCTTCCATTAGAAGCATATGTAATTAAACGAATTACCAGTGTCTGCCCACCGACTCGATGTGCTTATACCGATTGGAATTATATCCAAGGGTTACAGTTAGCCGAACCCAGGTTTCTGGAAAAGGGTGCAATTGATGTGCTACTCGGGGTAAGGGTGTATGCAAGCATAGTTGGTCAGGGGGTGAAGAAAGGGCCGCCGGATGCTCCCGTAGCCCAAAAAACTAGATTAGGATGGATTCTATTTGGAGAAATGACATCCAGCAAATCCCCAAGTCCTCAAGTTAACAAAGGTATAACATGTACAGCGACCACGGAAAACGGGATTGAGCAGTTGAATAAACAAGTTCGTTCATTTTGGGAATCAGAAGAGGTGCAGGAAAGGCAAAAATGGTCGATAGAGGATCAACAATGTGAAGAATTCTATCAAAGGACATGTAAACGCCTGGCAAGTGGCCAATACGAGGTCAAGATTCCATTTAAGGACAACATCAACCCGAAATTGGGAGACTCGAAACAAATGGCCCTTAAACGATTTGAGTATACCGAGCGTAAACTGCTGCGACAACCAGAAGTGGGAATGGAATATCGAAAATGTCTCAATGAGTATACAACATTGAATCACATGAGTGTACTCTCCAAAGATGAATTGTCGTCAGCCGAAATTGAGGATACACCAGTATATTATTTACCGCACCATGCAGTGGTAAAAGAGAGTAGTACAACAACAAAATTGAGAGTCGTGTTTGACGCATCCGCCAAATCATCAAATGGAAAATCTTTGAATGAACAAATGCTGACAGGGCCAACGTTGCACCCTAAATGATATGCTACACTATTAAAATGGAGGAAGCACAAATTCGCAGTGACAGCAGATATAGAGAAAATGTATAGGATGATAATGGTGAATAAAGATGATCGCAGATATCAAAGAATACTTTGGAGGAATAACCCCAGTGAACCCCTTCGGATTTATGAGTTAAACACAAGTGAGTTAAACAGTAACGTTTGGAACTAGTGCAGCTCCATATCTTGCAATAAGGACGTTACAACAATTAGCGAAAGATGAAGAACGCAACTTTCCTGAGGCAGCACAAGTAACCCTGCAAGATTTTTATGTTGATGATGTGTTAACAGGAGCTGACACTGTCAGAGAAGCTAAACAATTACAACAACAGCTGAGAGAAATGTTAACACGTGGCGGATTTAGATTAAGGAAGTGGGGTGCAAATAATAACGATCTGTTAAGCTGGATACCAGAATCGGATAGAGAAGTCGAGTTACCGTTAACTTTTAAAGAAGAAGGTCAAATCAAAGCGTTAGGCATTCAGTGGCACCCAGGTCACGATCATTTTTCGTACGCATTCAAAATTAAAGAGTTTGAGGAAGATGCAACAACTAAACGAAAGATTTTATCCCAAATTGCGAAACTTTTTGACCCATTGGGTTGGATAGCTCCATGTATTGTAGCAGCAAAAATAATTTTACAAAAACTTTGGACGGTAGGATGTTCATGGGATCAGGAGGCTCCCGCAGAATACATACAAGAATGGAAGGATATTAAAAATCAGTTAGCGGACGTACACAAATTAAGGATTCCGCGATGGGTTCATTTAGGCAGTTCGCAAGAGAATTGTCAGTTGCATGGTTTTTGTGATGCTTCTATGGTAGCATACGCCGCAGCGGTGTACATCCTGAAAGGGAAAGACTACCTGAAAAGAAACTTCCGCCAATGGAGTTGCCAAAATTTAATGGTGATTTTAGTACGTGGAGGAAGTTTCGAGAAAGCTTCACTGCAATGATTCATGAGGATGGGCAGATACCATTAATCCAAAAGTTTCAATATTTGAGGTCATGCCTTTCTGGTGAACCTGAAAGACTTTTGGATTTGTATGACGTTTCTGGCGAAAATTATCAGGCTGCCTGGTCTGAGATTGTCAAACGATATGACAACAAGCGAGTGTTAGTTGCTACACACTTGAAGGCTCTTCTTACTCAAACAAACGTCGTGAAAGAGGCAGAAAGGGAGCTGAAGGATCTATTAGATTCAACTAAAAGACGGTTGCATGAATTGGCGAGTTTAGGTAGTCCAGTTGAATATTGGGATCAAATTGTGATATGCTTGTTAAGTCTACGTTTGCCTGAAGAAACGAAGAGGATGTGGGAACAAAAAATTGCTTCATCATCAAACCATCCATCATTGGATACAATGTTTGAATTTCTGGAAGAGAGATTCAGGTTGCATGAAGCCTTAAAAGATGCGAAACCAAGACAAATAGTGCAATTCAACCCCAAGGCTACATTTAGGCCAAATAGATCTGCGACGTATTACGCTAAAGAGCAAGAGAGTTGTATTATTTGCAAAGGGGATCATATGATTGATCAGTGTGGTAGATTAAAACGAGCAAATAGCAATGTACGACGCAACATGTTAAAAAAAGGAGTTCATACAAAAACATAATGTATGTGAAAATTGTTTACGACCACATTCAAATTTGGTACGAGTAGTCACAGTGAGGACTCCGTATAACGTAATGCAACGACCAATACAAAAAATAATACCACTTCTCGCATAACTACTCTGAAAACGTCGACGATCACCCTAGCGTAGTGAAAATATAAAAAGTAATAAAAGAGATAGAAAGATATAGAACGTCGGAAAGGAAAAAGGAAGAATTCAGAAGTTGTCAGCGTGCGATAATAAAAAAAAAAAAGAAAATTATTATTAGAAATATTATAACTTATAACCACACAAATTACATAGTATACACAGAATACAGAGAGTCTTAGGTATAAGGCGGAGCATGATCCATAAAAAAAAATGTTATGTTTTTAGAATAATTAATTTAATGAGTTTATATTATAGATTAAAATGGAAGATATATTGGAGATTCACCCAGATATGGAAGAGTGGATGGAGGCAAAGTATTGCCCGACACCGGGACGACATGTGGGTGAGTGGTCAATTACCACCCCACCATCACCACCGGAACGACCAAAGTCGACGTCAACTCCAGAGAAAACCAAAACACCGGACCGAAATATTGACCGTCAGGACGAGGTACCCGAGACACCAGGGAAAAATATAGACTGGGATGAGATGTATCAACTTCGGTCGCCACCCAAACCACAAGGCGGAGACCAGCCGCCACCCGAACCACAAGAGGTAGAAGACCAACTCCCCGGCACACTACTTGAGAAGGTCTACGCGGTGCCCACTCAGGAACAAAAAATGTTCATCATAAAATATGAACGGATGAATACGATTCCGTGGAAGGAGATTAGGGAGAGCACCCGAAGACGACGGACAATATTCCTCGACAGTAAGCGGAGCGTGCGAGTACGCATTAGGAATAACAAGATGATTTGGTCAAATTACAAAGAGAGGAAATAGTAAATTGAAAGTAAATAAATAAATAAACAGTTTAAAAAAAACTTTTATTCGTTTGTATTGATAAATCAAGGGGCCGGAGTATGTTGTGGCGCAGCCCGACACCATGAAATATTTATTGAAACCGACACCATGAGATATTTATCGAAACTGACAGGGAGAAAAATACTAAAGAATTAATAGAACTGTCAGCGATTATGACAACAGAATAATTAATAAGAATGTCACATTTGTTCTAAAAAAAGGGACAAAATTATATATGGCAGTTCATAGACGACAAGTAAATCAAAAGCTCGCCTACTATGATAGCCACAAAATTATCAAGCTTTTGACGACAGGAAATGGAATAAAAGGCGGAGTATCTGGACGGAACTTGGCAGTCGCTCAACGATAATAGATAGGTAAACACTATTAGGGTTTAGCCGCAAGTTGGGACTTACCAAATTGCGAATTCAGGTTTAGCACACATACATACTCATTTTGACTGCCAAGTCTCGGTTCGTATTGTTCGAATAAATAATTGTTGAATTATTCGTTAATGTTAATGGTTAATGTTCGTCGTTAATTTATTAATATCAATAAATGGTAAAAAATTGAATTACTTGTATTTTATTTAATAAAAACGTTTCAAGCTCACGAGTTCAGCATTTTTTCTCAATATTGGTTTAGATATTGAATAGGCGGTCTAGCAATCCCCATTGGATGCCACCTGTTCTACTATCTAGAGCGCTGACAAGGATGTCATTTATTACTATAAGAAATAGTAATAGTGAAAGTAGGCATCCTTGTCGTACTCCTGAGCTCACTTCAAAGCTGTCGGATAATTTTCCATTGTGAAGAACTCTGCATTTGGAATTGATGCAGAGAGCTTTTATTAATTCTATTGATTTATAAGGCAATTCCCGTTGCCGTAGTGCCTGCCATATAAAGCTCCTATTAGGCCCCCATCCACGGTCACACATGTGTGACGAACATCTTTCGAAAAAGAATTCTCATTTACACACACATAGAAGTTTTGACATTTCTAGGCCATCAACGAGTGAGCGACTTGTGTGAGCGACAAATCTAATAAAAATCTTGTGCTTTTTTAAAGTAAATTTTTAGAAATTATATATTTAATTTTTTTGGAAGAACAGTGTTAATAAGTTTAGTCCGTTACAAAGCTTTATTTGTTTGGTTTTAAGTAATAAAGTGGTCATATAATAATTTTCATAATCAATTTTTAAAAATGTTTAGTTAACGAAAACAAAAAATTGCTGCCGCATTTACAATAATTCATTCAGTGGAAAAAAAGAGACCAAGGAAATATTGGATGAAAAATTGGCTCGCACAACAGGATCGTTTCAGTCATATGCCCTTGTTAAAGGAACTAGCTCTAAATAACCGTGAAGATTTCAGGAACTACTTAAGGATGACTGAAGAGGCTTTTGATTTGCTTCTTCAGAAAGTGCAGCATAAATTAACAAAAACGGACATTAACATGAGAACATCCATACCAGCTAAAGAAAGACTTGTTGCAACTCTTAATTGGTTAGCAACAGGACGTACATTCGAAGAACTCAAGTTTTGTACCGCTATATCGGCACAGACATTAGGAAGAATAATTCCTGAAACCTGTAGAATTATTTATGAGGAACTGAAAGAAAAATATATGAAAGTAAATACGCACGTGGTTATTGAAAAAAAAACTTTATTGGATAAAAATCCTATTACACTTTATCACATTAATTGGTGGAATTCAAAGATTAATGCTATAAAATAATAAAAACAAAACTTAAAAGCTATATTCATAAAAAATTCAAATAGTACAAAGATATCACATTACGGTGGAATTCAAACATTAGCCCTATATAAAATAATAAAAACAAAACTCAAAATCTATATTCATAAAAAATTCAAATAGTACAAAGATATCACATTACGGTGGAATTCAGACATTAATTCTATAAAATAATAAAAACAAAAATTAAAATCTACTCTTCATAAAAAATTCGAATAGTACAAAGGATCGGAGTGAAGTTTGCGGGATTGGCATATCAACTGACAATTGACGTTGGAGTTGAGTCAATGCATTGAGCCGTGTATCATCCGCCCTACATATCTTCTAAACGGAGTCACTCAACTTTTCGATCTTTATATCAAATAAAAGAATACACATTTACCTAAAAGATGAGTCTAATTACGTTGCTCTACGATAGTTAGTCTAGGAGTAATTAAAGTTTAAGTAAATTTTAAAAAAATACATTTTTTTTTCGTAAACACCCTGTATTTTAGTGGGTAGTGGGGATAGCCCCCTCTCTAGAACAATTTTTTTCTCCAAATACATCCAGGAATCACCCCTGAAAATATTAGCCACGTAGTCCAACAAAGGATTTATTGAACGTCTGATGACCTATACAAGTCGCAAATGCGTATTTTAAATCTTTAAAACGGCGATATCTCATTAATGGCAATTCGTACGGGAAAATGTATGTATTTTTTTGTAGATAATTGCATAATCTACAAACTTTGTAAACATTATTTTATGATAATACTTACCGTTTAAGAGATATTAGCCAAAAACGTAATTTTTTTTAGGGGCTCGTTTTTTAGGGGGTTCCCCCAACCCGGCGAGTGATAACTTTTCATGAGGTTAAAGTACGCTATTCAATGAACAAATTAAAAAAAATATCAGTGTCAGGATTTTTTTCGAACTAAATATCTCAATTAACTGGCCTATACCTATTTTGTAATTTTTCTATCTGGAAATTATATTAAACAACACATATTTTTTATATTATAGTTCCCAGCAAATAAAGCAGAGTGGATGTTAATTAGCAGTAACTTTCAAGCGAAATGGAATTATCCCAATTGTGGAGGAGCTTTTGATGGAAAGCATATAAGAATAACTAAGCCACCGAATTCAGGTGCTTTCTACTACAATTACAAGGGATTTTACAGCATTGTTCTATTGGCTTTGGTAAATCCTAATTATGAGTTTATATTTATCGACGTTGGAACTAACGGCCGGATATCGGATGGAGGTGTCATTGAAAAAACAATATTTCATGATCTACTTAAAAGCAACCAATTAAATTTACCAAACCCAGAAGATGACATAAGAAACTTGAACTTCGTTTTTGTAGGAGATGAAGCTTTTGCTCTTCATGCTAATCTTTTGAAGCCATATCCACAAAAGAATATAAGTAGGAAACAAAAAATATTTAATTATAGACTTTCGAGAGCAAGGAATGTTTCCGAAAATGCATTTGGTATTCTTGTTTCCACATTTCGAATTTTTCACTCTGCCATTAATATATCATTAGAAAAGGTGGGCTATGCAGTAATGGCAGTTTACTTCACAACTTTCTTAGAAGGCAATCTGTAAGTACTTATATGCCAACAAAGATGATTGATAATGAAAATATTAATGGCGGACAAATTATCGAAGGAGAATGGAGAGCTACAGCTAATTGCACCGCAAATCTACAAATAACTTCACATAAAAATACTGCAGATTCCGCCAAGGAATGCAGAGAAAGCTATATGGAGTATTTTAATTCGCCAGAAGGAGCTGTAACTTGGCAAAATAAAATGATATAAATCTCCTAATTAGCATTACAATAACTAGTACAAATATTGATTCTAAAGTAATTATGATAATGTAAATGTAAACCATATATGCAGATAGTTTTCCCATTTTATTTTAAAATAAAAAAAATATGAAAAAGCAAATTTTCTTTTACTTACTTCGTTATAGTCAAGAATATTCTCCTTTTCTTGTAGCACATCACATTTGCTCTCCCTAGGAGTCTCCTGGTCCGTAGTAAAGAGGAGAAGGTCAAAGTACCACAAATTACTTTTATATACCTCGTCCTCTCCTTTTCCTGACCGTTTGCTGTCAGCTATTCTTTTTAGCTCTCTCCTAAAAGAACTCCTCAAACTATTAATTTTTCCACAATGAAGTCTTGACTGGCTTCAGAATAATGAGGCTTAAATAAATTTAAAAGTTTTTCATATGCTTCATTTTTTTTAATTTTATTCAAATAGTCTTCACTTTTTATTTTCCACAAACAGGGATTTTCCCGGTACAAATCAATAAATTCGCGTATCACAGCTGGCGACAATTGTCTAACGTCCGTCATGTTGATATTTTTAACTGAAAATATTTCTTGAATTGTCAAAATATCAAAACAAACCGTGTTTTACGTGTTTTACATTCACCTTCACAAAAAATTCACTCATACAATGAAGCAGGTGTGAAGGAAAAATCAAACCAGACGAATATTTGCTTCATACGGCGGCCGACTTCGAAAAAGTGCATTTTACACACGCATACTACGAAATAATTTCGATGTTCGCCGTCAAGACCCTCGTAAGTACAGGCCTGGAAGCAGAGTTTGTGTTTGTGTTGGTAATAGACCCATTATCTGTCAAATCGGAAGATATTATATGGAGGAGGTAAAAGTTCGGGATATTTTGCCGTAAAAAGTCATAAAATAATATATTTAACCAGTTTTTATTGCAATAGGATTACCAGTGAATAGTGCTTCAGTGATTTAATTAAGAAGATTTAAAAAAATCGAGTGATTAACTGTGTTTTAAGTGAGTTAATTGTGAAGGTGGCCAATTTTGTTTACATTCGCGGTGGATTTTTCTTGTTTATTTAGGGGAAAAATGTTGAATTTGTGTAGTAATATAATAAAAAGTGCTTTTTGAGTGATTAAAGATTATTATAGAATAGTTATTAAACACATTAAGTGCAAGTACCACCACACAACATACATAACAATAACTTTTTCACTTTTCCTTCACATTTTTCTGCACTTATGTTTTTAATAACTATTCTATAATAATCTTTAATCACTCAAAAAGCACTTTTTATTATATTACTACACAAATTCAACATTTTTCCCCTAAATAAACAAGAAAAAACCACCGCGAATGTAAACAAAATTGGCCACCTTCACAATTAACTCACTTAAAACACAGTTAATCACTCGATTTTTTTAAATTTTCTTAATTAAATCTCTGAAGCACTATTCACTGGTAATCCTATTGCAATAAAAACTGTTTAAATATATTATTTTATGACTTTTTACGGCAAACTAATGCAAAAATATTCCGAACTTTACATCACGGCGTATAAATCCAACAAAAGTGACAGATTCTGGGACTACGAGCAGCTGCGTTAGTGTTAGTGAGGTAGGCAACTTCCAGGCCTGTACTTGAGAAGGGCTTGTCGCCGTATGTCTCACACTTGTGTGACCGTGGATGGCGGCCTATTGACCGAGTCGAACGCTTTCTCATAGTCTATGAGAGGAAGGTAAAGGGGAGATCGGAATTCAGTAGACTACTCCACTATGATTCTCAAGGTGTTAATATGGTCTATTCAGGAGCGGCCCTTTCTGAATCCAGCCTGCTGTCTTCTAAGCGTTCGGTTCTCCTATCCTAGATAGTAATTTATGGGACAAGATTTTTCCAACAGTAGATAATAGCATAGACAAATAAAAGGAAAGATATTCCATTTCATACAAGAAAAGTGTGCACTGTCTTGTTGAGAGAGCTTTCCTATTTCCTCCATTTAAGCTTCCTCCAAACGAAAGCTGCCCCCGCTAAATCTTTATTTTCGGTGGCACTGTCAAGATATTTGAGTAAATCTTATCTGATGAGAGTAAATGGAAGGAGAAACGATAGCGATGCGTGGGAGCATGGTTCTTCGAGAGCTATTCGCGTTTGCGCTTGTTTTTTTACAGGCTTTCTCATTTATAAAATCGGCATACATATGTACGAATGTGTATATTGTATTCTAGGTAAATTTTATTAAAGGGATTTGTTGGCGGAAATAAATGTAAACAAGAAGGAAGCTATTAAATGTATTGTTTGATTTTTAGTTTAAATGTCAAAAATCAATTATATTTTTTTGGAAGTTACGATTTTGTTTTTTCAGGTCCGACTTTTCGGTTTCTACTACTTTGCAAAAGTTAGTAAAACCGTGAGTTTTGTGCGAATTTTGATTCCGTTTTGATTTATAACAATTATTTCCACAATGTGTATATTGTGCAGATTTGGGAAAGTTTTATTTGGGTCAAAAATTCACAAAAGCAAATTATTGCGTTTTACAAGGATTTGAAGATGTAAAATATCAATCATATCATGAACAAATTTAAAAATATGAAAAGTGGAAATAATTGCTTTATGGTTATTTATGGACATTCTCCCTTAATAGTGCAGCCAATATAAGAATTCTATCTAATGGCACTATAAAAAAATCCAAATAAATTTTTATTATGATGCTCTACTGACATCCTGGAAAGTATCCTAGTTTCAGGGGTCACCTTTTCTTTTATAGGGGTAAATTTTAACTTGGCGCAATTATATCAAAAACCATTTTAATCGTAAAACGTGCGGGAATGTTTCGGTGTCCCTCTAATACTAGTTTTTTGTTAAAAATAAATACTCCTTTCTTCACCACCGCAGGGGTAAAGTATTATGCGCGTTTTTGTTAAAGTGGTTTCCCCAGTAAGCTATAATTTTTCTTTCTCTTTTCTAAATTTCTACAGCTCAAAATATAAAAATTTATTAAATAAATATAAAAACAGTTGAAGAGCTGCAGCAAAGAAAATAGAACTAACAAGGTGAATCTAGAAAGATGGATATGTCGAAATAACTATCTCAGTAAAATAGTCAAAAGACCGCTAACTTCTTTAATTGCCTCCGCGCCATATGTGACTAAAAATTCGAAAACTTTTTGCACTATGATACTTTCTAACAAGAATTTCCATTACACATCTCCTACAACTTCCAGGTATTTTAAAGATAATTTAAACATAAATTTACCATCTCTGAGCTGTTTGCATCGTTGGCAACTAATTAAAAATATTCAACCTGGTTTTAATAACACGGTTGCAGAAAACTTTAAGAAGATTGTTTCATATTGGGATGTATAAATGAAGCAAGCTGTGTTGATATCCGATTAAATTAATATTAGAAGAGAGTTAACATATATGATCAGGTAACAGATGAAATAGTTGATTTTGTAGATACAGGTGATTTTAAAAATAAAGAACCAGCAAAGTATGTTTTTGTTTTTATGGCCCGTGGTTTATTATCTAATTGGAAGTTCATTATTAGTTTTTTTCCCACCGATAAACCCATTAACATTAAAGTATTAACCGAAAAAGTGAAGTTGAATTTGGACTACTGTTATGAACTTGGGCTTAAAATCCGAAGTATAACATCAGATCAGGCTTCTAACAATCGAAGTTGCTTTAGTTCTCTCGGAGTAATTGAAAAGGACCATTTTTTTATTATAATAATCGCAATGTTTGATGTTCCGCATTTGTTCAAATTAATACGTAATACTTTATTGGTAAAAAAATTCACTGAGAAGATGGAAGAGTGGAACTGTGTTAAAGAACTCTATAATTTAGAAAAAAATGGTTCTACTAAAATGGTGCCGAAGCTATCTTCAAAATTTGTATGGCAAAATTCTTGGGAAAAAATGAAGGTTTCTTATGCTCTTCAAGTTTTAACTAACATAGTTTCTGCTGGTATTAAAACTGCTTTGGAATTAAATTTGCTTAGCCCTAATGTTACATCAGTAACTATTTTTACTTCCGATTTCTTTTCAAAACTCAAGAACTTGTTCCATTGTCTCAATATTAAAGAACCTTTGAGTAGAAATTGTATAAGTGTGGATTAACTCAAACAAATACTCCAAGGAAATATCTTACTGAAATGCTAGATTACATCCAATCAATTTCATTTTAGAACAAAAACAAAACATTTCGGATTGTGGGATTGATTTTGACTCTAAAATTCATTATTCTTTTAACTGATGAAGTATTAAATGAGTTTCCCAATAAACATTTTGTTCTGACATCGAAATTTAAGCAAGACCTAATTGAAAATCTATTTTCCTTAGAACGATCAAGAGGGAGCAACAATCCATCTTTTCTTTATATAATTTCAATAGTACCTATATATCATTTGCAAAATTATATCGAAAAAAAATTTGTCTATATCTTTCCAAAGGAAGAATTGTGGCGAAGATAGTCAGCAATTTATAGCTATTGATATTGACTCATTTAGTGATGGCAAAAGCATAAATAATAATGATGATCATTGTATTTTTACTGTAGAGGATCGGAGGGTTGGTGATGTCACTAATGAGAGTCACGAAGTTAGCAACATAATCGAGTCAATTGATTTGTGGGCAAATGATAATTCGATTTCTGACGAAAAAACTTATTTAACGTATTTTGTAGTTTCATAATTTTCAAAAAAGAAAAAGTGTTTATTATGCGATAAGATTATGAGCAACCGAAACCAAACTGCTAAGTATATTCAAAACTTTCGGAAAGTTTTATTTATTTTAAAAATTATTCAAAAAGTACCGATTTTGGATGCACTTAAAAATCCTACAGATTATTTTTTTAATATTTGTAAAATCTTTGTAAAAATCTTCACTAAATTTGTTCAGAATACACCCGAAATAAAAGGTTTAAAAAGCAAAATAATTGAACATGGTATGGATAGAACAAGTAAAAAATCTGATTTTTCCCAATGGTTAGCTAAAGAAAATGAATGTTACGATCACCACAAGAAATCTTAGGTTATCATACATTCAAATCAATTAAAAGATAAGAGCTCATGTAAAAACTTTTCCAAGCAAAAAAACTATACAATCCTAAAAGGGAAAGTTGTTACATCAAATTCTTAGGAGTAGTAGCGTGAATAGCAAATTGGAGAATTGCTTTTAAGAAATGTAATTTAATGTCGGATTTACTCAACGAAGACTAAATAAATACCTGAAAGGGATGTACCGAAATTTTTTTTGTGGATTAGGCTTACTGGGGAAACCGCATAATACCTACTTTACCCCTGCGGTGGTGAAGAAAGGAGTATTTATTTTTAACAAAAAACTAGTATTAGAGGGACACCGAAACATTCCCGCACGTTTTACGATTAAAATGGTTTTTGATATAATTGCGCCAAGTTAAAATTTACCCCTATAAAAGAAAAGGTGACGCCTGAAACTAGGATACTTTCCAGGATGTCAGTAGAGCATCATAATAAAAATTTATTTGGATTTTTTTATAGTGCCATTAGATAGAATTCTTATATTGGCTGCACTATTAAGGGAGAATGTCCATAAGTAACCATAAAGCAATTATTTCCACTTTTCATATTTTTAAATTTGTTCATGATATGATTGATAATTTACATCTTCAAATCCTTGTAAAACGCAATAATTTGCTTTTGTGAATTTTTGACCCAAATAAAACTTTCCCAAATCTGCAAAATAAACACATTGTGGAAATAATTGTTATAAATCAAAACGGAATCAAAATTCGCACAAAACTCACGGTTTTACTAACTTTTGCAAAGTAGTAGAAACCGAAAAGTCGGACCTGAAAAAACAAAATCGTAACTTCCAAAAAAATATAATTGATTTTTGTCATTTAAACAAACAATCAAACAATACATTTAATAGCTTCCTTCTTGTTTACATTTATTTCCGCCAACAAATCCCTTTAATAAAATTTACCTAGAATACAATATACACATTCGTACATATGCCGATTTCAAAAATGAGAAAGCCTGTAAAAAAACAAGCGCAAACGCGAATAGCTCTCGAAGAACCATGCTCCCACGCATCGCTATCGTTTCTCCTTCCATTTACTCTCATCAGATAAGATTTACTCAAATATCTTGACAGTGCCACCGAAAATAAAGATTTAGCGGGGGCAGCTTTCGTTTGGAGGAAGCTTAAATGGAGGAAATAGGAAAGCTCTCTCAACAAGACAGTGCACACTTTTCTTGTATGAATTGGAATATCTTTCCTTTTATTTGGCTATGATAATAGCCAGATGCCTCTCCAGTTGTCACATATTGGTAGGTCCCCCTTTTTGTGTATTTTGACTATGATACCTTCCGCCCAATCCTCCGGAAAGGTACAGTTGTTCCATGCTATTTCCAGGATTGGCTGTAGCGCATCTGTTATCAAACTTGATTTGGATTTCAACAATTCTGGCGGGATGCCATCTTTTCCAGCTGCTTTACCGTTGGCCATTGCATGAATTGCGGTTACTATTTCAGTCTTGGATGGGGCACGAGTGGTGATTCGTATTGGCTGCGCATTGTTGTTGTTTTGCTGAGGTTCCTGTGTAAATGAACCATTCAGGGCGGTGAAAAAGTAATCTCTCCATCTTTGGAGTTGCTCCTCGTCGCTGCCCAGCAGCCTTCCATCCGCACTCTTTACGGCATGCTTTTTTGTAGAATGCTTTCCCGAGAGCTGTTTAGTAATTTGCTACAGCACCTTAAGGTAGAAACAGAATGGCGCGGCGACCGTGGCGGAGTCCGCCGCTCAGAGAGTCCCATACTTTTAATTTCTCCCCAGGCGGCGCGGACAAATTAAATGTATGGGAAACTCTCTGAGCGGCGGACTCCGCCACGGTCGCCGTGCCATTCTGTTTCTACCTTTACTGTTACGCCTTACTGCGTTTTTCGGCTTTTCTGCGAGCTCGTTTATCTGCTGCCTTCTATCACGCCGGACACTTCTCTTTACCTCCCAGTGTAATTGGGAGTATTCCCGTTTAAGTTGTTGACGTTTTTCCGGCTGCTTGTAGAGTTCACGTTATTTGTGAGGGCCCTTCTGCGTTAAATTTTTTGCCAGGTTGTGTCCGAGATCCAGTGTTGCTGGTTTCTTTGGACATAACCAATGCTCGTTTCTGTCAATATAGCGCCCTTTGTTGTTCTCCACAGCTCTTCGATATTTGTGTCATCAGAAACGGTTTGCTGGTTCAAGATTTGTTGTAGATTCCCAACAAATTCTCGCCTTTTGGTGCCCTCACTCAGAAGATCTACGTTACACCGTCTACGGTTTATGGCATCGCGTTGGACGTTTCTGATTGTGGCGATTTTTAGGCGGATAGTTGCTACTACCAAATGGTGGTTACTTCCAGTGTCTGGTCCTCTAAAGCTCCTGACATCCACCAGAATAGTTCTGCATTTGCGTGTGACGGCCACGTGATCTATCTGATTTCTGGTTCTACCTTTGGGCGATACCCGGGTCTCCTGGTGTATCTTCTTGTGCCAAAAGTAAGTTCCACCTACCATAAGTTGATGGGAACTACAGAAGTCAACGAAAAGTTCACCATTGTTATTAGTAACTTGGCTTAGGCCTTGATTTCCAATTGTGTGTTCAAGGTCGGTGTTGTTGGAGCCGATTTGTGCGTTTAAGTCACCCATCAAAACCATGATGTCTCCCCTTGGTATAGAGCGAAAAACTTCATTCAGTCGGATGTAGGATTCGTCTTTCATGTCATCGTCTGCGTCTTCAGTTGGAGCGTAGCATTGGACTACCGTGGTACTTCTTAATCTGGTTCGCGGGCGCACGGTAATAATCCTCTCAGAAACTGGTGACCAGCTAATGAGGCTGGACCTGCCTTCTTTGGTGAGTATTACGCCAACCAGTACCGGCTTTAGGGGGGGCCAACCCGGGCGACCGCCCTAGGGCGCCAAGTCCAATAGGGCGGCGCCACTACCGTCGAGATCCAGTAATGTGTTCATTTATTTAGATATTAAATGATAACGCCTCCAAGACAAGACACAATGCCGAACGTGCATACTAGATAAACAAAGCTTGTGTTTGAAAAACGTAACAGACAGCCGACAAGGGCGCTTTATTATACACTGTAAAAAAAATGTAAATTCGCACAGTAAAATTACAAATCGCGATATGAAATATACTGATTTACAACACACTTATTGTAATATTACTATCAATTTTAAAACACTAAAATCATCAAAACAATGTAGCTTCTTGTATAATAATAGAATCGCTCAACAAAAATCTGGATGCATTTCTTCTGACCTTTTTTCGATGTATCGTATCTCTATGTGCAATATGTCTTGATGAAACCTTTCACCGTGTTCATCTGATATTGTACCAAGATTTTGAATATTAAAGATTTTTTCATTTTTCACTAAAGGCTCTTCAGGTACATTTTTAACTCCAGGGGTTGAACTCGCACTTCTTGGCCAGTTTTTACTACGTAGGGTTTACCTCTTGCGCGAATGTTCCATTCACATAAAAAACAACAAAACTTAGTATATCTGCAGCATTCTAGTTAACGTTACTATAACTTTTAAATCAGCACAAATGTTCCACTAGTATGCTATGAATAAAGTCGGGACTGAAGGGCATATATTACTATTCTGAAGCAATATAAGAAGTTAAACCTTCGATTTTGAGAGACCTAAATTTCGAACAAAATCATTCAAATCAATGTCTAAGGAGATGACGTTCTTTTCATTGGCTTGAAGAAGTTGTTCGAATGACTCTGTTGAAAAAGAACGTTTTCATTATCCACCATTTCTTTACTGTTACGAGGCCCTGGAGGTAAAGCATCATTGCTTCGAGGAACTGGTCCTCGTGAATCCTAGCGTCATAGTCATACAAAAGTAACAATCGTTTCTATGGTTTTCTGGTTCACTCCAAATTATCTGCGTTGCAAATGGCATGGTCTTATAACTTCCTGCGATCCAACCCGTTATAGTTCTTGAGCAACTTTTGCAACATTTTTTCGGCAGGCAATATTTGTCTCTTTCTATCATTTCGAACTAGTTTATACGCACTACTTAAATAGATGAAAGTAGTACAAAAAATTCTGAATTTTGAGAAATTTACAAAAAAAACTAAATAACTATAAATCCAGTAAAAATAACTAATGCCAGCAAAAATTGAAACCAGATTTAGATTCAGCACGTTAAAACCGTCATGTCCAATTTTATTTAAAGGAGGATTGACCAGTGTAATATACCTAAAAGAAATGTCTTTAAAAAATTAAGGGCGCATAAAAATATCTTGCACGGGGCGCCAAAATACCTAAAGCCGGCCCTGACGCCAACGCCACTTCTACGGCTTTCAGTTTCATTTCTGCCAGAATATAAGAAGGACTCACCGTTTGGGCAGATATGTTCCCCCGCACCGTGTCATCTGGTCTCTATGATCTTGATTTTATATCGATTCATTTCGTTGAGCACTTCATCCAGGCGTCCATCAGTAAGCAGAGTTCTCACATTCCATGTTCCAATTCGTGTCCTTGTTCGAAAAGCAAAGGTTCTCGTCACGTTGTCCATCCGGTTCCGAGGCATTTTTTGCCGATTAGTTGCAATAGTGTTTTTATGGGAGCGGGTTGCTAACCCTCAGCCCAATCGACTTAAAACTCTGTTTTGTGGATTTATCCGCAATGGCGTTTAAATTGCATGTATATCGAAATTCATCCTCAAGTGGATCCCAAATCATCCCCAATGTCTTCACGACTTCTGACTTATCGAATTTTGTATATTTTTCCCTTTCATCTTCCGGAATTGATTTGATGAATTCGATATTGTTTGATGTCCATTTTCTCAGATGGAATCCTGCTGACAAACAGCTTTTTGAACTTGAGTTTTTAACTCAACGAGTTTCTCTGAGGTATCCGATCCTCCTATCATATCATCAACGTAAAAACTATTTTACAAAACATCTGAAACAATGGGTAACTCATCAGGACCTTGAGAGCCTAGTTCCTTCAAGCAACGGACGGCTTGAAATGGTGCAGAGGCAGTTCCGTACGTGACGGTGTTGAGAATGTACGTTGTCGGTGGTTTGGTTGAATCCGTAAGTCATAAGATTCCAAGATATTGTCATTCTTCGGGGTGTATCCATACTTGGCGGTACATCTTTGTTATGTCTGCAGTCAGCGCATATTTGTATGAGTGGAACTTTACCATAATATTGTAGAGCTGGGGTTGAATTGTTGGACCGACTATCAGCATATCGTTCAGAGAAGTGCTGTTGCTTGTAGGACTTGAAGCATTAAAGACAACACGCAATTTCGTCGTTGTGCTATCGGGTCGTAAAACGCCTGTATGGGGGATTAAATTCTTTATTTGTGAATCAGGAATATTTGATTTGCTCATGTGCCTTAAATCTTCATATTCTTGCATGAAATCGGTGTATTGTTTTTTCAGGATATCATCTTGTCCAAGCACCCGCTCTACGCGTGCTAGACTTCGAAGTGCGCTAGTACGAGGCTCACCTAAATAATTATGATTATGCTTAAATGGAAGTTTTACTATCAATTTTCCATCTTCGGCACGAGATGTAGTATTTATAAAGTGATGTTCGCACATGATTTGGTCCTGTGTCCAATGAGGAGCTGCTGGTTCGACCTCTTCCAGAGTCCAAAATTGTTCAAGCTGTTGGGATAGCGTATTTTCGTGATTTCCCGCTACTGTGTCCACTTTTAGGTTGCTATTTGCCCGATGTTTCGATTTGCAAGTTAGAAGCTTACCGGCTATGATCCAGCCAAACACCGTTTCTTGAAGTATTGGTAATTTATCGTCCAGCTGAATCTGACCTACTCCAAGAAGTCGATAGAAAACTTCAGCTCCTAACAAAACATCTATTCTTTGCGGTTTATAGAATGTGGATCTGCTAGTTGAATATTGTTAGGTACATTCCAATTGTGATGGTCAATTTGAGTTTTAGGTTTCGCAGTAGTAATAGTAGGTATTATTAAGATATATATTTTGGTAACAAAGTCGTTGATACGTGATTTAATAATGAAGGACGTGCTGGACCTTACTCGTGCCCGTCGGCAGAATATACCGTCTACCTCTATGTCAATCTTTTTTGTTGGTAAATTTAGTCTTTGAGACAACGCTTCTGTGATGAAGCTTGACTGTGAAGCTGAATCTAATAGAACTCGTACTGGAAAGTTTTTCCCACTGTCATCCTCGACGTGAACCAAGGCCGTCGTCAGAATTACCTGATCGGTTTCTAAAGCTATGGCCGAATGCAAACTTGATGGATTTTTGTTATCTTGAGCTATAGTATTCGAATTTTGTTTTTCGGGAACTTGCTGTGAAAGCGAAGACAACATATCAGATCGACGATGAAGACAGACTCTACATTTGGAGGATTTACAATCTTTGACTGAATGTCCCTTTCGTAAACAATTAATGCACAAACCCATTCTTTTTATTTCTAAAAACCTATCAACTGCTGCCAGGTTCAAAATCGAAGGACATTTAGCGAAGAAGTGTTGAGAACTTTTACATTTTAAACATTTGGAGTTAGTAACGAAGGTTGTCAAAGCAGTTCTACGATGTTGGCTCCTTTTGGCGACTGCATCTATGGGTTTACTATTATCGGCACTTTCACGACTGCATAAATTTTGACATCTTATATTAATAAAACTGGAAAATGTTTCCCAAGTGGGAAGGTTGTCATATCCTAGTGGTTCTTCCCACTTTACCAATGTGGCTCGATCCACTTTTTGTTTGCCTAAATAAACAAGAATCGCATTTAGGATATCGTCGGTGAGCCTAAAGATTTTAGAGCGCTGTAATGAGCATTAATAGTATCAATAATGTTTCGGAGTTGCATAGCACTGCTTTTTGCTGTGGTAGGAATGTTGAATAGTTTTGTATCTAGTATGACTTTCAAAAATTATTGTTTGGTTCCGTATCTGCTGTTGAGCAGTTTCATAGCTTCAGAGAAATTGCCATCAGTAATTTCTAATGCTGCGATTGCTTGAAATGCCTCACCTGTCAAACAAGCTCTTAGATGTTGGAATTTTTCCGTTTCGGTGATATTTTTATCGTTAACGACAACTAATTTTAAAATATTAATGAAGTTGGTATACTCCACGCAATTATCTGAAAACATTGGCAATTGCACTTTAGGTGCGATGAATGTGCTTTGGGTGGCAAGCAAAATGGTTTATTGAGGTTTTATAACTCTTGTGGTGTGTACTCCGAATTAACAGCTTCCTCCTTTCTCAGTTTTGCAATGCTTGACAATAATTTGGCTTTAACCTGGAAATAGGTGTCTTCGATGTCTCCTAATTGGCTTTTGTCAGCCTCTGCAGCTTCTTCGTGACTATCAATCTCATCCTGGACAGCAGCTAGCTGTGTAAACCATGTTTCTAATAACGATAGTCTACATTCAAGTTCTTCGATGAGAGGATTCTCCGTGGTGTCAACAAAGGTCTTGATGCGAGTTACCGATCCCTTTGCAGATGTCTGCTTTGTTTTTAAAGTTTTTAAACTCGCCATTTTTGTTTTTTATTTTATATGAAAGCTCCTAATTTTCTCCGTAGGTTATAAATACTACTTCCACTTGTTCATCGCTGTTCACAGAAGCATACTCCATCTCCACGGCAGTTTCAGCTTTTTCGTTTTCATCATTTGATGATGAACAATTTAAATTATTTATAATTTGCTTGGCAAGTTTTAAATTCGAAGTTTTACTAGCTTTCTCAAAAATTATGTTATTAGAATTTTTATTAAACTGTTTCGGATTTTGTATAGATTAGAGATATTAAATCCTTGTTCGTCGGTTCCATATGTCTATGTTGTAAAGCATCGAGCATTTTATCTGCAAGAATAGTTTCTTGATCTTTCAAAGAATTAAACAAAAAATTCAATATTCCCTCGCTGGTTAATAAATTAGAATCACGCTGTTGTAATGCCTCCACGGCTAATTTGATCGGTTTTAAAGTTCTTAACAACATTTCTAATGGTGGTAGTTTTTCTTGATCTATATAGTGAGATAACTGTAAGTCTAAAAGTCTTAATGATACTATTTTTAACCAAAAAAAATCTTTCCAACATAGGCTCTATACTATACTATTCCATCTAGTAACACAATCTAATAGTAAACTTAGTTCCTTTCCACATTCTTTTTTCACATGCTTTTGTAGGATTGTATTTCGAACTGGGGATGTTTTGAAAAGTTTTACTATTTTTCGTACCATTGCAAGGGCCATGAATATTTTTATATTGTTCTTCATTATTTGCCTGTGAACTGTGTTCCAAAATTTCATCTGCATCATCAGAATAGTCAGAATAATCATTTGTAAACGAATCACTTTCAACATCGTTAACGGTTTCTACGCTTTCAGTTTTATTGTATATAACATCAATTACTGATAAATGTATCGCGTGATTATTACATAGCTGATGGAGGAAAGGAGAAATTCTTCTAAATTACACCATCACGGCGGCACCATCCGTAGTGGACATACAATATCGGATAAAGGCAAGTTGAAAGTAGAGAGTTTTTCTTCAAGCAAACTTAAACATTTTTCGCCAGGAAAACTTCCATCGATTCTAACAATGCCCAGGTCTTAAAATTTATTGTCTACATAATGAATATTCACATTTAAGAATCGTTTGTTTTTCTTACTTATTATATACTAAATTTGCAGCCCTGTATTTTTAAATCTATATGTATAAAAATGAATCATCGTTTTGTGTGTAATCGATGTTTGAAAATTTGGCCGCATGAAATGACTGATTGAGTGTTGTTTGTATTAGAAGACCTCAATACCAACGTTTATATGTATAGTTTCAAGACCCTCGTAAGTACAGGCCTGGAAGCAGACAGGCCAACTAATACTAACATAGCTGAAAAGTGGCCACAAATTTCTGACAGTTGTGGAATTAACATGGCCGAAGCCATAAAAAGCAATTTTTTAAGTTTGTTTTGCACTAAAAAGTGGTAAAATATTGTATATTTTCACTTTTTGGTGCACATGGATTATCAGTGATTAGTGCTTTAGTGATTTAATAAAAAAAATTAAAATGAAGTGAGTGGTTAAGTGTATTTTAAGAATGTTAATTGATTAGGTGACCATTTTTGTTTACATTCGCGGTGGTTTTTTCGTGTTAATTTAGGGAAAAAATGTTGAATTTGTGTAGTAACATAATAAAAAGTGCTTTTTAAGTGATTAACGATTATTATAGGATAGTTATTAAAAACATAAGTGCAGAAAAATGTGAAGGAAAAGTGAAAAAGTTATTGTTATTCATGTTGTGTGGTAGTACTTGCACTTATGTTTTTAATAACTCTTCTATAATAATTGTTAACTACTTTAAATTCACTTTTAATTCCATTACTACACAAATTCAACACCTTTTCCCTAAATTAACACGAAAAAACCACCGCGATTGTAAACAAAAATGGTCACCTTATCAATTAACACTCTTAAAATACACTTAACCACTAATTTTTTTTTAATTTATGGACTCAGATCACTAAATAACTTATCACTGATAATCCGTGTGCACTAAAAAGTGATAAAATACATTATTTTACCACTTTTTATTCCAAAAGCAAATTTAAAAAATTGCTTCGTACGGCTTCGGCCATGTTAATTCCACAACTGTCAGACGATTTTGGCCCCGCACAGACACAACCAAAAAGTCTGCTTCCAGGCCTGTACTTACGAGGGTCTTGATAGTTTTCATGATTATGTGTGTTGGTATTTTTGTAATGTCGCTTGAAAAAAAATTTTCGATAGCCATATTGGATTTTTTTTATTTTCGCATTGAATTGATATGATTTGTATGTGATCGATTTGATTTTTTAAATGAAATAAAAAAAGGGAATCGTTCTAAAAAAAGGAATGCAGCAGCGATAGTGGTGTCGAATTGTAAACGCATTAAACAAAACGTAGCAGCAATAATGTTGTGCTGCTTTACTATCTTTGGGCTGGCGGATCAGCACTCAACACTTGGTAAACCGGTTTGTTATCATACTCTCGGGGCACATGGGTATTTCTTCACCAAGAGTGACTTATTATCCTTACACGGGATATTAATGTGTATGCTCTAGTAATGTTTCTTTACTATGAAGCATTTGTGCATGTGTTAGCTTTCACGCAAAAAATATTTGTTGAACAAGTTACAACACTTCCCTTTCTTCCTTTTGACCCAATTTTTATGTTAACATTGACTTTACTGATCCATGATTGTTTGAAGTGATACCAAAAAACACGATTCGTGGGCCATAGGGACCATTAGCCCCCAGCTCAACATGAATGATAGATGGGAAATATTCAAAGTGGTATCTAAGAGCATTGTTTTCTGAAACTGTAATCGGGAACGATGGCTACCCGTTGTATCCTCGTCGATGGACTAGGTTCGACGGAAAACAGATAACTTGGCAGCTTAATGGTGAGGATTTTGAAGTTGACAATCATTGGGCGTACCCTATTCGCCATTATTGTCCAAGACGTTCAGTGCTCACATAAATGTTGAATTTTGCAATTCCGTCAAATCAATCAAATACATATGCAAATATGTCACGAAAGGGAGTGACATGGCTGTATCTGGTGTTGCTAATGCAAATACGATCGTCGAAATAACACAGTATCAAATGGGACGTTATGTTATCATTAAGCGATACGACGATTTTTTTGATTTGCAATTCATGAAAGATATCCAACTGTGGTTCATTTGGTAATTCATTTCGAAATGGTCAAAGTGTATATTTTACAACGGATAATGCTGCGCTAAGGGCTGAGCGACCACCATCAACCACATTGACAAGTTTCTTCGCGATGTACGAAACTGATGAACTGGTAAGAACTTTGCTTTACTCTAAAATGCTACGATGTTACACTTGGAATCAAACGCAAATAAGGAACACCAGTTGAAAGACATCCGAATCTCTTCTCGACGGATTCTTTAGGGTGTATTTATACAGTGCGTCCCACCAACGATGAATGTTTTTATTTATGCGTTCAATTACAATAAATATCACTATGACAGCATGCACCCCAATGTTGTGACTGGTCCGGTCCAATGAATGCCAATATTGTCATGCTTTAAAATTTCTAAAAGAAGCACCTGGAATGTGCTGTTCCAATGGCAATGGCTCCATCTGAGTCACTTGGCGCTTAGTTGGATGGGAAATCTTCATTGTCCACATATTTTTTACAACTTCTTTTATTTCGCTATGAAGGGTGCAGTGAGGCGCATCGGGTTCCAGCTAGTTAGCTATAATGTCAATTATTTGTTGTTTTGCAATTTCGTAATAATTATATATTAGATTCGTAATAGCTGTATTGCTTCGTGGTAATTCAAAATTTTGCAAAATTAATGCTTCTCTAATGAAGCTGCTGTTTCGGATCGAGTTAATGGAGAGACCATCGACTAAAGCCAGCTTTGCCACAATCTCACTCAATGTTCGTTTTTTTGATATTTAGTTGTAAATTTATCTAATGTCTGTAGTTTAGATCTTTTTTGCGTATTATTTATTTCATCCAAATCAGGGACTTTTCTTTTTGTTTAAATTTGATGCAAAGAGAGTAAGTGTCTACTTAGTCCACTACTGGATGAGCCTTTGCATTGTATTTCCGTATTAGATTTACTACAAACAGCAGAATC
Organism: Thereva nobilitata; assembly: GCA_963855945.1. Lineage (NCBI taxonomy): Eukaryota > Metazoa > Arthropoda > Insecta > Diptera > Therevidae > Thereva > Thereva nobilitata. The sequence goes on from OY979694.1 coordinate 144,794,833, forward strand.
ACTTTCATTTTTGATGAAATATTTCCAAACGCCTGTTGGTTGCTTTATTAAAGTTGAATTTTTCATATTTAAGAACTAAAAAACAAATTTCAGTAGGAATTTCATTTATTTTCATTTTATAAATTTTTCACTTACATATACACTTCAATTTCAAAAGCGATTCGATCAATGTTATTACGTCGAAACTAGATTTTGAAATTTGTGAATTCACAATACATAAATATTATTTTTGAAAAAAAAACTTCCCGGGAAATAAAAACATAATCCCGGGATTCGGGAAATGCAAAATGCATCAATTTCCCGGGAAATATATCCCGGGAAATCCCGCGAAGGAACCTCTAGGTGGGAGTATTATGCGTACATTTTTACCTTATTCATGAAAAAAGGTTATAGGGTGAAAAAATTACAGGGTGATATGTAAAACTCTAACAAAACAATTTCAAAACGCCCCAGGGGCTTATTTGTACTCCTAGGTAATTTAAGTTTTGTACTCCTTCAACTTTATAGTCGCATAGGGACTATCACTTGTGTTGATTTGTTCAATATTGTTCCTGTCTGGCAACTTCCCAGTTTATAAGGAAGTTGTTGTTATGGGTCCGAAAATTAAAATCGTAATTTTCAACATATTTTCAAATATGTAGGTCCTAATAGCGTTTTAAATATGATTTTGAGATGAACAATGTGTGTATGTGCGTTGCGTACTTACGTTATAATTTTTTCCTGCACGATATCGTGCGAACCAAAAAAGATAACAAATTCGTTGATGTGCCGTTCGAAGGGTATGTAACGAAAATGCAGTCTGAAAAAAATTGAGGCTATTCTTTATGATATTGGCTCTCAGCGGTTACAATATGAAATTTTTATATGCACACATAACCTCAAAAAAAATAGAAACTGAAAAACTGCCAAATTTTGGTTTTTTTTTGGTTATTACTTCGGATGTTTTCAGTAAAATTTGATGAAATTTTTAGAAGGTATACTTATGTGAACAATGTCTGGCTAAAAAACCAAAAATCTCAAAGTGTGCGGAGACAAAGCTTTCATAGCGTATCCGATTTTAGTCTTATCATAGTTATCTGCCCAAAAAAACGTTATACAAATACTGGTCTGCCAAAGGTCCGGCCACGGACAGGGCGCGGCACACCATGAGTTTTAGTTAATATAACATTTAAGCTTCACTTTAAAAAAAAATTATCCTTCTTGTCGATAACATAGGGTTGGACTAAAAAACCACCACTAATATTACCTATTTCTCACCTTAGGCCACACTTTAGATCAGGCAGACCACGTCTAAAGTATTCTCCTATCTCTCATGTTACTTACAATAGGTCTTGTTTTCTTCTTCCCGATAACATAGGGTTTTCAGCGGTCGGCTCTCGGTCTATTACTGCATCATGATTGTGAAACCACCGAGTTTCACCCATTGCCAGAACTGTTGGTTGGAAGAAGTTCTCCCTGTCATGTCAGTAGTTGGAATAAGCTCCAAAAGATGCTTCTGTGACTACATACTTGTTTAATTGGGGTGCTCGGTGGCGGTGGCGTTATACATGAATGTTCATAATTTTCTTGCCTTAATGAGGGGGGGGGGGGTAGTTGAACCCCCAAAACACCTCCCTGGATACGCCTATGAGACTGGCCATAGAATTTTTCACTTACAAGGTGTGGTCCTACGCACACCAATTTTTTTCTTTAATGGATTGGAAAAGTCAATTCAAAATTAATAAATTTCTACGATTTATTTTCTAAAAACAATTTGTTCATAAATAATCAAAGGATAAATTATATTTTTTGCAGCAGAGCGCAAGATTTTTTGATCGTCCAAGCGTACGCAGCCCAACTCTTCAATTAATTAACCAATGTATTGGTGCAAACAATACTCATGCACTGCATCGAAAATGTCCGTCGTGTCCGAATTCGTTTGATCATAATGCAAAAATTTTAGGCAGGTGCCCCATTTTCAACGATTCATGTGCAAGGTATATCCGAAAAATTATGGAAAATGTTTATTCGAATTATACTAATAAGCTGCAATGAATTCAATTTATATATAATTACAGATTTAATTCATCTGAACGAGTAGTTTTTGATGAAGCCTCTATAAGTTATTCTGTTGTAGACCGGGCTGAATGTCCGGACTCTTTAAACAGTGTATGTTCTGCAATTCCTTTGAAAACTGAACCGTGCGGTCCACCGAGCAGTCCGGAATCATCTCCAGAAATAACTTTTGGCCCTGAAGATTGTGCCGGGTGTGGAAGACTAATACAGGTAACAAAGCCCAGTTTCAATTAACTTAATTTTAATAAAAGTCTTTATATACTAGGATCGATTTTACCTCTCAGCAATAGAGAAACGATGGCACGTCGGTTGTCTGCAATGTTGCATATGCCACCAAGCTTTAGATGGAGAAACATCTTGCTTTTCAAGAGATTGCAATATCTATTGTAAAAGCGATTACTATAAGTAAGTTTATAATAAGTACGGGTATGCCGTAAACCTTGCAATAAATGTGTGTGTTTTCAACAAGAGAGTGGGTGTGTGCCTGTGTATTTGTATGAGTGTGTGTATTAGGGTGGGTCAAATTGTTCGCAAAGAATGTAAGGGGGCGTCCAGGGGGGAGGGAGGGAGTGTTTAGGGGGGAGGGGGTCGAGCCGAATCTCACCAAATCTCACGTGGGGGAGGGGGAGGGTATCCGCAAATCTCACGTAATTTTTTTCCGCAAGAAACAGTGTAAAATCGCGAGAAAACTGGGTTAAATTAATAGTACAGGTAAATTAAGCCGAAAAATATAGTGTATATAATTAGGTACAGGCTAATATAGCGGAAATAATAATTCATTTTTGGTAGTCTTCTTCGTTCACAGAGGCCCAAAAAACATAGGAATACATACCCTAGTCGACTTTGTATAAGAATTGAAATTTCAACCCCTATAAAGGGGTGTATGGTAAAGTGACGTTAGGGGCTAACGAGTTGGTCTAATTCATTTTTGGTAGTCTTCTTCGTTCTTAGAGGCCCAAAAAACATAGGAATACACACCCTACTCGATTTTGTATGAGAAAGGGCGGTAGGGGGTAACGAGGGGGTCTAATTCATTTTTGGTAGTCTTCTTCGTTCACAGAGGCCCAAAAAACATAGGAATACATACCCTACTCGACTTTGTATGAGAATTGACATTTCAACCCCCACAAAAGGGGGTATGGCGGTGGTAAAGTGACTCTAGGGGCTAAAGAGGGGGTCTAATTCATTTTTGGTAGTCTTCCTCGTTCTTAGAGGCCCAGAAAACATAGGAATACACACCCTACTCGACTTTGTATGAGAATTGACATTTCAACTACCAGAAGGGGGTGTATGGGGGTGGTTGCGGGGAAATGGCTAGTCAAAAAAAATTTTTATGGTCATATTCGGTTTCGGCGACCCCAAAAACGGGGGGGTAGGGGGATGTACCCTCTGGGTCTGGACATTTTTTTTTTGTGTGCCTGTGTAATTTTTCTTAAAAAACACTATCAAACAAATCGCTATAACTTCTAAAATAATTGTAGTAAGATAGTGATATTAGGCTTGCTGGATCAGGAATTTTCCCAGCTATATATTTTGGTTGCAGTCGCCCCCCCCATTTTTCAAAAATATATTTTGTACTAAATGATTTTTTTTAGAAACACTTTCGAACACATCGGTATAACTTCTAAAATAATTGTATTAGGATAATGATCTTGGGCTTGTTGGATCAGGAATTTTCCCAGCTATATATTTTGGTTGAAGTCTCCCCTCCCCTTTTTCACAAATATATTTTGTACTAAATGATTATTTTTTTAAAAAGACTCCAAAAAATCCCTATAACTTCTAAAATAATTGTAGTAGGATACTGATCTTTAGCTGGTTGGATCAGGAATTTTCCCAGCTATATATTTTGGTTGAAGACTCCCCCCCATTTTAAAAAAATATTTTTTTAAAAACACTCCAAAAAATCGCTATAACTTCTAAAATAAGTTTAGTAGGATAATGATTTTGTGCTTATTGGATCAAGATTTTCCCCGCTGTGTATACCAGACGTTTACTTGCAGTATAGTAGAAAGACTGATGTTCAGTTGCAAAAAACTAACTAAAATTGCCACCTATCCAAATAACATCCATTTACTATGACTATATCTTCAAAAACTATTTTTTTATTGCAGCATAAAAAACTTCATAAAAAATCTAACAACTTTTTATTTGGGTCAATTATTGTATAATCCCCAGATTTGACAGCAAACAAAAATTCCAATAAATTAATAAAATCCTTACAAAAATTTAATATTAAAAGTTTTTATACGGGTATTATTTAACATTTCATTGTAATTTTATGATTTGGAAAAAGTGTAATAAATGTTCTGGTAATCTGAAATTTTTAATTTGCTACAGTTTTCTCAAACTTTAGATCAACTTTTCTGCCAAAACGAACTGGAGAATACAATAATTGACACTAATAACAATTGTTAGATTTTTTATGCAATTTTTTATGCTGCAATAAAAAAATAGTTTTTAACGAAAAACGATCCAACAAGCCCAAGATCATTATCCTACTACAATTAGTTTAGAAGTTATAGCGATTTGTTTGAAAGTGTTTTTAAAAAAAATAATCATTTAGTACAAAATCTATTTTTGAAAAGTTTGGTGGGGTAGACTTCATCCAAAATATATAGTTTCTTCGCGAAAAATTCTTAAAATAACACGAATTTTATGATTTTCGCTGAAATGGGCCGCAAAAATATTTGACCCACCCTAATCTATATATACATATATAATACGAGAAAATGCAAACCAATGCAAACCATGCATGGGAACGTTAAGCTTGTCAATTTTTTTCAGGGCGTTTTTAAGTGTGTGTCTGACAACGAAAAAAAAAATTACCAATTAAGTAAAGAGAGAAATTAAACATTTTTATTTCAAATTGTTAATCTAATTTGATATTGATACGTACATTACGAGCCGGTTTGTGCCTGCCCATGAGCTCAAAAACTTGCCCACTTTGAGAAGAATGGTATAAAAAAATGTATTGCCTCACTAAAAAGATAAGTTACAGCGATTTAAACAGAAAATGCAGAGAATGGTTGACGAATAAAATATGTAGTATTTTCTCACAATAGTGAAATTATGGGTTTTTTTAAATATTGGTGTGCGTAGGACCACATGTTGGAGCTGAAAACTTCTATACCCAGCCTATATTTCCAAATAATTTTTAATATTAGATAGGTACAGGAGGATAACTCTCAATAAATTTTGTTTATGAATATTATCCATTAAAGCTCTTTTAATTGTTACTTGATTATATATTTCAAAAAATTAAATATTGAATATACGTATGTGTATGTATGTATAGGGTGTGTAACCTAGGTTTACAAATAGTCCCGGCTGTTGATAGGTTTTGGTCAGACACACAAAAAATTGTATAGGCTGGGGATCGTAACAGTTGAGCCGCTAATGCCCGTTGAGTTTTTTTTTATAGTTTTACATTACACTTATTACCATGAACAAGGTACCAATATCCCACATCTAAAATTGTAAAACTGACGGTTTCATCATACGAACTTTTAGAGTTATGAGTCGTCAAAGTCAAAATTTTGTTTTTTTAGCAAAATTTCAACTTCAACTAAATTTTTCTCCACAAAATATGTAGTTAACCTATAATTTTTGGATGCGAAACATCCACATCGGCAAATTGTATGACGCCGTGACACCATGTCGTAAATATTTGGCTTGCGTTAAGTTAAGTTGAGTTGAGTAATGAGTTGGTGTAAGAGTTGAGGTAAAAGCTGAATTAGGAGTTGAGTTAAGGGATGAGTTTAGTTCATATAAGTTGGGTTATCTCATCCCAGCTCAACCATTAACTCAACTCTTAACTCAACTCTTAAAGCATCTTTTGAACCAACTCGGCAGACATGAAATTAATTACCATATATTGATGAAAACGAAAATATTATTTTACAAAGACGAAAAGAGTTTGTCTAGAGCAGCGATTCCCAAACTTATTTCGGTCATGGACCTCTTACTATAACAAAAACTTAATCATGCACCCCCAAACCCAAGTGAATCAAATTTTATGATATAATAAAATCTACTAAAAATACTTTAATCTGTTCTCTCTGAGATTGAATTGCACATAGCTAGGTAAATGAATTAGGTGCATATTTTCAATTGTTATGAAATCAAAAGAAAAAATGCAATTGTGCTTGAAATTATAGGTACATAGGTACTTAATACTTAAATAATTTTAAATAAGAGCAGCCCAGCGGGAAAAATTGGGAGCGCCGTTCAGGGGAGCTGATTTTGAGCTTTCTGGAGTTTTCAGAAATTTTATACAATGAGCAAAAGTGGCAATTATCTTAATGAACATAAATTGTGCCATTAGCATACTAAATAGGCTGGTTCTCGTGCGATTACAGAAGTTAAGCAGCATTGAACGTGGTTAGTACTTAGTGCGGGGCCCGCTTGGAAAAGAACGAGAAAACAATAATTGCAAAAGGCGAACAAAAATAAAAACTTTTCGACACCCGGAACTTATTCACATATCCATCAACTTCAAATTTTGCATATATTATGTATGTATAATTCGCGTGACAATGCAATCTGACCATTTTGAGAAAAAAATCAAGATGGCGGTTCCAAGATGGCAGCTAATTTTTGTAATAGGCATGTTAACAACGGCATAATCGTCAATTTATTTAGCGCTGTTAGCAAAATTATTTGTGCTTTTTGGCTTAGCTAAAATGTAGCACAGCTTCTATCAAAAGGGGTTGACGTTTACTTGTGAATTTTTGTTGTAAGCAAATAATTTAGTAATATTTTAATACAGAATTAAGATATTATTAATTTAAAAGTCTAAACGCGCCCTATGCCAGGTACAATATGATTAGCTGTGTGGCGTCATTCTAAATTCAAAATGGCGGCCAAAACCGAATGACGGAAGACATAACTAAAAAGCAGAAAATTTAACCTATCAACTTCAAATTTTGCACATATGAATAGTTCGCGTGATAATGAACTCTGATTTTTTTGTAAAAAAAAATAAATATGGCGGTTTCAAGATGGCGGGAAAATTTGGCAATGGTGTTCCCGGCCCCGCGACATGGGTATCAAATGAAAGGGTATGACAAGTAGAATAGAATTAGCTGTGTTGCTCCAATCCAAATTCAAACTGGCGGCCAACACAAAATAGCGGATTACTTTTTTCTTTACAACGCGCTCGGTATGGGTATCAAATGAAACGGTAAGACGAGTAGAATACAGTGGCGGCCGCCACAAAATTACGGAAGACATATAATAGACTAAAAAGTAGAAAATAAAAATAAATAGTTTTAAAAAAAACTAAAAAATAAGCTTTTATTTTATAATGAACTAAAAAGTATGATTTTGAATGTAAAGTTTTTATTGGTCCACTCAGTATATGGAGGTTGTTCCTTTAAAAATCAAGTTCAGAATGAAATTAATGAAGTTATTGGTAAAATTTATAAATATAACTTACTTAAATGTAAAAAGCGTGGGGCGTTAACGAAAAGTTACAGTATTAATAAAATAAGAATACAGGTAAAGAGCGTTCCACCTGCGAGGGTCTGAGAGCATTCTCCTCTGCTTAAATTCTGTTTGTATAACAAAAGTTTTTTAACAAATGTAATACTTTTAGTTTTGAGAAAATTTAATTGATCACCTTGTAACTTTAAATTTATTTCATCAAATTTCGCGAATACGTCATTGAAGTAAGCTGTTTGCTTTTCGATTTCGTCCGCGCAAATTTTTGTAATTTTTTATATATAACCTTCGATCTTTTTCGCGGACCCCAGGTAGTTTTTCGCGCACCCCCAAAATGATTTTTAATTATCACGGACCCCCTGGATCATCCCATAGACCCCCGGGGGTCCATAAGGACCACTTTGGGAATCACTGGTCTAGAGAGTCTAAGGCCATTCCTACACGAGGGACGATGCTTCTGGAAGCACGAGCTTTTTTTGGGTAAAGGAGGCGTGCGGCGACACTCCGTACGCTCCCCTTGGCCAAAAAAAGCTCGTGCTTCCAGAAACATGGTCCCTCGCGTAGGAATAGCCTAAAAGAGTCTAATATTGACCTTCAAAAGACTATTAATATAATGTCGACCAAGATGATCATTAAATGGTGACGATTTGGAAATTCAAGACGTCGCTGCAAGATTTCCTGAACCAAATCCGTTATATAGAAACTCAAATGTTTCGCTTAATGAAGATTTACGTATACACTAAAGGCGTTGGCCAAATGCCGATGGCGCGATATCCGCGGCAGATGTTTCATGCGCGTTGACATTCGTTGAAGATTCTTTCATAGCGTCCGGGCGTCAAAAATGTTGCTTTGATTTTGAAAGTTGATCGACTTGTGTCGTCACTTAACGCCGGAAAGTCGTGAATGGGACAGCTCGATTTGAATTACACACAATCAAACATCGACAAAGAGAAAATAAATCAGAAAAATTTCCTGTTATACGTCATCCATCTTATTTTATCTGCAGAGAAATCGCCATTACAAATATTTTTCACTGGGCCGGCTGGATGCGGAAAAACTTTCGTTATTAAATTGATAATGGAAATATACAAATTAGGCCAGGCGGTGAAGTATATTTCCTCCTAAAAGTTCAAAAAAAATCCGGACACTGATATATTTTTTTAATTTGTTCATTGAATAGTGTACTTTAACATCATGAAAAGTTATCACTTGCCGGGGTGGGGAACCCCCAAAAAACCACCCCTTACAAAAAATTCCGTTTTTGACTAATACCTCTTAAACGGTAAGTCTTATCATAAAATAGTGTTTACAAAGTTTGTAGATTATGCGATTATCTACAAAAGAAGATATTATACATTTTCGCGTACGAATTGCCATTCATGAGATATCGCCGTTTTAAAGATTTAAAATAATCATTTGCGACTTGTACCATTCAATAAATCATTTGTTGGACTACGCGGCTAATATTTTCAGGGGTGATTCCTGGATGTATTTGGAGAAAATAATTGGTCTAGAGAGGGGGCTATCCCCACTATCCACTAAAATATAGGGTTTTTACGAAAAAAAATTAATTTTTTTAAAATTTACTTAAACTTCAATTACTCCTAGACTAATTTGGTATATCGTCGGTTTAAAAGCAGAAATCACTAATTAAAAAAACATAGCTCTTAGTAAATCGATATTTAAGAAGTGTGTGGCTCTGAAAATTTAGGAATTCTATTTGGTATTAATCGGCTCAGTATACATTGTTTTCTAGACTTCTTAGCTTAGTTTACAAAAGAATTGAAATAATTATTTAATTCCAATACTGGATTTTTAGATTAAAAGTCAAACTTTTTTTTGATTAAAAGTCAACTAAGGGATTTCTGATTGAATATTATAATAGCACGATTAACTTATGCCCGATTTCTTCACAATGGGTTATACCTCTGCTAACTTTATCCATAGTATATCTAGAGAAATTGGTTTTCTTCACTTTTGCTATCCTTGGGTTAAGACTTATCGCGGGGTTAAAGTTAACTGGACAATTTTGAGGGTTTATCTCTTGGTTAGTGCCAAAATATTTGTTGTTGACATTTTTTTAAATACATATTTAATTATATTAAAAATGGACGCACTGTTGGAGGAGAACTAGTTTGAGACTTCATAATATTAAATATTCATTAAACTTTTACTTAATTACTATTTGAATTTGAATTACTTTTCTACATTAATAAAATTTGTTAATAATTTTTTCACACAATATCGATTTGCTCAATTTACATTAAATAATTGCTCAATTTCATATTCATAGTTGCCAACTTAAATACTGTAATAGATTTAGGAGGCAATTTCTTTCTTGTGAATTCAATGTCGATCTTGTCGTCGGAGAATAAAGTTCCATTGATCTATTTGCCTGTGTTATTTATTGTATCAAAAACTCTTGATTCAACATTTTGGCGCCCGAGCAGGGACTTTTCCAAAGAAATAAAAACAATAAAAACATCGTGGGATTCTTTTTATAATTTTTATTCGTCGGCCACAGGGTTTATAGTTACCTAAATCCCCCAACGAGGGATAAACCGGCACCCACCATTGAAATCAAAAGGAACAATAGAAAGCAGAAATTAATTCCAAAGCAGAAATTAAATTCAAAGCAGGAATTAACTTTAGGAACCAGTCATAATCAAGGTAAAATTGTTCCAATTAATGAATAAAATAATCAGTGATCAGTGAAGATCCCTTTGCATTTGAGATCATTTCGTCGAGGGAATTGTCCTATAATTGTACAGGCAGTGGAAGACAATTAACACCGGTGATCTTCATTGTCGTCGGATCACCGTTGGATTCATTATTATTAGGAAGAAATTGGATATATTCAAAGCCGTTAGTCGCCTACAATAACTGAGTCATCGTTTCTTAATCATAAAAGGGAAAGAATAAACGGTACTAGCAGGTACTTTATCTCATGCATGAATTTATTAGCAACTGATAAAATTGGTATACAGTTATTATTTTAAACAAAAAACTATATACGTACATATATACATTGTCCCTGGTGTGAATAATTACATGAATCGGAAATTATAAAATAACAGTGAAAGAAACTTTTGGAAAAAATTAACTTTGAACATTTGTACATATTTAGTAGGTATAGGTACATAAATTTTGAACCGATTTAAAGTACATGAATTTTTAAATAAACGTTGAACATAGTTAGTATACATAAACTTTAAAAATATTTAGTGAGCATAGACGTTGAACATACTTAGTGTATATAAACTTTGAACCGTTAGACCAATAGAATTAATTTAATTTAACCAAAGCGTGAAAATGACAGAACTCGCGGAGTTAAAGACTCAAAGATCCTCCACAAAGGGGTGCATAACGCGGTTAAAGAATTTGCAAGAAGCAAAAGCAGACTCGTTAGCGTACGCGGAGTTAGAATGTCGGTTGGGGATTTTGGAAAGATATTTTAAACAGATTTTGTCGTATCAGCTTTCAATTGAAAAGTTAGCACCTGACGATCCAAATGAAGCCAAGGTCAGGAGTGAGTTAGAAGATTTGTATTGTGCAATTAAATCTAAATTATTTACACTTATGACGGGTCATCGAAAGCCCAGTTTAGTTTCGGATAGCCCAGTGAGGACGCCTAATTTAACGGTTACAAATTTACCGAAACTTAAGCTGCCACAATTTACAGGCAGGTATTCAGAATTTCCGAGTTTTATCGGCACCTTTACTAAATTAGTGCACGCGGAAGAATCTCTGTGTGCAATTGAAAAGTTTAACCACCTCCTATCGTGCTTAAGTGGCCCAGCCCTTCTTACAGTTAAGGCATATGAAGTAACTGAAGACAATTATGCGAAGGCTTTGAAACATTTGGAAGACCGTAACGACAATCGAAATCTTATCTTTCAAGAGCATATCGTCGGTCTATTTAATTTGCCAAGAGTTTCAAAAAACTCGCCTCAGCAATTGAGACAGTTAGTTGACTATGCGAATGCTCACTTCAGCGCTCTTCAATCCATTGGTTCGTACGCAGATATAACGAATGCGATCATTATCCATTTGGTGGCATCCAAGCTAGATCCTGAGTCACAATGTAAATGGGAAGACTCAATAGATTTATCGAAGTTACCTAGTTGGGCGGAGTGCAGGGCGAATTTGAATAGACGTTGCCAGAATTTAGAATTGAGAGACTCGAGGTCTAGTCAAGTCGAGTTAGGTGCTTCTTCTCGTCCACTTACCAAAGTCAAAGGAAAAAGATCTAATGATACAGTCACGTCTTTAGCGGCTGCGAAGATTGCTTGTTTGTTTTGCCTTAAAGATGGACATATGATGCACAAATGTCCTTCTTTCCTAGAGTAGTCGACATGGACCAGGTTCGAAGAAGTTAAGAAACGTGCTCTTTGTATCAACTGTTTAAGCAAAGGGCATAGTGTCAAGAAATGCCGTTCGCAAAAATGTCGTATATGCAGCATGCCCCACCACTCCTTGTTGCATAGATATTCTACAACGACATCAACCGAAGCTACGAATCTTGGAGATTCGCCGTCAGGGAGCCCTGAGAATCCTGTTCAGTCGTCTTTGCTTTCGAACAATAGCAAGAAAACTCATGTCTTCCTGGCCACAGCAGTAGTGAACGTTAGAGATAACTTCGGTCAATATCATTTTGCCAGGGCTCTGTTAGACTCAGCTTCTCAGCTCAACTTTATTACTGAAAACTTGACTCAACTACTTAACCTAAAAAGAACAATTTCTGAAACGAATGTAAGTGGAATTGGAGAAGTTTCGTCGATGGTTCGATGGTCTACGCAAGCTGTGATCAAGTCCCGAGTTAACGAATTCGAGACAGACCTTTCGTTGTTCGTCCTGTCAAACATCACTGGCTTGCAACCAGAACGTAAGGTTTCGGTGGACAATTGGAATATTCCAAGTAACATTCAATTAGCCGATCCAGATTTCTATAAGCCACAGAAAGTAGATCTCCTAATAGGTGTAGACACCTTCTTCAAGTTGCTTTCGGTAGGACAAATCAAAATACATGAAGAGCTGTCCACTTTGCGGTACTAGGCTGGATTGTTGCTGGAAAATACTCAGAACCACATCATGCTAGGGTTCTCGTAAGTTGTAATCTCGTAAGGGATGGCTGTTCAGAAACCACAGAGGACAGAAGGACATACGATTTAGTCGAGAAATTTTGGAAGGAAGATCGAAGGGATTCTTAATTCCAGGCCGATCACAGCTTTGTCCACAGATCCAAACGACGAGCAAGCGTTGACCCCAGCGCATTTTTTAAACCAGGCCCCGTTAGGGACTTTAATTGAACCATATTTGATATTTGCGCGAAAAGTTATAATTATTTTTGCATGAAATTTTTATTGTAGGTAGGCACTAACAGAAGCCACAATTTCAGCCCTGAAACAAGGTTCTACGATAATTACAGTCCCTGTAATTCAATGTCGAAAAATGGCCATATTTCGCGGTTTTTATTTTTTTGTGCAAAAACCTGTTTCAATTGTCCAAAACTTATAATTTTCGTATTTCAACTATTTTTCTATCCTTCCTGGACTATAATTCGTGATAAATGAAATAAAAAACAAAAATTAAAGTATGTAAGATAAAATAGTTATTTATTTATCTAATATTAGTATTCGTAATTAAAAAGTGGTATATTGACGCTAAAGCTGGTTTCACACGGTGCGCGATATTGTGGACCGACGGGGACGTCGCGCGGGCACCTTGGGAAGAATGTCGTCAGTGAAGGCGCGGGCAAATCTGTAGCGGTGCGTAGGATCCGCCGCGAGTCGGTAGCTTCAAAGGTGCGGGGCAAGCTTGTGCGGTGCGGTTCGAGGTCGTCCGCGCGTGATAATCCGCAAAATCGTGCACCGTGGGAAGCCAGCTTAATAAAAGCAGTTTTCCTGCGTTTTCACCAAGCAGGTTATTCCGGCGATCTGCGTATATTTGTCCAGCGGCACTAAACAGCACGAACTTACCCGAACGAAGCGCGACAATTCACAAACACTGAGTTTCGGCGCGGACAAAGTTTCGGCTAATTTTTGGCCGAAACCGAAATGGCCGAACCTAGATTTTTTGGCCGAAACTGGCCGAAGCCGAAACCGAATCTTCGGTCGGTCACTACTTATTTTTGAATTGTATAGAAACTTCGTATAAATTCACCCGTCAAAAAATTCAGTTGGAACTAACAACGGAAATAGATGAAGTGCGCAAGATCAAATATGCACGGACACAAACTCAATTCGAGGAAAACCGCAGTGCGCAGGACCCAAACCCAAATTTGATCGAGAACAGAAAAATTTACCCCTCCACCATAAAAGCTCATTTATTCCGGATTATTTTTGTCGTATATCCAGCCATAGTGTTGTTAGTATTATTGTATCTATTTTGCTTATTGCCTGTGTTATTATTGTTATATTATAAGTGTTATTCCTAGTTGACGCAAAAACCTGTGATCTATGTTCTGTTGACGATTCCTGTTGACGAAACCTGTGATCTATGTTCTGATGACTGTGCCTTAGATATTTCGTCCGCAAGTGTCATGTCTATTGCTTTTGTCATTGTTAGGTCATTTGTTTCCAAAAGTCATTTCTGGAGCTGCTTATCTGATACACCTAAAACAATTCGATCACGCACCATTCGATCTTCAATGCCCGCATAACCACAATTTTTAACTAGCTTCTTGATTTCCAATAAAAAGTTATCGAACGGCTCACCCATTTTTTGGTACCTGCTCCACAAAATAAAGCTTTCGTAGACCTTCTTTTTTCTTTGGTGAGCAGAATTCTTGAAAGGCTTTGATTCGGCTTCTGTCAAAGAGAATGTGTTAAATACTTCTACAGCAGCAGGTCCCGAGCATTTAACAGGCCCGCTATCTGTACCGCTTCTTCCTTCTTATTTAACTCCACCGCTAAGGCGTAATTTTGAAATTTTGTTCAAAGACTCGCCAATTTTCCGCCGAATTTCTTTCGAGATTTAATTCGTCTATTTTTCTGATGTATTCCATGTTTTCATTCACGGCGGTTCTGTTTTTGTAGTTTTTCTAACCGGCTTTTATCTACATTTTTTCCCATATAGTAATTACATGCACTTTTTCCGTGTTAACCAGTTCCCCCTTAATTTTAACTTTTCCCACTTAATATTCTTTTCATATAATAACGATTAATAATTTAATCAGCTCCGTTGTTAACTTTTTTTTACTGCGACTGCGCCATGTGATATTTTAAATAATACGCCACACAAGTTATATTAAATTACATCTTTATTGCTCGGCTATCTCTACTTGACTGGAGAATGAGCGGTGCACGATAACAGTGATAGCGGGATGTTCTGACTATCATTGTTCATATCATAAGTACAATTTTCCCAGTTTTTGGTTTTTTATACTCAAGTAAGTCTTATAATGACAACTTTATGCTGGCAAAACCTTATAAGTCGGAAACTGATATTAGTAAGGTGCACATTTATTGCACTATTGCCAGATTTCTTCACTTTACAATTATCCACGGGTTTTCTAACTTTAGAATTAAGATAAACTTCGATTAAATTTTGGACGTATTCCACAGATAGTTAGCCTACCATTCATATGGCAACTTGCTTTTGCGCAAGTCTCGTTGAAAAAAAAACGCCAAATTATAATTTGGCGGTTTTTTTGAAGTCAAACGTTGAAATAATTTAATTTAAAAAATATTTAAATTGTAATTTGGAGACAGGCAAATACTTACGCCTACTTAATGCTTAAATTAATGTTCTCATTTATGAATGAAAACGTATTTTGTTCTAATTGTAAAGTAATATTTTCTATTTAATTTTCCTCTTCGCTCTCATCGGTAGAGAAAACATTAACATTCATAGTGCGTGTTGAATCAAGAGTTTTTGATACAATAAATAACACAGGCAAATAGATCAATGGAACTTTATTCTCCGACGACAAGATCGACAATGAATTCACAAGAAAGAAATTGCCTCATGGGAGGCTTGATATTGTCCTAAATCTATTACAGTATTTAAGTTGGCAACTATGAATATGAAATGGAGCAATTATTTAATGTAAATTGAGCAAATTGATATTGTGTGAATTCAAATTATTAACAAATTTTATTAATGTAGAAAAGTAATTCAAATTCAAATAGTAATTAAGTAAAAGTTTAATGAATATTTAATATTATGAAGTCTCAAACTAGTTCTCCTCCAACATTCCGCCTCCCTTGCAAGAATTGGAAATATCTTGCAATCTAACCAGAATTTAGGTATCCTGAGGTAGTGGGGCCACCTTGTGAATGGCTCGCTTAAAGGACCCTGTAGAAGTGCGTACCTGCACCACTCGTACGTTTCCGTCGGTGCCACGGAAGATCTCGGTGACTCTCCCCAATTGCCATTTAAACGGAGGTAAGTCATCTTGTTGGAGCACAACTAAGGTTCCGACGTGTATGTTGGGGGAATGAGATTGCCACTTGGATTTCTCTTGCAGCTGTGACACATATTCTGCTGACCAGCGTTTCCAAATATGTTGCTGTAATGCTGAAACTCGTTGCCACCTGCGAAGATAACTAAAATTTTGATTTAAGAGATTTGGTTCAATTAAAGTCCCTAACGGGGCCTGGTTTAAAAAATGCGCTGGGGTCAACGCTTGCTCGTCGTTTGGATCTGTGGACAAAGCTGTGATCGGCCTGGAATTAAGAATCCCTTCGATCTATACCATGACTGTACATAAGTAGTTCTTCGAAAGTCAGCAGAGCATCCTTCAAAGTTCGGAAGAAATTCTGAATATTTTGCCTTTAAATCTGGATTTTTGCTTAATCGTCTCTCTAAGGAAAGGAAACGTCGGTGTGCAATTTCGAAAGAATGATTCAAATTATTTTGAGGATCCATTTTAAAAGGTAGCTTTACCATAAACCTGCCATCCGACAATCGACGAAAAGTGCTTGAGAATATTTTTTCGCAGGCTATCATTTCCTCGGTATGATTTATATTTTTTGGCCGAATCTCTTCTTCCTTCCAAAATTTCTCGACTAAATCGTATGTCCTTCTGTCCTCTGTGGTTTCTGAACAGCCATCCCTTACGAGATTACAACTTGCGAGACAGCCGTTTCAGGAAAAAAGTTTCAACAAGGCCCACGGTGGTGCTAGAGTTATTTTGAAAAGCCCTATTTATTCTCGAAGAGTTATTCTACCAACCCGCTTTCATGAAAAGTTCGTGAGGTTCGATTTAATACCTCATAAACGTGTTTGAAAACAGGCACTTTTCGTGATTTTCAGAAAAAACACCTTTTGGCGAAGAGGAAGTGGAATATGGTGTGGATTTCTATTCAGTAGATTTAGAGAAATCAAAATTTTTTCCTCTCAGGCATATATGAAACGCTCGAAAATTTCCATCGTAGGAAGCTCGGCCGGCAGAAAGCTTGCCCACACCATATTTCATTTCCCCTTCGCCCAGAGGTGTTTTTTCTGAAAATCAAGAAACGTGCCTGTTTTCAAACACGTTTATGAGGTATTAAATCGAACATAGCTTGCGTCTTACTGCAATTTATTTTTATTTTCCATTTATGGCCGTAAACAGATATTGTGTTTAGTGAGGTTTGAAGGGTCTGTAAGATTGTATTTGTATTTTGAGAGGAAGCGTTGAGTGCGGTGTCGTCAGCAAAAATAGATAAATTGGTGTTATCAAGTGTCGGAAAATCTACTGTGTAAATAATGAATAAAATCGGACCGAGTACTGATCCTTGAGGAACTCCCGCTGCAATAGCGTGTGCATCGGGATATATCCCCGCCAACATGCACTTGGAAAAATCTGCTAACCAGAAAGTTTTATACAATTTTAAGTAAGTATAGCCGGAAATTCATGGTGATTAGTTTATGGAAATTCATGGTGATCGCAGGGTTGATTTATTTCAACTTTTGAATACTTTTCCGCTATCTCTCCTGGACTATTAAGTGTACACTAGGGAGCATTTGATTACACTCACTCGAAATTTCGATTTAAAACATGCTGTCGTACTAACCATTTTTTAAGTTGATTCTAGTCCGTTATTTCGCAGTTCCTAATAATGAAAATGACTGAAAGACAAAAAAGTAACGGGAAATCGTAATTTTGGCACTTTACGTCCTTTGAAAGAGGAGCACTTGATTACCCTCAGTCATTAAAAAACCCAAAAAACGAATGTATTTTATTATACGCTTTATGTTAGCTTCACCTGTATGTATGTATGTATCTATGTATGTATGTATGTATGTATGTATGTATGTATGTATGTATGTATGTATGTATGTATGTATGGATGTTACCGCTTTATATTAGCTTCAGCCGTATGTATGTATGTATGTATGTATGTGTGTATGTATGTGTGTATGTATGTATGTAGACAAATCTTGCAACTTGATTTTGACCCACTTCCATATAACCGATCAACTTCAAATTTTGCCCATATGTAAAGCTGGCGTGACAATGCAATCTGACCATTTTGTTAAAAAATCAAGATGGCGGTTCCAAGATGGTGGCCGAATTTTGCAATCGTGCTCCCCGACCCCCGACATGGGTATCAAATGAAAGGGTATGACAAATAGAGTACAATTCGCGTCATTCCAAATTCAAAATGGCGGCCGACACAAAATGGCGGACTACCCTTTTCTTTACAACCCAATCGATATGGGTATCAAATGAAAGGATATGACAAGTAAAATACTTTGCTGCGTGGCGTCATTCCAAATTCAAAATGGCGGCCAACACAAAATGGCGGACTACCTTTTTCTTTACAACCCACTCGGTATGGGTATCAAATGAAAGGATATGACAAGTAGAATACTGTGCTGCGTGGCGTCATTCCAAATTCAAAATGGCGGCCAACACATTTTAAAATTAGCTGAAAATATTGCACAAGCCAGAAATGCTTAAGTGCAAATTCGATGATTTTGAGTTTATTGCATTTTTCTATTCCGTATTCCCTTATTTATCATTGCTTTCTTGTCTTAAACTGAGCTAAATTTTAAATCTATTATGGCGGCCAGAACAAAATGGCGGAAGATATATGATAGACTAAAAAGTAGAAAATAAAAAAAAATATAGTTTAAAAAAACTAAAAAATACGCTTTTATGTTAAAATGAACTAAAAATTAAAAAATAATTTTGAATGTAAAGTTTTTATTGCTCCAGCCAGTATATGGAAACAACCTACCTTTCGAAATGTAAAAAAAAGCGTGGGGCGCTAGCGAAAAGTTCCGGTATTAATAAAATAAGAATATAGGTTAAGAGTCCCACGCTGTTTTACATTTCGAAAGGTAGGTTGTTTCCATATACTGGCTGGAGCAATAAAAACTTTACATTCAAAATTATTTTTTAATTTTTAGTTCATTTTAACATAAAAGCGTATTTTTTAGTTTTTTTAAACTATATTTTTTTTTATTTTTGTAGAGCTTCAAACATTCCATTTTCTAGTGATTTGTAAAATTTTTGTATGAGTGTACAGGTATTAGCTCGAAGGCATTATAAATGACAATTATTAAGGCTTGCCTATGATCAAACTGCCTTCCTTCTGCATAGATTTTTCTTGTGAGTCATCCCCAAAGATTCTCAAGGATGTTCAAGTCGGGAGACAAAGCTGGCCAATCTGGAACTTCCACATTGTTGTTAGCAAACGAATAGAGTCATTGCAGCAAGTTTCACATCGAAATTTCAAGTGCGCGTAATCAAGTGCTCCCTAGCGTATAACATATAACACGTATACTAGATTTCAGCTTACAATAGAAATTTTAATATCTCTAATTAAGTTTCGGTTTCGGTTTCGGCCGAAACCGCGACCGAGGCCGACATTATCTTTTGAAGCGAAGCTTTTTTCCGGACGCTATGGGGATTTTTTATGGGGAGTAAACCTGGAAAAATCGTCACCGTTAACTTTTAAAAATCATCACCGTTAACTTTAACAAAGCACTCCGATTTTTACGAGTGAGAATTTATGAATTACTGTACTGAGGGTACAGTGTGTATAGCGTGTACAGTGTTTACAGTGTGTACAGTGTGTACAGTGTACTTCACTATATACTATGTACTATCAACTGTGTACTATGTACTATGTACTATTTACTATGAGCTCTTTACTACTTATTAAGTATTATGTAAATATGTCGCTTCAGATTATATATCATTGGCTGTCAAGGTGTTGAGCAAGAACAATTAATGAGGCAAAAACTGCATTAAATGAAAGTCATTGATACCGGTGGCTTACCTTATGAAATTGTTTTTTTCATCAATAAAATATACATGGTAACAACAAATATAAATGTCAATGACAGCTTATCAAATGGTTCTATCGGTAAATTGGTTCATATTGAGTACGATCATACTAATGATAATGAAGTTAAAATGGTTTGGCTAGAATTTATTGAAGATAAAGTTGGAAAAAAGATACGAAGAAAGGCTGCTGCAGATGCTAGAGCATTAAATCTTAGCAGAAGTGCATCGGCAGACTTTACATTACAACACCTGAAGATGACGAGTCAAAATATAAATTTTACTTTGGTTATCGGAATGATTCATCAAATAGAGAATTGATAGCAGAATTTAAAAAATTATCGTGGCACCGACTGCAGACCGCCGCAATAGATATCAGAAATTTTATTACGAAAGCCCAAGGATCGTCTTTCGTATTTTTAAATGTTCAAAGTATCAAAGCACACGCCCTGAATCTCACAGATTCTGTTAGCAAAAACAGTAACATATTGCTATTATCTGAAACCAAAATAAGGAATGACGAAATAATCAATGTCCCGACTTTCAATTGTGCTGCTCAATTTCAAAGATCAAATTAGCACGGCGTATTAGCTATTTTACAAAATAAAGATGTTACAAACACTAAAATTAACAATATTTCATTACAATTCAGGAGAAATGAATTTGGTAAAATCAATTCCGGCTTGTCAGAAATTGGAGAAATATGTTCTGCTGATATTCAACTGCAAGATGGACAAGCTTTAGTTATGATAGCTATTTATATATATTACATGGGAACAGTATGAAAGATATTATGGATTTGATTTCAATATCACTTATGATTTATTCTGAACATGGAACAAAATTTGGTGAAACGAATGTCCACGCTATGCCTATCAACCTAGGTGGAGATTTCAATTGCAATTTCCAAGATGAGAAATCACAGCCATTGGTTAGGTTTCTTTTTGAAAAATTTAATTTAAGAATGAATAATAATCCAAACTGTTCGACAGCTAAACATGGGACAATTATAAATGCTGTATTCGTAGATACATTGACAAAATTGAATCGACAACTTTTATTATATTTTAGATACCACCCCCCATAGTTACATTCATTGAGTACAAAATTAATGATTAAACGCATAATAGCCCAGTCGTCAGAGCCAAATTTAGGCCGAAAGCTCGCATAAAATGTGATCTCGCTGAAAATTGGAACTTAGGTGCTTTTTTGGGTGTAGAAAACGATAAAAAATCTTTGCTGCGCTAAAGTGTATGCTAAGTTCACAATTTCGAAAACAAACTTGAAAATTTGGTTTTTTGCTTTATATATCGAAAAATAAAAATTAAATTCGAAAAACTAACAGCGCCACGTGAAAGAGCGGAAAATTTTACTAAAATTTATATTATAACTTATTTAAAAAAAATTGTTTTATTATTATAAAAAATTATTAAAAATAAGAAGAAAATTCGAAAAATCTAAGCGCGCCAAAAAGCTGAATTAAAATATTCTAGCGAGGCGTTCGGGGAAAAACTAAAGTATCCTTGCCTAAAATGTACGCAAAAATAAAAATAAAAAAAGCATTTTAAAGTGGACACTCTAAGCTTTCTAAGAAAGCCACTAGTTTTTAATTTTTTGTTTTTTTTTCTCATAGAAAACTTGACTGGAAGTTATAAGTTGTAAAATTCTCACTGATGTTTATAAAATTGAAGATATATATTAATAGAGGCGTACGAAAAAAAAATCCTTGTACATTTATCATCATTAGACATTTACTTTTGATGTAAAAAAAATTAAAATGATAAACATTGTCTCTGTTTAATAAAATTTATGTTTTAAAATGTTCATTTTTTCTTACAACATTCATTCGATGCCATTTTTATTTTCAAAAACAGCCGGCACACAGAATATGATGAAGAAGAAAGACGCGCCCGGGTCGCCGCCAGTCTTTCACTTCTATCACTAAGCATATAACACGTTATAAGGCATAAAGGTGGATTCACATATCTGACATTTTTCCGTCGCGCCGCATCACAGCTGATCATTTCTGTTGCAGATTTTTAATACGCGTTTTACATTTGTGACGAATTCTGTCGCAGCCAAAAACAGCCCTTACTTTTGACAACTGACAACTGAGAGTAAAAATGAAATAAATTATATAAATTAAAAAGATCGCAAAATCTAATAATTAAAGAAAAAGTGACAATAAGAGAAGATGTTGGGTGAACAATCTCCTTAAAAAAAGAAATCGGCAAGGGCTTTTATTTTTAAAAAGACCAAACAATTTAAATTTCAATTTTCTATCAGTCAGTTTTTTTATTCTGCGACAGAAAAGTTAAAGTTTATTTAACTCTTCGCCGTGACAGTAAGATGTCGCAGAGGTTGTTTCTGATTGGTCGAAATTTAAAAAAAGACCGACGCGACGGAAAAATGTCAGATATGTAAATCCACCTTAAGAGAGCGAATTTTTATTCCAATTCTGAAAAATTTAGACTACATTTTCAGACTGAGTAGTCTGAATTTTTTCAGACCGTTTGGAATTTCTGATTCATGTGACATGGCACAATTCATTTCTGTGCATTGTACTTAGTGAATTTTGCTTGTAAAACAACGCTGTGGTTGATTGCGTTTAAAAAACATAATTTGTGTTGAAGAACAATACTACAAAATCATCCCAGCACCAGCTCGGTGTGAACCCAATATAAACTACAATACCTGTGGATTACCATTTAGCAGGTGATTCTGTCTATCCTTTGGAAATCAATCCCATGATGGCTTAGGGATAATGGTTTATTAACAAGAGAACAGAAAAAATTCAATTCTACTTTGAGCTCAACTCGTGTATTTGTAGAGCAAGCATATGGAAATTAAAAAAAAATTAGAATTTTACATTATATTGGCATACGACGATTGACTTTGGCAAGACTTACAATTATGGCCTGCAGAGTCATTCACAATATTATTGTAAAGATGTAGATATACAAACTTCGGAGCATTCTTCTATAGATTTAACCTTAGTGTAAAAATCCTGTGACTGAATGAGTCAGGCCTTAGAAAGGCAAAGTCTGAAGTCACAGACAGCTCCTCAAATTGGCGTTTGAGCCACCTCTACACCAGGATATAGATTCAAGAAGTGCGGATCTGTTAGACTTCCATTCTTCACCGGGGAAAAAATTGCGTGATATTTGCCGAGACCCCCTCCCTCCTCCACGTGAGATTTGGCTAGATTCGGCTCGACCCCTCCCCCCCTAAACGCCTCACGTAATTTATGGATGACCCCTAACTTACATTAGAGAACTGATTGGAAAAACCGAGGTGCCCAAATGTTTTCATCTATTTTTTGATGAAAAGACTATTCTCAGCATTAATTGGGGAGGATACAAAAACCTTTTCACAGTGAAAAGGTTAAAATTATTTAATACTATTTTATTTGGTATATTTTTTATATAGTTTATTAAAATTACTCCATTTATAAATAACACAGGCCTGCGAAATATTACTTTTATTTTCCCCTTCAAATAATTATGTTTTTTGTTAATTATTTAGGTATGTGAAATTAAAATACACCTCTGGTTTTTTTTATAGCACATCGAGATTTAGTTAGATTGAAGAAATGCATATTTATAGTTTAGTTACAAAATTAACAGCATTGGACTGGGCTGACTGGGCATATGCCCCGCGCGGTAAATTTTCAGGGGCGGCGGCGGAGCGGAAAAATAAAAAAAATCGGCGATAATTAATTTTGGTGCATGAGAGGTGCAACGGGAAATTTAACTTTTGACGAGGGAAATTCTTGTGGTTGAGTGAGAGTTTAAGTTGTGTTATCATATTTTAACTTCAAAAGTAAAGGCCGTACCGAAAACTATTTGGACATTATTCATAGAAAATTGTCCAAGCTTTCTAATTTTGGAAAAAAAATTATGGGTTAACTACGTATTATTTGGAGAAAACGGTGGTTTTAGTTGAAATTTTAGTTAAAAAAATATAAAATTTTGACTTTCTTAACGGACATCTTCTAAACGGGGTTACTGAGGTTGATGCTATTGATATCAAAATAAAGAATGTAAAATTCTCTAAAAATTAGCGTAATTACGTTGCTTTACGATAAATAGTTGAGGAGTAAAAAATTATTGATACGTCTTTTCTTTAACACCCTGTGTCTCAGTGGATAGAGCCGATAGCCCCTTTCTCTAGAACCATTTTTTTCTCCAAATACATCCAGGAATCACCCGTTAACAGATTAGCATCTTAGTCGGGAACACCCTGTATAAATTGGTTTTGATTTGAACTACTATAATCTTGAATTTGTAATGCCAAGATACAATAATTGGAGCAGACTATAAAACTTATCATGGAAATCTATAACAGATACACAGATAATGAAGGATTTATTTATTTATTTTATTTATTAAGGATGAGGGGGCAACCCATATAGTGAACACTGCGTCCAAGTTAGGCGTATTGTGTACGTACCCCACTAACGGAGCAGACTATCAGCCTTTCGGACGAAGGCAACAAGGTCCTTAATTGAAGAAGACCGGACTTGAGCGGGGCTCATAAACTCTCTGATAAACGTTCTTCTTCTAAGCCAGATCAGGGCAGGACATTCACAAAAATATGTCTGGAAGTCTCGTCGCCTTCCAGGCAGAGTCGGCATTCTGTCTCTTGAGACAGTCCTAGCTTGTGGAGGTGATACCGCAGTACTACATGGCCAGTCAGATATATTATATATATTTTATTCGCGTATTAAAAAGCTAAAATTCAAAGACAATGCTTTACATTTATTAAGTTACTAGTATATCAACCGACTGCAAAGGAAAAAAAACAATAGTAGGTATTTAATGACATGAGCCGAAAAATATTACTATTTTGGTGTACTCGATACTTATTACATAAATATAATTAAAGTAGAAGTAGGAACTTTATCCAGCTGTCTATATCAACACATTTACTCTTTTGCTTTTTAACACTTTCCCTTGTTGAATAGTCAACTCACGCAGCCTTACATCATACCCATTCGTTCACACAAAATCTTTAAACGGGTTTGTGGTAAAGGTTTTGTCATGACATCTGCAACTTGTCTATCCGTGGAAACTTGTTCTATATCAAGCCTCCCCTCAGTCACCTTTTCTCGTACAAAGAACATCGAAATGTGTTTTGTTCTGCGATGAAATTCTGGATTTTGTGCGAGTCTTACTGCTGCAGAATTGTCCACTTGGAGGACCGGAACATGTTCGATTTTAGTTATGTTCTTAAATAACCTGGTCAACCAAATGACCTCCTTTGCTGCTTCGTTTGCTGCTAGAATCTCTGCCTCGGTTGTTGAAGTGGCAACCATCGCCTGTCGCTAACTGAGCCACGAAACAACTCCACCTACATATAGGACAACTACTCCGGAAGTTGACCTGCCGGTTCTTGAGCATCCTCCAAAATCGGCGTCACTGAAGCACTCCAAAACGCCTCTTCTTATGTCGCGACGATAGGCTATTCCCAAATCTTCACTACTTGCGATATATCGAAATACTCTTTTAACTCGTGCAACGTCCTCTGTGGTTGGATTCTCAAGTGACCTTGACAAAAATCCCACGCTGTAAGCTAGATCAGGTCTCGTCCCAAGCATTAGATACATCAATGCACCTACTGCTTGTCTGTAAGGATACTTATGCTTTGGATTGTCATCTTTCCCTCTTTTGGAAATTTCAGGGCTTTTCAACATTAGTGTTGAGACTGGATTACAATCTGAAAAATTAAAACATCCGATGCTCCCACTAGTCCATCGTCAACGTACAGCACTACCAGAAGTTTCTTACCATTCTTTTCTCGAATGTATAAACAAGGGTCAGCTTCACTGACTCTGAAACCCAATCCAAGAAGAAAACCTCCAAAGCGTCGCACACAGGCGGATTTTCACATATTCCTGGCCAAAACCTCAATAAACGAAGTTAACCATAACAACCACCTGAGTTAATTTTTTGAATCTTATGAGTTTCTTACATTCAGTTATGATTCGTATGATATTTTTAACCAATGTTTCCATTACTTCCCGCATAGACAAAGTGTCGCCCCTGAGCAACAATTAATTACGGGTAAAAATTGAGGTTTTTTAAAAATATAGTGTCGCGTGTTAAAATTGTTCAATGTAACTTTTGTCATGAATTGTCTTATTTTGAATATTTTTACATATTTCTAAGTTTAATTATAAGAACTAGAATAGAACTAATTTATACGTTAAATTTTTAATTATAATTAATCTGATTAGCCTAAAAAGTTACAAATTCATTAGAATCAGACTACTTTATCAAGTTTACAATAAAGTTACATATCTAAGCTTAATATCTGTGTTAATTTTATTTGCTAATATGTGCTACCCTCCTACTACTTAAATAATTAATAAATTGAATTCGAAAAAAAGAAAAATTCTAAAATCTTTTCTGAGAGCAGTGATCGATCAAAATGCAGAAAAACTGAAAACTTACTTAAAGAAAGATCCAGCAGTGAACTTTTGCCGCTAAAATGAATTGAAGAAAAGATGGTCGGTGGAATCTGCTGAACAATGCTATGGTCATACAACAAGACACAAGTTCAAGCCAATATTACACACCTTACACGCCAGACGAAACTTTAGTTGTTTGGGAAAAACTTACAATTTAATAAGGAAAACTGCAAGTGATCATAATTGCAAGATTTATTCTACTTATAAAAATGTGACTTCTGTAAAAAAATATGCTACCTGGAAAATATATCTATTACTGGATCATCTGTAAAAGTATCTTTACAAGATTGGTTAGATCACATATCAGCGAGACTGTGTCATTCATTGCATGAGGTAATGTCCGCATTTCCTAAAAACCAACTGCAAACCATTTCCATCCGGCAAACTGAATATAAACAGCTTTCCAGAATGACACAGTTTCAGATTCAAGCATTTATTTAATTACTATTGCTCCGATACAATTAGAAGCCGATATCATAGGCGGCAGAGGTAAAACTATTGTTTGGAGAAATGCGACTGCATCTTCACCAAGAAGTTGTAGGCCATTAATGTATCTTTTTGCCAAAGAATCGACAGAGTTGACCAAATAACAAGTCAACGACATTAATACTCAAATAGAAACATTAATACCAACAAAAATAGAATGCTGAAATAAATTTGAGACATAATTTCTTTCTGTGAATGATTGGCGGAAGAATGTTAAACTGACACTAAATATTATCAACGTTCTCTATGTCAATTGACGTCAAAGGGCTTTATAATAAGGTATCTCTTAGTATATCCAAAAGATACAATCAATAACCTTCTGGTGTCATCTGATCAGACCCATATATTACAGATATTTTCAGAAAATATTACAACAAAAATCTTTAAATGAATATCCAAAAGAATTAAAGTATTTGTTAGATATGGATATATAAGAAGAAAAAAAAATAAAAATAGTTTGTTAAAGCTTCAGTAATAATTGTTAATCATGTTTTTTCTTCGATTCCTTCAAATTTTTATACTTTTAAATCAGTCCATAAGTTTTGTCCAAAAATTAAGGAAAATCCGCCCGTGTGCGTCGGTTCCAGCATCTCGGCGCTTGTTTTAGTCCATATAAACTGTTTTTTAATTCGCAAACTCTTCTTGTACCAACTTCGTATCCTTCTGGTTGTTTCATGAAGATGTGTTCGTCAAGCTCTCCATATAAAAACGCCGTTGATACGTCGAATTGTGACAGCTGCATATCCTCGTTAGCTGCAATACTCAAAATAGAACGTATGGTTCCCAACTTTGCAACTGGACTAAAAGTTTGGCTGTAATCAATCCCTGGTCGTTGTCTGAACCCTTTGACAACTAATCTTGCCTTATACTTATTTATGCTGTCATCAGGATAAATGCCACTTGCATGGAATCGCTTTTGCATTTTCTGGCAAATCTGTCAAGATCCATGTTTCGTTTTCGTTCAGGGAACCTATTTCACTGTCCATTGCAGTCTTCCACTCAGCACTCTGATTACTTTTCCATTCATCCATTTTTCTGCGTTTCTGCACAGGAATTTGGATGTAAAAAGCGGAACCGATTATACGTAAGTGTTTTATCCTTAGCTTTTTACTAACCCATAACTCGTATGGGCTTACTCCCTTTTTCGACGATTTTCCAGTTCTGTTAAGAATATAGACTGCTGTGCTTACCAGCTCCGCCCAAATTGCCTCTGGAAATTGAACATCTGGATTTGAATACTTGAAAGTCCTTGCCATTTCCACTATCGTTCGGTTTTCCCTCTCCGTGCCACCATTTTGCTCCGGAGTGTATGGCGCTGTCAACCTCTGCGTAGTCCCATTCTCTTTCAAGAATTTTCTAACTTCATCGTTGTCGCACTCTCCACCATTATCACTTAATAACTCCCTTATTGGATGACCAAGAGTTTTAGCTTGTGCTATTACCTGTTTCAACACATCTTTAACTTCAGATTTCTTTTGAACTGGAAAACCATAACGATATTTTGTGTAACTATCTTTGAACACAACCAAGTATTTCTTTTTAGGGAATGACTCAGTAAAAGGTCCGCACACATCAGTAGACATCAGCTCTCCAGGTTCAGCTGCTTTGGCTCTCGTGCCAAAAGGTAGTCTATGTGCTTTCCCATATATACTTGACTTAAATTCGCTATCTGGATTTCTGTCCTGGGCTCCTAGAACTGAAAATAAATTTCTTGAAATTTTTGGAACATACCATACATCTTTTAATGCCATTTTCATAATTTTACTATTTACGAATGACAAAATTTGAATAGTTCCCTTGCCAAGTGCCTGAAGTATCTCTTTTTTATTTAGCACGGGCTCTCGAATTCCTGAAAATCATTAAAGAACTCCGGACAGTTAGTGACGTGGTTTGTTGCTCCGTTGTCAATCCACCAATCTGAAT
The DNA here is from genome assembly GCA_963855945.1 of Thereva nobilitata. Taxonomy (NCBI): domain Eukaryota; kingdom Metazoa; phylum Arthropoda; class Insecta; order Diptera; family Therevidae; genus Thereva; species Thereva nobilitata. Next base: position 144,823,437 of record OY979694.1, read on the forward strand.
TTGCTTCTGCTGTGTTGATTTCATTACAGCTAGAGATCAGGGCAACATTTGTATCAACTGAATATCTTTGTCCACTACTAGGTTTAATATCTAGTTGGTCGGCCATCTGCTATCCACTTCTTGCAGGTTCTTACCTTTCCTTTTGCAATAATTGCAGCTGTCATCTTTTTTCAACCTGGTATTCAATTTTGCGTGTTTTCCTGATTTTGCCACTAGGGCGTAATGAACAAACTTCTCGCTGTCTGCACATTTTCTTATATTTCTTTCAAACATGCACAACTGCATGCACAACTCATCGAAAGTTTTCTGCTTATCCTTAGTAAGCAGCATCCAACTAGAACGAAAAGTTTCGAATGTGCTTGGCAAAATGTGTAATGCCGGATCCACACGTTTGCCAAGCCTTGGCAAGCATTCGCAAATTCAAACGTGTGGATAAGGCGTTTGGCTTGGCTTGTGTAAGCTTGCCGACGCTTGTGGCCTATCCGGTCGAGTGTGGATTCTCGGCAAACCAAAGCAAACGTTTTCAATTTGCGAACGCTTGCAAAGGAAGTTTGCGGCAAGCGTTTGTGATGCGTCCACACGTTTGTTTTAAAAAAGCGTTTTCAATTTGCGAACGCTTGCCAAGCCTTGACAAACGTGTGGATCCGGCATAAGACTTTACACACAAGAATCAAATCAGGTAGTACATGCTCGCCCTTAACTTCTAGTCCATTGTTCAACTCGTTCCACAGACTTTTTAGTTTTGCGGTGTGCGTAGAAACATCTTCACCTGACATCCAACTAAATGCGAAGAAGTCTGTGCATATTTTGAACAGCTGATCCTTGGACGTCGCTTCGAAGTTTTGCTTTAATGCCTCCCACGCATCATGAGCTGTATTTTTGTCCATGATCTTTTGATATACTGCATCCGTGACTGAACTGGTGATCATTGATTTGGCGTAGCTGTTAGCCTTACGGTAGAAGTCAGACTCTTTTCTGTGCTTCTTGATTTGTTCTTCCGTAGCATCTTCTATAAGCGGCTCCGGTTTTACCAACTTTTTATCAATTGCGTCTAGCGCTCCTTTGTGGTAGTCAAGTAGATCTCTGATTTTTCGCTTCCACATAGGCCAGTCCAATTCACCTGTAAGCGGTTTGATGTGCTTCGCGAAATCCATCTTCACGAGACTTTACAAAAAAAACGAAAAAGGAATTTTAATTTTATTTTTAACGACGCGTATTTGAAAACGAGGCTGTGCCCATAACCTATTATATATATTTTATTCGCGTATTAAAAAGCTAAAATTCAAAGACAATGCTTTACATTTATTAAGTTACTAGTATATCAACCGACTGCAAAGGAAAAAAACAATAGTAGGTATCTACTGACATGAGCCGAAAAATATTACAATTTTGGTGTACTGCGATACATATTACATAAATATAATTAAAGTAGAAGTAGGAGCTTTATCCAGCTGTCTATATCAACACATTTACTCTTTTGCTTTTTAACAAGATAACCCACCAACAGCCTTTTAAAGTGATAGTGCCCCTAAAGGCAAACGGTCTTATAAGATCTTTAGCCTGTCTAAGACCTGGGATTGATTCCAAATAGGCTAGGTGTAGTCCTTAATCCATTCCTTATCAGTGACTTGGAGGTGGACCATGAGATGCCACAGAATGGTTCTGGGCCCTGGACCGATGTCTCAGACCCCTCCCTCGCGAGGCTGTCTGCAGCCTCATTGCCCTCGATACCACAGTGTCCGGGGACCCAGCAGAGCGAGGCCTTTTTCTTCTGGTCAGCCTCTGGAGTACGTCAAAACACCCTGCAATTGTTTTGGAAGAAAATTTCCATGTTGAGAGTGCCTTGATGGCAGCTTGGCTATCAGAAAAGATTTTAATGTTGGCGGAGGTCGCAATGGCATGTATTTCAGTCTGGAAAACAGAAGGCCACTTACCCATTGCAATCGAGACCTTGGAGTTGGGTCCTGCGACGTCAGCCCCTGTACCATGTTCCATCTTTGACCCGTCGGTGAACCAGTGGAGATGTTTTGGATACCCAGGAAAAATAAGTTCTTCCCACTCAGAACGATCCGGGATAATCGCCCTGAATTTCCTTTGGAACCGCAGTTCACCAACCATATGGTCGGATACGTGGCAAATGGAAATGTTTGGGATATTGTCAAGGATATCCATGTGTCCTTTGACTGTATACGACCAGTTGGATGAGAATGAGATCTGAAGTCTCAAGGCACTTATGGCCGCGGATTTCCATATGGATGATTCCATATCAAACTGAACACTGAATTTTAATTGATCATCCCGTTTTTTTTTAAATTTTGCATACGCATTCTACACATGAAATAATGGAACCCATATTTCGCGAAAAAAATTTGAAGAAATGGACGGTTGTAAGTTTCAAGAAATTTCAAAAAATGTCGCGCGGCCGACTATTCACATTACTCTATCGTCGAAACCATTGGACGTAAAAAAAATTATACAGGTCGATTTTGAAGGTCTTGAGTCACTCTATGTACTGGTATATTTAAAATTTGCGTTTGATATTAATAAATTGTTATTATTTGTTTATAAATTTTCATTAGCATATTTCATCATCAACTCACCAACTTAAAGATTTGAAAAAAATATCATCGTGTTCCCACTTCAATTCTAAAGAAACAGTGAAAATTTGAAAATGGAACTCAAACGCGGTCATATTTAAAAAATTCTTTAAAATAGTGTGACCGGCACAGCGACTTAGGCTGCTCCTACACTGCATCAGAATTTGTACGAATTTGTGCGATTTCTGATGAAATTGTATACAATGTCGCGTTCACGCATAGTATACGTTTACAGGGGCGGTTGGTACAACGGAAAATGAATAACACATAAATTAATGAATCAAATATGTTTATTTTTATTTTTCCACACATTTACAATAGTCGACTTAGTAGCTATGATGTGATTTTTAGTTGAATTTTTCCATTTTGTCGTGAAAGAAATGAAAGTGAAATAGAAATTAAAGTGCCACGAATCATCATCTTCGCTTTCTCGAAACGGGTTTGAAGTGCTTGAGCTTCCCTTCTATAATCTTGAAGAACTCAACATCGAAAATATACCATATATATCTAAGTAAAATTCCATATTTTAATAAAATTCTTTAAGGTAAATGTAATTAATTGATTTTTGGGCCAGACACTCTTGTGCTGGCGTTCGTGTTCGGCAGTTGCAATAATTTAAATCTGTAATCGTTGTTAGAATTCTCAATAAGATTAGTTCAAGCTTTTATTCAAATAAAAGATTTCTTTTTGATAATAAATTTAATGTAACAAAGAGTAAATAATAAACTTTAAAATAAACTTTTCCTTGTAACGTATAAATCAAATTTATATTTTTTTGCCATTTCCCCGGTTCGAAGATTTAATTGGCGCAGTCGGTGGGATTGGCAAACGATCAATCCCGGTCTGATCCGCGAATTAAGAGAAAATGTTTGACGGTTTATCAAAGAACTGTAACGCCGACGGTTTATCGGTGCAAAAGTGTTTCGAAGTGCGTTTTAGTGCCTTCTGACGGTTCATCAGAACACCGGAGCAGACACCGAGAACACTAGCGGAAGGACCGAAGGATATAATCCTGGAATACCAAGTGAAGCCGGCGGCTTACCGGAATCTTACCAGTAGACAGGACAGACCAGTTAGGACAGACCAGTTGGGTCCCTACCCTTAATTGCCAATCGTACAAGAACCATGAACCATAGGAAACATTTAATAATAATATTCATGTAAGTCGTCAAGATTTTGATTTGACATATTTTCCTATTTTTTTTATTATATTATATATATGCCCCGTTCAAATAAAAGAATTAACCACCTTGGTAATAGTCCTTATCCTATACTAACAAGATTAAAAAGTAGAATCGGCTTGATTAGATCGTTAGAAAATTTAAACGAAATTAGTGAAATTGAAGAACCCAATCAAAATAGTGCAAGTGTCAGTAACTTCTCAATCGGAAACTTAAGTGCAAATAGTGAAAGTAACATTCTTAACAACACTTCCTTGAATAATAGACCCGAACGTTATAATTCCTCTTGTGGCTCCCCCAATATTGTTAATTTTATCGAAATGACGTCCAACGAAGTGCCCCAAAATTCCCAAAATGTTACCAACACAGTGACAGTAACTTCTCTAGATATATTCAATTCCTTAAGAATCCCTGACGCTATTAAGGATTTACCACAATTCGATGGAAACCCAAGACTTCTATTTGATTTTCTCGACAACGTCGACGAAATCTTAAATACAATTACCATTGTCGGTGAAACGGGCTACGGACAGGTCCTTCTTAGAGCCATCCGTAATAAAGTTGTTGGCCCTGCCAATGAAGTCCTTAATATGTACGGGACTCCATTGGTTTGGAGCAAGATTAGAGAGCATTTAATATTACACTACGTTGACAAAAGAAATTAATCATCCCTTATCCGAGATTTACACAAACTAAAACAAGGAACTAATACCTTCGAGAAATTCTATAGTGAAGTAATAAAGTTGTTCGCGAGTTTAACCAACCATTTTAACATCCACGAGAACGATACTAGTGTTGTTGAATCTAAGAAAAACTTGTTCTCCGAAATGTGCTTAAACGCCTTTTTATCAAGTATTCGAGAACCCTTGGGCTCAACAATTCGAGCCATGAAACCAAACACCTTAGCAGAAGCCTTCTCATTATGCATTAAGGAGCAAAATATATTTTACTCAAAAGCAGAACAACTCCACAGACCGAACAACAATCTCTCCACTGCTATGAACAGAAATTTCAACCAACAATTTAGACCTAGGAGCCTTCCAAGACTTCAAAATTCCTCGCACTTCCCACGAACCAACCAATTTAACAACAATCCACAGCAGCCGAGATACATCCCTTACGCGAAACAGTACAGCGTCCCAAATTTTAGCAATAACAATTATCAAACGCGTTTTCAGAACTTCCAAAGACCTTACCCTTCTCATCCCAAGACAAAGCCCATGGATACTTCGCATGGTAACCACTCTCAAGCACAGAACAGGCAACAACCAACAAACAGTTTCCAACGGCCACCTGGAAAACAAAATTATACAAGTAAGGAACTATTCCACATATCAGAGACCCAAGCAGAGCAACCAGGAAATGTCAATGCCCCAAGATCTGCCCGTAAACCTTAGTCGTATCAACAAAGTCTAGACTAGTGTTGGGTAGGACACGATTATAAAATGAGTTTGTAAGAGGTGCCTCTTTTTTCTTTTGAGCCAGTACAATGTCATACTTCAAATGAGGCGAGGTGCTATTGTAATGCCAAAATGACAAAAACAAGCAGATTAAAAAAAAGAAAGAAAATAAATAACAATGAAGTGCATTTTTACAAGTTTAATTCTAATATTCATTAAACTGCCTTAGAGTAAGTAAAAAATATAGGCCTACACAATGTACAGCCACGGACAACTAATTAGAAACAGTTTCATAAAAATTGCATTATACATTTTTTATGTTTTTATGTAGCAATCCTGTTAGAAATTATTATATTGTTATTGATTTCCTTCTATCATTATATATTTAAAAAAAATTCTGGGAATTCTTTAATTTGATTCCTACATAAAAACTGTATAAATGCAATTTTATGAAACTGTTTCTAATTAGTTGTCCGCGGCCATATATTTATATTTTGCAATCCCACCTCGCCTAATTTCAAGTTGGAAATTCTGCTAGAAGTAAGGAATGTGTCTCCAGCACAAAATTTCACTCCCTCAAAAAATGCAAGAATTATCTCTTCAGGACAAAACCTCACTCCTCGAAAAATGTTAGAATTGTCGCTTCTTGATAAAACCTCACTCCCTCAAAAAATGTAAGAATTGTCTCTTCATGACAAAACCTCACTCCCTCAAAAAATGTAAGAATTGTCTCTTCATGACAAAACCTCACTCCGTCGAAAAATGTAAGAATTGTCTCTTCATGACAAAACCTCACTCCCTCGAAAAATATAAGAATTCTCTCTTCAGGGCAAAACCTCACTCCCTCGAAAAATGTAAGAAATATCTCTCCATCCAGTTCGTATTTACAATCTCACCACGGCTGTTTAAAGTGGATATTTTACTGCCGCAAAAGAAGTGAGAACTGTTTCTCCAGTTCGTGTTTACAATCTCACCTCGCCGCAGTTCCAATTTGAAATTTTACTGTCGCAAAAGAAATAAGAAAGTGTCTCTCCCGTTCATGTGTACAATCTCACCTCGCCGCAGTTCAAAGTGGATATTTTACTGCCGCAAAAGAAGGAAGAAATGTCTCTCCACTAAGTAATTTACAATCACACCTCGCTTCTTTTATCTCGATACAAGTTCATATACAAGTAGGACATTATTTTTGAACCGGGACATTTAAAAAAACTGAGGCCTCAGTACAATTTACATCGTGTAAGGGACAAATGTACTGCCTCGTGTAAGTCCGGCTCAACACTAGTCTAGACCAATATTATAATTACAGCGATGACACCCCCACCTTCGAAATAGACGAAAATTTTACATACAGTGCACAGAACCCATCGGTTACTTAGACGTTAACAAACACGGATCAGTACTCCCTTACATCAACATTTCTTTCCCCTTCGGTCGACCTCTCAAATTTCTCATAGACACTGGCTCCTCATCATCTTTCATAAACCCAGAATGCATACACCCTAACGAATTAAAACGCATAGAACCTATAGCAATCACCACGATATTAACTACCCATAAAATTGATAAAGAAGTCATAATCCCAACATTCCTCGAATTCAACCAACCTGGTCTGACACGATTTTTAGCCTTTCGATTCCATGGATATTTTGACGGCTTGCTTGGCTTAGACGCTCTATCACTCGGAGCAAACATCGATCTCCCAAACCAAAGCCTGATTACGAGCAATAGCAGAATTCCACTCTTCTTTAAATCCAACTTTATGTCAGGAAAGTATAAAATTCCTCCTAACTCCAAAACCATTGCCAAATTGCCAGTCGATATCGAGCAGGGCGATGTCTATTTAAAAAATATTCAAGTTAAACCCAAACTATACATTCCCGAAGGTCTCTATTCTTCCGAGAACTGGTACAGCTACGTATCAGTAATCAATCAAATTAATTATGAGCAAGAACTTTTCGTCGAACAACCATTAAAGGCGGAAGCTTTCACCCTTGATAGTTACAGAGAGTTTAATAACTTCAACGTAAACTATGGTAACGAATATAAGAACACAAACCCAGCCATAAAAGACCTCTTTGAACAAACCATCTTAACACAGAAGAAACTAGGGCCTTGCTAGAAGTCTGCAAGGAATTCAAAGAAGGGCAAGATCTTACCTTCACAAACGAAGTAAAACACCGAATTAGGACTATAGATAACACCCCAGTATACACCTAATCGTTTAGATATCCCTATATTCACAGGGAAGAGGTGAAACGACAGATCGATGAGATGCTCGAACAAGGCATAATCCGCCCCAGTTATTCTCCGTGGAGCTCACCCGTTTGGATAGTGCCCAAAAGGCCGATGCCAGCGGGAAGAAAAAATGGCGTCTAGTGATAGACTATCGGAGACTAAATGAGCAGACGATTAGTGATAAATACCCATATAATATCACCGAAATTTTAGATAAGTTACGCAAATGTATGTATTTTTCCACCCTTGACTTGAAAAGCGGATTTCACCAAATTGAGACGGCCTTCACAGTTGAAGGCGGACATTACGAATATGTCCGTATGTCGTTCGGACTAAAAAACGCTCCAGCAACATTCCAGAGAGTTATGGACAATGTGCTGAAGGAGTTGCAGGGTTCAGCGTGTTTGGTGTACTTAGACGATATTATCGTTTACTCCACGTCACTACAGAAACACATTAACAACCTGGCGAAAGTATTCCAAAAACTCAAGCAAGCTAACCTGAAAATTCAATTGGATAAATCCGAATTTTTATACAAAGAGGTAGCTTTGCTATGCAAGTAGGACCTTCACAGATTCCGAGGTCAATTATTCTACCATAGAAAAAGAGTTACTGGCAATTGTTTGGGCGACGAAATATTGCAGGCCCTATCTCTTTGTATGTATCTCTTTGGTAGAAGATTTAAGATCGTGAGCAACCACAAACCTCTAGCTTGGATCATGAGTCTCAAAGACCCTAATTTCCCTCTCGTCCGCTGGAGACTAAAAATAGAGGAATATGATTCTGAGATAATCTACAAAAAGGGCTCTCAGAATTCCAACATTGACGCCCTTAGCAGAATAAGGTCAGAGACTAATAACCCTGAAGTAATAGAACTTAACATAAGTGAAGACGTTGAACCATCTACCAGCGAACAACCACTCAACTTCATTCCGAGTAACTAGGCGGTAACATCATTATTTCCAATAGACCGATTAACGAATTCGCTCTCCAATTAGTCCTAGAGCAATCTGACAGGAAACCTGAAGTGTCACTTATATTGCCGTTTAAGAACAAACAGCGGAGAATAATCAGAACTGCGACAAATTCAGAAGAAGCAATAACCCGGATATTTAAAAGATGTTTAGCACCAGGTCGCTTAAATGCAATTTATACCACAAGCGATGACCTGTTCAAAACGATTCAAAGCGTTTACTCCAAATACTTTTCACGATCAAAGGTTTTCAAAATTATTAGATGCACTAAAATATTAACCGACGTCACAGAAGGTGATGAAGAAAATAAAGTCATCCGAGACTACCACACTCATAGTAACCATAGAGGTATCAATGAAAGCCTAAACCATTTAAAACGAAAATATTTCTTTTCCTCAATGAAAAATAAAATATCCCAAATGATAAATACCTGTGGTGTATGCCAGACTATGAAATATGACCGGTCTCCTCCCAAGGCCAAACATGTGGTCCCTGAAACCCCATTAAAACCTTTAGATATCATCCACGTGGATATATATATATACCATTAACAATAAACAAATTCTCACCATAATAGATAAATTCTCTAAATTTGCCTCTGCACATACTCTGATAGCGAGAAATAGCTTAACAATAATCAAAGCCCTAAAGCAGTTTATGAGTACCCATGGGGTACCGAGGAAACTAGTTTCCGATTCTGGAGCAGAATTCACCTCTCTTACTTTCAAAGACTTCTGTAAACAATTCCAAATTAGCCACCACATAACCTCGTATCAAGAAAGTAGCAGCAATTCCCCTGTTGAACGGTTACACTCAACACTGACTGAAATTTATAGGATCATTCACAACCTACACAAAACTAAAGCCCACGATGATATTCTAGGTGAAACAGTCATAACATATAAGCTTTGTTTCTTAACCAAATCCCGGGTTCCCTGGGATCCCAATTCGTGTTTCTTAACTTTCTCGCGGTCATTTCCCCTCCATCCCAGAGAGCCACAGGTCTGGACTTCTGGCGGCTTGGATGAAATGAGAAATGTCAAAAGGTGACAGTTCTCAGCTAAGGTGACAGTTCTCAATTTTCAACATCAATTGATTTAATAAAAGATATTCGTGTTATCGAGGCAATAGTGCAAATAATAAATAAATTGAAGTGTTGTGTTATCGAAACAACAGTGAAAATAATAATTAAATTGAAGTTTTTTGTTATCGAGACTATTAGTGCAAATAAATAAATAGTTCTTCTTCTTGGATTTCTCAATCATCCCAGAAAGCATTTCTTTACTTTGACAGTTGTATCCCCACCCTTTAACAAAAACTCGGGCTCCCAGGGATCCCGGGATTTAGTTAAGAAACACACTTATAATAACGCTATGCATACGGCCACCCAATTTACCCCTTTCGAAATTTTTTATGGTCGAACCTACGAGTTCAATAATAAATTACAACATCAGAACGTACATGAATATTTAGAAAAATTGAAAGAATTTCAAACCCAGATATACCCAACAATAAAAGAAAGATTAGAAACTAATGCTAAGAATAATATAGAATAAATTAATGCCAATAGGGAAGAACCGGAACAATATGATGAAGGTATAGGCTAGTCGGCGAGAAGGAAAAAATGATTAAAAGTGTACTATTGGCCCATAGGCGAGATTATTGTTGGAATCGCTTCGTTTTAGGATGTAGTTAAACACCCTAAAGGCGATGGCCCAATGCCGACGGCGCGTTATACGCGGCAAGGGCTTCATGCGCGTTGACGTCCGTTGAAGGTTCATTCATAGCGCCAGGGCGTCAAAAGGGTTGCTTTGATTTAAATTCATGTATGGATTTTTCTCTTTATAAAGTTTTAATTTCGACAGTTTGACAGTTTTGCAATTTTCAACGACTGCCAACGCGCGAAAAGTTGAAAGTTGGTCGACTTTTGCCGTCGCTTGACGCCGCTGACGCCGCAAAGTCGTGACTGGGACAGCTGGATTTGAATTACACACAATCAAATATCGACGTCAAAGCGCGTCAACGCTTTGACGCGCGTAAACGGGAATAAAGTCGTGATTGGGCTATCGCCTTAAGTTTGCCCACAAATTGGTTGACCGCATAACTTTTTAATTAGGTTATTGTAAATAAAATAGGCACTTTTTTATATTTCTTTCAATAGCTCCGTTCCTGCTAACTTTTAGTATAACATATGTATTGGGAAAGCTCTTCGTTATGAAATTCTCTAAAAAATAAGCCCTGTTAGAGGTCGCTAGGTGCAAGGGCGATCTTGCAAATGGCTTCCAAAGTTTTCAAAACACGTTATTTTCACTATCTGTTTACAGGAAAACAACTGCACATAGAAGGATGAAAATTCGTAAAGATGGTGTCTATGTGGTCCCGGCAATGAACAAAAAATTTCAACAAGATCGGTTCATCACTTTATGAGTAATTAACGATCTAGTTTTTTTTTACCTTAATTAACAATGCTGCCATTTTGTGTAGGATCAGTTTATAATTTGGAAACTCATTTAGAAAACTTAAGAAACAATTGAAAATGAAATCCCGTTGGAATTTTTGAAAAATCGCAATTTTGATCGATTTTATGAGGTTTTTTAGGCACATACCTTTTTATACGCGACATAAATAAACATATTCTCTTCTTCTTTAACGGCTCTACAACCGGGATCCGGTCCTGGCCTCTCGCAACTGTTCTCTCCACCGGTCCCGATTCTGAGCCGATGTCATCCAATTTGGCATCCTTATTATCTGAGCGTCCTGGTCTACGCCATCCTTCCAGCGGAGGTTGGGTCTCCCTCGCTGTCGCACCCCATAAGTCTTACCGCAGAGAACTTTCCGAGCAGGCTCATCTTCACTCATACGAGCTAGATGTCCTGCCCGCCGGAGTCTACCGAGCTTTATTTTCCTCACAACATCTATGTCGCGATAGCGCTCGTAGATCTCGTCATTGTAGAGTCTCCGGAATCGTCCTTCCTCACACACGGGGCCAACAATCCTCCGAAGTATTTTCCTCTCGAACACCGCCAAGAGGTTAGAGTGCTTTTTGATAAGCACCCACGTTTCGGATGCATATGTGAGGACCGGCAAGACCATCGTCTTATATAGTAAAAGTTTAGACGTTATGGTTAGATGCTTGGATTTGAAGAGCCTTGACAGGCTATAGTAGGCTTTGTTGGCTTTTAGCAGTGGTGCGCGTATTTCAGGTTCCATGCTATTGTCGGCTGCTACTATTGACCCAAGGTAGGTAAATGATTTTACCACATCAAACTCGTGTTCCTCTACCCTAATTGTGGGACCAATGTTAGGTGTTCTTGCAGACGAGGCCACCATGTACTTTGTTTTGCTTTCGTTGATGTGCAGTCCTAGATTTCCTGCCGCCCGCTCAATCTGGATGAAAGCTTCTTGTACAGCTGCTGATGTTCTTCCAATGATGTCAATGTCGTCTGCGTAAGCCAGTAATTGGGTGGACTTGTGGAGGATTGTGCCCCTTGATGTCACGCCCGAATCTCGGATCACTTTCTCCAACGCCAGGTTGAAAAGGAGGCAGGCCAGACCGTCCCCTTGTCGCAGTCCATTATAGATGTTGATTGGTCTGGACAGTATTCCGGATACCTTTACTTGGCTTGTCACATTGGTCATGGTCAACCTACATAGTCTTGTCAGCTTATTGGGAATGCCGAATTCTCTCATGGCTTTGTAGAGTTCTACTCTGGCTATGCTATCATAGGCGGCTTTAAAGTCTATGAAGAGGTGTTGGATTGAGTTTTGAAACTCTAGACATTTTTCCATAGCCTGCCTCAAAGTGAAAATCTGATCGGTTGTTGATTTGCCTGGGCTGAAGCCACACTAGTATTGGCCTATGATGTTTCTAGCGTATGGGGCCATCCTGTTTTGGAGGATGGCGGAGAATATCTTATACGCGGTACTCAACAACGTTATACCACGATAATTGCTGCACGCTGTGATATCTCCTTTTTTATGTACCTGGCAGAGGATGCCTTTTCTCCAGTCTTCTGGCATCGCTTCCTGCTCCCATACTTGCACAATTAATTCATGAATCGCTTGGTGTAATGTAGGCCCTCCATATTTAACTAGGTCCGCAGGGATGCCGTCTGCACCCGAGGCCTTGTTGTTTTTGAGCCTGGTGATGGCACTGCTAACTTCTGCTAAGCTTGGTGGTGACAGCATAGCTGACATTATCGTCAGATATTGGTGGAGCCTCCAAATCCTCCGTTAGCTCGCCATTTAGCAATTCATGAAAGTGCTCTTCCCATCGCTCCAAGATGCCTTGAGGATCGGTGATCAGATTCCCTTCTTTGTCCTTGCAGTATGTGCAACGAGGTGTGAATTGCGTCATACCGCGTTCTCTTCGGTAGAACTCCCGCGCCTGGTGCGGCCGTCGCTCTCCGTAGCGTTCTAGTTCACAAACGAGATTTTTCTCCCAGGCTTCCTTTTTTCGTTTGTGAATTCTCTTTTCTTCCTTTCTGAGCTCTTTATATTTCTCTTCGCGTGCTCGTGTTCTCCGAGACTGCTGCATTGCTCGATACGCAACATTCTTACGTTCAGTTGCCCGCTTGCATTCATTATCGAACCAGTCGTACCGATCTCTACGACTTCTGCCTAAGATGGAATCAGCAGTACTAATGACAGTATTTTTAAGGCGGGTCCAGCTCTCGCCGACGCCCGGCATCTCATCCCCAGGACTTGCTCTTCTGAGCGCGAGTTCTAACGCCTGACCGTAGCTGTTTCTGGCCATTTCGTTGCGGAGTGCAGCTGTGTTGATTCGAGCCTGATCAGCGAATACAAAGCTTTTCAGCGTTGTAATGCGCTCTCGGAGCACCATACCAGCAAGATAGTGATCTGAGTCGAAGTTGGCACCTCGGTACGTTCGTACCGTCATCAGACCCGAAAGGTGGCGGTGGTCTATCAACACATGGTCTATTTGATTGCGAGTTGCCCCATCAGGAGATATCCAGGTGGCTTTATGGATATCTTTACGCGCAAATCTGGTACTTGCAACGACCAAGTTCTTACTTGCTGCCATCTCTATAACTCGCTGCCCATTGTCATTAGTGTTCTCATGCAAGCTGTGGATGCCGACATATTGCCTGTATACGGGCTCCCGGCCTACTTTGGCGTTCAGGTCTCCCAATATGATTTTTACATCATATCTGGGGCAGGCATTAAGTTCCCGTTCAACTACTTCGAAGAATTCTTCTTTTTCATCGTCCGGGGACTCTTCTGTAGGTGCGTGAACGTTTATGAGGCTGATGTTCTTAAATTTGCCTCGCACACGAAGGGTACATAGCCTTTCGTTTATTGCTTTAAAGCCGATAATGGTAGGCTTCATCCTTTGCTGACCATAAAACCTACCCCGAGCACATGGTGTTTCGTATGACAGCTGTAATATACGTCATAATCAGGTTTTTGCAAAACACCATTCCCTGTCCATCGCATCTCCTGAATGGCGGTAATGTCAGCTTTATATGTTGACAGGGTATCGGCCAGGTGTTGTGTAGCTCGAGTTCTGTACAGAGTTCGTACGTTCCATGAGAAAATTCTTAAATCATTTTGCCTTTTTCGTTGCCGTGGTCGTCGTCGGTTTTTCCAGTATCCGAGGCATGTTGCTCGTTCCGTAATGTTTGTTTTTTACGGGTGAGGTTATTAGCCTCACGCCAACCTTACTTGGAAGGGACTAGCCCGATCATGTTAGCCTATCCTCTCTCATAGGATAGTTACCAGTGGCCACCGCTAGGAGGTTATGATCGCACTTCCACCAGTCCGGAATAGTTACGGCACGTGCATGTTATGCTACATGTTATTCCCCCTATTCCGCTGATGACTGACCACAAATAAACATATATGTTGTTATATTTTTACTTTAGAGAATACGCCCTTGCATATCTAAAAAGCTGCAATTTTTTTTATAAATTTTAAGAACAAAAGTTTGTACTAGCACGCGCAGGAACCAAGTTAATTTTTTTCCAACAAATTCGTGAGGGCTTATTATACGTCGTACAGGGATCAAATATATGGAGGTTAAACTTTACTACTAGTACTTTCAATAAAACAATATTTCAGTCCTTTGTTGTGTTTAACAATTAGGCAAATCTGATTTCTTCATTGACAGAATTTTATTATTTGTGAGTAAAAATAAGGCGTATACAAGAAAAGTATATGTATAATTTACTCGTAAACACAAGTAACACAAAATTCTATAATTTATAGAATCTATCAAGTAACACAAAATTCATAAAAAATTATAAAATATCTTAAGAAACTACATTAATCTATTTTTTTTAATGGCATAACGCAATCTTCTGGTTCTTCGGCGGCGGAATAGTCACTGTCAAGTGAAATATCATCTGAAATTTCTGAACATTCTCCCTGCTCATTGTCGTTTTCCTCATCATCGTCATCTACGCTACTAATTGTCGGTTGTTCGCTATTAGAACAATTTTGCCCGGAACAATTTACACAAAATTCCGAACACCGGATGCCTTTCTTACAACAGCCACATGTTTTTTTGCAATCTACAACGCAGGTACACCGAATTTGTTTTAATATATTGTCTGGTACCAGTTTAGATTCACAGAAAATTGGCTGCAGTCCATATTCTGAATTTTTCCAGCCCCATGATAGGGGATTTAATTGTTTACCGAGCCACTGTTCAATTTGAAAATATACTCGATAACAATGTTGGACAGGACTGCACCTGATTCTGTTGGAGGTAAGTGTTCTAATTTAAAAGTATTTTTTAAAGAACATTTTTTAAAACAATCGTATCTAAATTCATTCAGTTTAACATTATACACTTTTTAGAACCGTACAAAGACATTATAACTTTAGCGCCAACACTTTCTATTTCTTGGCGGCAGTGTTGGGCAAAATTCAATCTGATTGATGACTAATGATTACGATTAAAAACTGTAGTCTGCAATCATGATTAGAGATTGAAATTATTAATCAGAAAAGTAATCATTTTAGGCGATTGATGATTCATCAATTGTAACCGTAGTCATGATTAAATGATTAGATTTTTAGATTAAAAATGGAAATTTTCACGAGATGTTAAATTTGTTGTTTGTTGTTGAATATTTCATTGATGTGAATCCATTAAGGGTTTTGTGGTCAAAATTGTGTTTCGATTGTACTGAAAATCAGTATCTGGGGACTTTAAGGTTTCCAAATTACGAATTTGTGGTTAAAATTTGAAATTTCAAAATGGCGGACTAATTTTCGCAATTGTGTTCCGATTGTACTGAAAATCAGTATCTGGGGACTTTAAGGTTTCCAAATTACGAATTTGTGGTTAAAATTAGAAAATTCAAAATGGCGGACTAATTTTGGCAATTGTGTTCCGATTGTACTGAAAATCAGTATCTGGGGACTTTAAGGTTTCCAAATTACGAATTTGTGGTTAAAATTTGAAAATTCAAAATGGCGGACTAATTTTGGCAACTGTGTTCCGATTGTACTGAAAATCGGTATCTGGGGACTTTAAGATTTCCAAATGACGAATTTGTGGTTAAAATTTGAAAATTCAAAATGGCGAATTAATTTTAGCAATCGTGTTCAGACTGCACTGAAAATCGGTATCTGGGAGTTTTTAAGGTGGCAAATAACGGATTTGTGCTCAAAATTCGTGAATTAAAAATGACGGACTAATTTTGGCAATTGTGCTCCGATTGCACTGAAAATCGGCCCAGGCTTTTTACATTTAAGTCGTTAAATTTTAAAATTATGTTTTGTTTTTTATTAATTAATTATAAAAAGCATGTTTTTAGATTTTTTAAATTATATATTGTTCTGTTTACCTCTTTTGAGAGAGCTTGTTATTAGTAGATTTCATTGGGGCTTCCCTCGCTGTGCTTCCCGCACCTCCTGAAAATCGCGGTTTTCTTTGTAGGTGCACCTCATCACAAGTACTTTTATTGTACTCATGCTCAGTATTAACGCGAACTATTTTTATGCCAATTTTTTGGTTATTTCGCTTCACCACATAATGTAAAATACACTTCAACGTAGAAAAAACAATACCGAATTATTTTTGATATATAGAGAAGATTCTGATTCTGACCATAGATAAATTATGTAGATAAGAAAAATAAAACAAGAAAACCGTTCTATGAAATTAGAAGATCAAAACTAACTACGTAGTCGAGGCAATGAAGCACTAAAAAGGCCAAAAGTTCCTAATTGGTTGGGCGCGGACGGATCGGAATGCGGTTTTTTGAATTCGCTTCCAAAAATTATTTGTAAAAAATGGCTCATTTTTTTTTCTGAACAAACCGGAAATTGCACCTGTTCACCTGTATGTATGTTTGTATGTATGTAGACAAATCTTGCAACTTGATTTTGACCCACTTCCATATAACCGATCAACTTGAAATTTTGCATATATGTATAGTTCGCGTGACAATGCAATCTGACCATTTTGTAAAAAAATCAAGATGGCGGTTCCAAGATGGCGGCCGAATTTTGCACTTTTGCTCCTCGACCCCCGACATGGGTATCAAATGAAAGGGTATGACAAGTACAATACAATTACCTATGTGGCGTCATTTCAAATTCAAAATGGCGGCCAACTCAAAATGGCGTATTACCTTTTTCTTTACAACGCGCTCGATATGGGTCAAATGAAAGGAAATGACAAGTAGAATACTATTACCTATGTGGCGTCATTCCAAATTCAGAATGGCGGCCAACACAAAATGGCGGATTACCTTTGTCTTTACAACGCGCTCGGTATGGGTATCAAATGAAAGGGTGTGATTTAAATCATCATCATTTCCTTTCATTTGATACCCACACCGAGGGTGTTGTAAAGAAAAAGGTAGTCCGCCATTTTGTGTTGGCCGCCATTTTGAATTTACAATGACACCACTTAGGTAATTGATTAAGTTCAGAAATTAAATTGCTAATTCTGAACACGGAGCAAGTTATTTTATAAAGAAAAGTCAATTGATTTTAAATTAAAATATTCAATTTTGATCTTTATTAAAATTCTACATAAACGGCAAACGCTTAATTCCGCGGTTAAATCAGAACTGACTAACTTTAATCTAACTTTCTTATGCTAAGGTACCTTAACCTATCTATTAAATGTAAGATCAGCAGATTTGTAACAGATTTCTTAGAACTTAGTCTATCTAGTGATTGAAGATCACATGAAGGAAAATGTGTGGGAAATGTTGACTCAACAAATGTGTTGGCGAGGAAATATGATTCGAGTGGAATTTATGTGGGAAAAGAAGTTGGTTATATTGTTTGGATGGGGTTTTTGTGGGAAAAGAAGTCGGTTATCCTATTTCAGCTAAAAGCTGATTATTTTGATATATAACTCCCCCTTCCTTAAGGGTTTTGCTCTCCTGAGCGGGAGGTTTTACTATAATAACTTTTTTATTTTTTATTTTATATAGCTTTAATATTATTAACGTTATCGAAATACTAATTATGGTTAGTATGAAAGTAAGATTTAAATGTGTTACAATGTTATTCTGCTGCCTTTCGCATTTAATTTCTGTAATATCTTTATTATTTTCTATCTGTTTTATATGGAAATCTTCTAGTTTTATTGTCATATTAATATTTTCAATTTTTGTTTAGGTAGGGATTATAACGTTATACTTGAATTCCTTTATTTTATTTGAAAATTTTACATTGTTTATCATGATAGTACAATTATTAAACGAAATTAAATAATTTTTATTTAAAGAATATTCTACCTTATTGCAATTATTTACTAAACTAGTATTCTTTGCATTTGTAAATAAGATTAATCCTAGATCTATCTCTGATACTTCTGAGTGTGATTTTAAAATTTTAGAACAGCTGTCATAGGTTTTAATTTTTTCTGTACCTTTCTTGATCCAAGAAGTATGATTTGCTTTCGAAAATAATGACATCTGAAGTTTTTATATCAACTTGTTGATTGTTTGAATCTGGAATTGGTATCAGTTTTAGGTGAGTAGCGTCCGTCTTGCTCATTTCTGGTACTAATATAATAAAAAGTAGTGTGGAATTGACGATTGCTAAGGAACACTTAATTTCTTGTATTTTAAAAACGTCTATGTTGTAGGCGTCAATCTCTTCAGGTGTGAGAATTGATCTTCCTATTATGTGATGCTTGGAAAATAAAACGATTTCTTGAACTCCCTATTTCCTCGTTTAGTAAATTTATGTACGTGTTTGTAAAAATTCAATCTGTTTAATAATATCTTTATTTTTATCTTCAACCAAATTTAATAATTGATTAGTTTCTAAATGATTTTTCTGTATATTATACTAGATCGCTCGCTCGAATGTTCTCTTGAATAATACTATTTATCTTTATTTGATTGTTTGTATTTATTAAATTATTATGGATAATTTCCTCACTTATTTGTAAACGCTTTTCGATTTCTGTCCTATCTTCTACATCCATGGTACATAAGATCCATTTTAGGAAAGAACCGCCAATTAGGGCTCTTTTACGTCTGATTGGTATCAATGTTTTAAAATTATGCTTAATTTTGTTAAGTTTCCCTTCCAAAGTATCAATAGCGTTTTTGTCTTCTGGTGGCTTAAACGTGTCCTTCATCTGTGATTCTATTCGATTTATTGTCCTTTTTATGTCATTTAAATCAATTATATAAATGATTTTTCTGTAATGGTCTATTATTGGTATAGTATTTTGTCGGATTGTCGCGTATCCAGCTTCAGTTTCTAGTTTTTCTATGCTAATTAGAGCTTGGGATGGTTTTATTACTTTTGTTACCGCTAATATTATTATTAAGATTATATTAATGAATCTAACTGAATCTGCTTCTTCTTTCAATTTTAAATAGGATTGTTGCACGCCGAAAGATTCCTTTAGTTGATTTTTAATTTGATCCCATGTAGCACTATCTAGTTTTCTTATAGATGAGGCTGCTGGTCTTTGAATTTTGCTCAGCAAAATGTTCAGTAGATATCCCTTCAGTCCTACATCTGGAGCCATTGCCACAACGGCTTCACTTCTTTGATGAAATTAGATAGCTCAAAGGTGTCGTCTCCTCGGAATACGGGCACCGCTATAGCCTCCACAATCAAATCCTTAGGAGTGATTGTACTGGTGGTAGTCATGTTTATGTTGAGAGAACTCTGGATGGCAGTAAGGCTTTCGTTGTAATTAGCTTCTGTATTTGAATCGAGTTCTGACATTCGTGGTTCCCGCTTTGGTTTAGTGTAGGGTTTCATTCATTGAACGCCAATAAATTCTTAATAGAAAACCAGTCGATAATATTATTTTACTCCACTTTTTTTCCGCCTTTCTTTTAATGCAAAGTATGGTTTAAATTTATCTTTTTAAACTTAATTCACTCTCACTCTGTAATCTTAATTCTTTCACCTTTATTAAATTAAAATCACCTTGATTTCACAAATTTTCCTTTTTTTTCTTTAAAATATTTTTTTTTCATGTAACAAATTTTCCACCAAATTTTCCACAACGGAATTTACACACACAAATATTTTTCTCTATATTTAAACATGTAAAAAAAATTTTCCGACTAGTTTGGCGATCCTACCGACTGCGCCAGTTATTTTATAAAGAAAAGTCAATCGATTTTAAATTAAAATATTCAATTTTGAGCTTCATTAAAATTTTACATAAACGACAAACGGTTAATTCCGCGGTTAAATCGGAACTGACTAACTTTACTGCAGGAACAGAATGTGTCGCTTGTCGCTGCCCTGCCGCTGTCGCCGTCGCTGCCGCCGTCGCTGCCGCCGTTTATCGCATTGTGCCTGTTCACATGGGTGGTTGCCGCGACCTTTCAACACGAAATTTACAGGTGCGGGGAGCGTTCGGGTGGGAAGGAAGTGCGTCTCGATTTGAAAGCGACTCACGTTCGCTTTTTCTGACCAGCTGACTGTTTTAATTCCATTTTGTATCCCCTTACTGTTCCATTTTATTTTCGTTTCATCCGCAGAGGGAGCAGACGTGTGATAGGACAATTTTCAGGCTTCAGTTTTGTTTTCGTGCGAAATTTATTTTGTAAAACTTTAGGAGCAGCCATGAATTTATGTCACTTTTATAAAAATCACAAACTTTGTTCCAGTACCGTTTGTTCCACCTGTCATAAAAACGACTGGACACAAAGCGAATCGTGTAAACAAATGTTCGCTTTTTCGTTCGCTTTGTCGCGCCTCAAAGCGACCCGTGTGAACAGGCACATTGATGAACAGAATGATGTTGCATTCAAGCCGTAATTTTTGTTCGGAGTGCTTCTATTGATATTTTGTTTTTTGTTATATTTGTTAATTGATTTCAAAATTTAAAGAAATGGACAGTAAACAAAGGGGTCATTCCATGGAAAACGACACCAAGCTAATGAAAAAAAAGTAACGGAAATCACATAAATTTTAGGCTTTAAGTATTGTTAAAGCCCCATAGTACTCGGAAATATGCTTGTAGTAAAAAATAAAATTATTACTTTTTATATTTTCCCAGTTGAATATTGATTTTTCCATTAAATTCAAAAAAAGTGCGTTTAGGTGAAGAAAGCAAGCTCAAATATTCACTTAAATACTTCTAGCGAAAGTGCCGTTGATTTTAAACCAGCAGCTGAGCTATAAAGCGAAAGAGATGTAGAACATGAATTCCCTACACCAAGCCCAAAAAATAACTAAATAGTTAATAAAATATGCCTAAATTAATGTGTTTTGTGTGTATAGTTTTTTACTCGTCCCACCCGTCACGGATCCCTGTCCCACCCGTCACACCATTTTATGCTTCATAAAATAAGTTCGTATTGTTTTTTCACTTACCTCTTTTTAGAAAACAATTAGCGACATAACTCAAATAGCATACTACAATAAAATTAGGGCTTCATATGAACTATTTGATCTGAATTTCAACGTCAAGTGCAAGTCAATGTTGCCAGGTGATTTTTTCGAATATCCGTAGATTGTGATTTTCTGAGGTGGGACAAATTCCGTAAAAATCCGTTGCTCGGTATTGTTGCTCCATCTGGCTTTTTCAATGAAACTATTATTTGATATATCAGAGACCAGTTTTTCGTACTTTAAATTTACATTTGGAAGCATAAGACGCTTTAAGTGGAATAAAGGTGTTTAATTTTTAATCAGTGACAATCAATTGCACGAAGATAACATAAACTTTGGCAAACTATAAATGCACAAAATGATAAATAAGAGTATTTATGTGTTTTCTACTGATTAATACTCTTATTCATCATTTTGACCATATCGATAAGATCAACCGAGGTTATAGAAGTATCTCGAAGAAGAACTTTGCCGTGTAAAATGGCTTCCAAGGTCTCTGTCTCCAGTTTGTTTCTGAGCTTCGTTTTGTTGATATTGATCTGACTGAAAATTCGTTTTACAGTGGCACAACCAATGGAAACTCTGTGGAGCCATTAGCGTTTTCATAGTTACGCAGTTTGTTCCAAAAAGAATTTTTGTTCAAGTGAAAATCGTTTTTGAAGATTCTTTTCAGCGTTTTGAATTCCTTGTGCACATCCTCGATGTCGAAGTCAAAGAAGTCGGCAGCGACTGATACATTGTGAGACATGGGTTCAAGTATCTCGACACTCTTCTCCGCTAAAGGAAAACTTTCAGCAATTTCCAAAAATCCGTTAATTCCATAAATTTATTGTACTATTCCGTTAAAATTCCGTATTTGAGTTATAATCCGTTGAAAAATCCGTTATTTTTTTTCTCGTTCGAAAAATCCGTGTTTCTACTGAGAAATCCGTAGTTCTGGCAACGCTGGTGCAAGTATCTAAAGAAAGAAGGGTTTTGCCTGTCCCACCCGTCACATATGTAATTCTACGAATTTAACAATGTTAGAATATATTTTTATGTTGTTTTCTTTCATCATATCTTAAAAAATATATCTAAGAATGCTATCATAAATACAGTATGTATTATTTGCTTTGTTTGCACTTTAAAATAACTGAATGTATATCAAAAAATGTGTTAAAATGTCCCACCCGTCACCATGGAATGACCCAAAGATTACTTTTTCTAATGGAGTCAATGAAATTCTGCTATTTGACGCATTTATTTACTGAAAAAAGATATGAAAGAAAAAGATGGTGGGGTTAGACCACTATACCAACGTAGAAGTTGTTTTGGTTTTTATGAGAAAACTTTTTTATTTATGAAAGAGAATGACGAAGAGCTTTTTATAAAATTTACTCGAATGAACAAAACTAAAATTTCAGCTTGAATCGTAGTAGCACAGAATTTGCGTTTATCGCCCGTAAAATTTCAAATTTCCGAAACCCTGGCGACCGCGACTGCAGCAGGGTTAGCGACAGCGACAAATTCTGTTCGTGTAATAGGGGTGGAATGGTTTTAATATTTCACGGCGACGGCGACAGCGACCACGGCAGCGACAAGCGACACATTCTGTTCCTGCAGTTAATCTAACTTTCTTATGCTAAGGTACCTTGTATCCTTCTATTAAGGGGTTAGTCGACTGTTAAAATGCGAAAAATGAGCTTTTTTTTAAACTGCTGTATAAAAGAAACGACAAAAGATAGCGACTTGAAATTTTATATGCTCGTTTATTAAAGTTAAAAGTTTACATTTTTATTGTTAAAAAAAATTAAAAAAAACAAAATGGCGGCCATCCCAGGCATTCACTGTAGCACTGTCTGATGAAAATAAAAATATCGCGGGGTAAGATCCTGACAAAAATATAAATCTGTAATCACAACACAAAAAATATTCTATTAGTTTTAAGTACAATCAACGCCCCTGACCTCAATTTAGAGCAAAAAATAAATTTTTGGCGATTTGGCAGCACTTTTTCAAATAAAAACATGACCAAAATCAACGCAGCTATGTGCAAATGTGTGCCGAATCACAAAAAACTTATATTTTCGCCTAAAATGAGGTCAGGGGCGTTGATTGTACTTAAAACTAATAGAATATTTTTTGTGTTGTGATTACAGATTTATATTTTTGTCAGGATCTTACCCCGCGATATTTTTATTTTCATCAGGCAGTGCTACAGTGAATGCCTGGGATGGCCGCCATTTTGTTTTTTTTTAATTTTTTGAAGTGAAACTTTTTTAGTCGCGGTAGAGTAACTTTCTGTGTTTTGATATGGGACCGTCACGAAAAATGTAAGGAATTGAGGGGAATTGACATAGTAGGCAGGCTGAGGGGAAGTGCGCCAAATCCACTTTGGAGTTTTAGTTAGGGCAAAAGCTGGTTCTGTAAGAAATATTTGCTTAGGGGGAGGTTCGTTAGAGCAAAAACTGGTTATTTTTGAGTTTGAGCAATTGGTAGTTTTGCCAAACCCACTTTTGGGGGTTTAGTTAGGGCTGAAGATGGTTCTGTGCGGAAAATTAGCCTTTGGGAATTTTAGTATGAGCAAAAGGTTGTTTTGTTGCCAAACCAATTTTTGGGGTTTTAGTAAGGGCGCTGGTTCTGTAGGAAAAATTAGCCATTGGGTATTATCTTCTTCTTCCAATGACGCTGCAGCCCAACTCGAGCCGTGGCCTTGTTTAATCTTTTCCTCCAGTCTTCTCGATTTCTGGCCGAAGTTCTCTATTTCGATATGTGGAGTAGTGCCTCCGCTTCGGCTACAACCTCATCCTTCCATCTTTTCCTTGTCCTGCCTACGGGTCTTTCTCCTTCGATGATGCCTGCCTGAAAAATTGGGCCTACATATTATGCTTCTCAAAATCTTCCTTTCGAATTAAGCATGTCCTCTACCCTTTGTGTGAGCGTCCATATTTCATTTCCGTAGCATATAAAAGGGCGAGTTCGTGTTTTTTATAGCGTTAACTTTGTTTCTTTCGATGTATTGCTCGAGATTTCAGCAATTTACGGTGTGCCAAAAAGCATTTGTTTCCGAGTAGAGTTCTCCTTTGGGTGATATAGTTTGAGTGAGCAAAAGATGGTTTTGTCGTCGAATCTTTTTTTGGGGGTTTAGTTAGGGCAAATTTGCCTTTGGGGGTTTTAGATTGCGCAAAAGGTGGTTTTGCTGCCATATCCACTTTTGGGGTTTTAGTAAGGGCCAAAGCTAGTTTTGCAGGAACAATTTGCCTTTGGGGATTTTAATTTGAGCAATAGATGGTTTTGTGGCCGAATCCTTTTTGGGGGTATAGTCAGGGCAAAAGATGGTTCTGTGGGAAAAATTTGCTTGGGAGGTTTTAATTAGGCTTTTGGAGGTTTAGTTAGGGCAAAATTGGCCTTTGGCAATTTTAGTATGAGCAAAAGGTGGTTTTGTTGCCAAACCACTTTTGGGGTGTTAGTAATGCCAAAGCTGGTTTATTAAACAAAAATTACAGTGAAATGCCAATGATATTGAGTGGTAATTTTAATGTAAATTTCGTTAAGACTGAAGCACAACCACTGATGGGCTTCTTGGATAATAAATTCAAATTGAAGCTGAATAATAGTAAAATTGATTGATGCTGTATGTTGTAAATATTTGAATGAACTTAATTAACGTAGTTTTATATACTACTTTACTTAACCCAAATCGGTCATTTCCAGGGGCGTACAGAGCTTTCTGGGGGCCTGGGGCAAAATATAATTTCCCATTCCTCTGACTTTGACGTTTCACTTCTAACGTGCGTGGCGACCACACATTCACTTTTTTAACAATAAAAATGTAAACTTTTAACTTTAATAAACGAGCATATAAAATTTCAAGTCGCTATCTTTTGTCGTTTTTTTTATACAGCAGTTTAAAAAAAGCTCATTTTTCACATTTTAACAGTAGACTAACCCCTTAAATGTAAGATCAGCAGATTTGTAACAGATTTCTTAGAACTTAGTCTATCTAGTGATTGAAGATCACATGAAGAAAAATGGGTGGGAAATATTGATTCAACAAATGTTGTTGGAATATGATTCGAGTGGAATTTATGTGGGGAAAGAAGTTGGTTATATTGTTTGGATGGGGTTTTTGTGGGAAAGGAAATCGGTTATCCTATTTCAGCTAAAAGCTGATTATTTGCACAGTTGTCGCAGTGCATATGGGCCAAATGTAGAAAAAAAATTCTAAGAATTTCAATTTAATTTTTTTCAATTTATTTATTTAAGCCAAACAAGGCACACTTAAATTAAAATACTGTAGTAGTACAACAGTTCTTATTATAAATAGAATTATAATGACTATTGAAAACTTAAGCTACTATTGTCAGGAAAGGTGGGGTTATGTTAGTAGGGATCTAAGTTTTTTCTTATAGGATGCCTTGTTGAGTGAAGGGGAGAAACAGGAGGAATGACTGTTGAATACCATACAGCATCTGTTGACGGGCTCGTTCCTAGCGTAATCGGTACGATGTGGGTATTCTTTAAGTAATTTAGTGTGTCTGGTCTGCCGGACTTCATCATTGAATTTGATTTTGTCCGACAGAAACTGCACTTTAAGCTTTCCGCTAAGGACGTCAAAAGCAACGGAAGATATGAGCAATTTTCTCCTGCTTGATAACGGCATGAGGTCAAGCACTCTGAGCCTATCCAGGTAGTGTGGTAGGGTTTGGTAGTCGCGAGGGTCATGTAGATTTCTCAGGGCGAAAAGGAGAAATCTCTTTTGAACTGATTCAATCCTGCTGCTACTAACTTGGAATATAGGATCCCAGATAGGACACGCATATTCCATGATAGGGCGGACTAGAGAACAGAAGAGTGGTTTCGTGACCCATAAATTGTCGAATTCCTTGGCCCTCCTCTTTATGAAACCTAGAAGCTTGTTAGCTCTGGCAGTAATATTATCGTAGTGCAGATTGAAATTAAGTTTTTTGTCTAGGACTACACCCAGATCTACGATATGATCAACTTGATTCAATATCATGTCGTTGAAATAATAGTACTGCTTATGTGTGTTTCTTCTACGGGAGAAGGTAATTGCATGACATTTGCTGGTGTTAAGTTGCAATTTATTCGTGTTGCACCAGTCTTGTAGGGCATTGAGCTTAGACTGCAAGTAGGAAACATCAGTTTGGGACTGAATGACATTATATATTTTGAGGTCATCCGCATAGAAGAGATGTGAGATATTTACTAATTTTTCTGATATATCGGAGATGAAGATATTAAAAAAAGAGAGCCGAGATGACTACCCTGCGGAACGCCAGAGGTTACTTCGATTTCATCAGATAGAAATCCTTGGAATCGGATATCAAACGCTCGTCTACATTTATGTTATTTTTAATCAAATTATATAGTTTGTTTCTTTGATTATACGTAGGAATCGAGTGTTTTTATCGAGCCAAGGTTCCGATACCTCATCCCTTTTTTTAATCTTGGGTACATATTTGTCGATGGTGTAGAAAATGATAGTATAGAAGCTTGAAACTATCTCGTCAAGATCACTACTTGATAGCCTATTTTCCCAGTCGACTAGGGATAATTCGAAGTTAATACTCTCCCAGTCCGCATTCTTAAAGTCATAAACAATTATATTGTTATATGATGTACGATGGTTAGGGATAGAGTAATTAATCTCGAGGATCCATGCGGAGAGGTGAATAGAGTTAGTAAATAGGTTATCCTCATCGGAAACGGGTAGAATATTCACCTCCTCGTATGAATTGGTAAAGATAAGGTCTAGCCATTTACCACAGGAATTTGGTTGCCCAATAATTTGGCGTAGATCAATGCCGTAAAAAGCGTCGATAAGCTTTATATCGATGGCATTAATGGCATTAATGGGAAGCAATGTGTTGTCTTCCTCGTCGGGGATGAAAGATATATTCGGCCGGTTAAAATCACCTAGGACAAATATAACGTCGTTACCGCAGAGTGATTCATTTACTTCCTCCACTATATGTAGTAAATCGTCATAATTAGATTCGTCCGAATTTGGGGGATATAGAAGGTACCGATGAATATAAGCTTCTGATCAGATTTGACTCGTATAAAAACGTGTTCGAAAGATGGTGAACGATTGGTCGTGATTAATTCACTATTTAAAGAGTCCTTGACAGCTATAAGCACTCCGCCTCCTCTTGTGGAACTGTAATCTCTATCGCACCTGTAGATCGTCCAGCTGCTGTCCAAGATCTCTTCATTTAGGAATGAATCATTTAACCAAGTTTCAGTAAGTACAAGTACATTATAACGACACGATTTGGAGTCAATAAAGAGATTATTTAATTTGGTTCTTATACCACTACAGTTGTGATAAAAGTTTGTCATCTGGGGTAGGAAAGGTTTAAGGAGAAGTGACGAGGTGGGATCGGCTATTGGGGAAGTAGCTAGTTACGGGCGGGAATATCTATTCATCTCATCACGGCTTTTTTGGAGCTGAGACACATGTAGCGATCTTACATGAGCAGCATAAGCGGAGAGATCCTTGTTTACTTGTTGGGGGTTAATTTAATAATGCTCGTGGTACCTAGTGAATAGTTCGAGCAACGCAGAACGATCAGTGGGAAGACCTTCCTGTTGGATCGCGATGATGAGGCTGGTCCTGGTTTTACCATGAATACAGGTAGAATCAGGTTTATTATGCATGTAGGCGAGGAAAAGCCTTACATTGTCAAAAACCTTTCTTTCTCTTAACCGAGATAGCAAATATCGACTCTCACTCGA
The DNA here is from genome assembly GCA_963855945.1 of Thereva nobilitata. NCBI lineage: Eukaryota > Metazoa > Arthropoda > Insecta > Diptera > Therevidae > Thereva > Thereva nobilitata. The sequence goes on from OY979694.1 coordinate 144,851,375, forward strand.
ATCCGCTGAGATCAGGGTGTTTTAAGCAATTTCACGCAGAAGTCTGTGGGAAATATGTTGCTTACCCAGGAAGAATCTGCCTTCGCTGGCACGCCCTTGAGGAAATACGTAGAGGTAGCCTCGTCGGATAATGAAGTGATTGATGTATTGCCGTTGTTTTTTTTTGTGACCCTTCGAGGTGTTTTTTTGTTTGTTGATGTTTGGTGTTTTTTGCTAATGGTTTTTCTGCGAGCAACCTATTATTGGAGTCGATTTTATCTAATCTCCTATGCCAATGTGCCAGAGACCATGTTGTTCCAAATTTGTTGACAGTTTCCGGAAGGTGCAGAGGTGGTAAGTACTGGGATGAACTAGAGGAGATCGACAGGGTCTGCTGGTGAAGGTTGTTTAAATTAGGAGAGCGGAGAGTAAAATTATCCTTCCAGTTTAAGCGGTGGTCATCCAGTTCTTCGGAGAGTGAGATTGTCCGTTCAATTGGTTCAGCGTCTATCGCAGTATCATTGGGCGTAGAAGGTTTATTGTCACAGATGACTTCCATTAAAACCTTCAAATTTGATAATTCCGCCCCAAAAATGAGAGAAGTCGGCTTTAAGCTGTGCCATTGTGTCGTCCAGGAGAGAGAGCTTGTCGAAAGAATCGCAGATTTTGGAGAGTAGCTGTGATTGTTCGCTTTTAATACATGCATCATTATCTGTATTAATTTTTATCTTTTTAATGCACGAGCTAATAGAATTCAGTTCAAATCTCATAACTTTCGATAGGTGGTCGATCATAGAGTCATTTTCCGATGCATTATTAATGGGTAAATTGTCTAATCTAGATTTAATTAATTCAAAGTTTTTGGAGTAACTTTGGTAATTATTATCTATACGATCAACTGCATGCGAAAGCTCATCAACGTTCTCCAAGAGAAGAAGTGTGCTTTTCTCCATGTTAAGAGTTTATTCACTGCGAGCCTTGAGGTCCGTTCTCATATTGTTGATAGTCTCACTCAAATTTATAACGTTGTCATTATTGGACTTAATGGCTACCAATATATGCGACAGATTGATGGAATTACAATCAGAGCAGTAGAACTTGAAAGTTCTCCGATACTCTTTCAAGAATCACATGGCCGGGCGGGAAAGTCCAATGCACGAAGCGTGGAAAGAGCTTTCACATACTCCGTTAGACCTTACCCATTCCATTTCTTCAGCGTTTTTTTTTTGTTTTAAGCATATTTATTTAAACCTATTTGCCCTATTTAACTTAACTAACTTACTGGTCCTCCACGGACGCTCTAAGCTAAACCCTAAAGCTAAATTAATTAATCATTTTTGCCTTTCGGCCTCTTTATTTATTTTATTATCGTAAAACTTAACTCTAAAATTAACGCTAAGAAAATTATGTTAAGAAAAAAAACTTAGCTAATTGGGCTTATTTTTGTAAAACTTAACCTAAATACAACTACGCCTTACAAACTACCTATTCTAACCTACATATTTAAACCCTACGAACTAGTCTAGTCGGCGACAGCCATCAGAGACTCAGGCGATAGGTTCTGATGCCTCTCGCCCGAGAACTGCTACCGCGAGAGCTGAGGCGATTACATGGCCTGAGGGCTCGCGGAGGGCAGCGTGCCACTATTCCTAGTTGTCTAAGCCTAACCTTAAAACTACCTACCTAACTTATAACTAAACTTATTACAATGGTAATTCTATATCTATACCTAATTCCCCTACTGGGATCCTAACCCTACTTAGGCTAACGCCTGCATTCACACCATGCACAGATTCATTAACACATTATCACACTTTATTGATTTGATTCCTCCAGCCACCAGTACTTCGTACTGGCTCTGAAGGCCTCCTCCCTATCTGAAGGGCCGATTCGCGTGCTGAATGGCAGGAGCTCTGCATTCAGTCCATCGGCTCGTTCATATAACACACGTTTATCCCGCGCCCGACGATAAACGTGGTATATTAAAGGTACTCCCTCTCTGTCTTGTATCAGTCCTAAAGCATCTAGCCATGGGAATGCTTCGGGTGATACATATCCTGTCCGTCTTGTCGTGTCATACTACCCTGGTCTGGGGTTGTAAGCCCCAAAAATGAGAGGATTGTCGCTCTCTGCCGCTCTCACAACATAATTTCGGATCAATCTGATTATGAAATTGTCTATCCTCATGGTTGCTGCTTTTCCGTATAGGATGTCAATGGCATGGAATTTTTTGAAGTTTGACTCAGGCGTTCTATACATGCTTAAGCATGCCCTTAGGCATTGTCGTTCGAACACCCTCAACTTCTCCATATATGATGGGGATATGTTCCACCATACGGGGCAGCCGTAGGTGAGAACCGGTCTGACTAAGGTCTTGTAGCAATTCACCTTAACCCTTGAGTTAAGGTGTTTACTAAAAAGGAGCCTCTTCGTCATTTGGAAAGCCTTACGGGTTTTGGCTATCGCAGCACGTATATGACTTTCGTAATACATGTACTGATCCAACCAAATCCCTAGTTACTTAACCTCGGTTTTCTTCTCTAGCGTCTGTCCCGCATGGCTTCGAATATGAAACGCTCGCCAGTACCTCCTAACATCGCGTGAAGCTTTATTAAGAGGTATCCTGAAGAGGATCGTTTCGCATTTTCCATGATTGATTTTCAATTTCCAATCATCCGCATAACGCTCGATTTCCTCGAAATCATGTTTTAGTAGCGTCTGGATTACGTCAATCTTCGGTCCTGTCCTGTATATAACAAGGTCGTCCGCGAAAGCCAGGGCGTTCGGAAGAAATGCAACTAAATCGCTTGTATAGATATTAAAGAGCAGCGGCGAATTCATTGCTCCTTGCTGCAACCCGTTTTTAATTTCTAAAACCTGTGAGGTAAGGTTCCCACTTTTAACGAGAAACTTTTTCCCCGTTATCATGTCGAAGATTATGCGAAGCAGGGGATCGCTCATCCTATACCTGGTTAGCTTTAGTAGTAGTCCTTCGGCCCATACAGAGTCAAAGGCCTTCTCCAAGTCAACCAGGCATGCTCCCGTACACTGCCTCTTGGCAAAGTTCCAGTGTATATCGGACACCAGTTTTGCGCAAGCATGGATAGTGCCATGTTCCGCCCTAAATCCGAACTGGTTGTCCGGAATTATTTTATTGTCCTCAGTCCAACTTGTCAGCGAACGATTAATTACAACTTCAAATACTTTGCTGATGTTTGGAAGTAATCTTATTGATCGGAGATTAGCTGGGTTCGACCTGTCTTTGTTTCCTTTAGGGATAGGATATACCACAGCGGTTTTCCAGTTTTCTGGGAAATAGGCATTGTTCAAGGAATTGTTGAACAATGTGGTGTAAATGTCGATTGCACACGGAGGTAGATGCTTCAGAACCACATTGGGGATGTCGTCGATTCCTGACGATTTCTTATTGTTCAGCATTTGAAAGATTCTCAGAAGTTCGTCCTTCTTCACGAAAATTGAGTGTCCAAGGGCCCTTGGGATATTGTCTGCTGGGCAATCTTCATTGAATTCAACTAAATGTCGATTCTCCATACTCTGATTTCGTTTTGGAGGTTGAGGTGATTCGACAGAGCTTGATTCTCCACGTCGAAATTCTACTAGTGTTTACCGAGTATACTTCCTGGCAGAATGCCCCCACCAAATCTACTTTATCCTGCTCGTCCTCCACATGAAAACAATCGTCATCGTCTCGGTAGAGCGTATCCGGATCTAGGCCTGCCTTTCGCAACAACTCCTCACCGTCGGGATTCCTAGGTAATCGCAGTTTCTCCAGTCGATTATGCGTTTTCCTCCTAAAGATTTTATTTAACTGCGGAAACAGGCCTGGTTTTATGGACCGGATCTTATTGCTCCAATACAGATTTATGGCCTTGGAGTAGTTCTCTTTGATTAATTGTTGGAGGTTACGGATCATCGACTTTAGTGTTGCGATCTCTGGATTCCGTCGGTCCTGGAATTGGCGGTGTAGTGACTTAAGTCTCGAGAGCAGTATACTTTTATGTCTTTGTAGATTGTTGATCGCTGAGTTTCTGTAGCAGTCCGTGCAGTTACGTCTTTTTACTTTAGGTATGGTTCGGTCTACCGTCCGTACCGGTGTACCGTCTATTTCGTCTTTAGTCAGGTTTCTGTTTGTCGGCCGTGTTAGCCCTTCCGTCTGTATAGTTCGGGCAATCGTTCTGGAGAAGCGCGGCCAGTGTGCCCTATTGTACGCATATTGCTCCAGCTCGACCGAGTCGCGTGGTATTTGAACCGTGATCGAAAGTCCGTGGTGATCGCTGTCGTAAGGAATCGTTTGTAGGCAGTTCACGTTCTCGTCATCTGTACGTCCGCTGTCCAGACGTGAGTCAAGCAGACAAAGATCTAGATACGACCCGCCTCTGGGAAATGACGGCATCTCCGTAGCAAGAAGTGTGACCTTCTGCTGGATTCTGTTGCCTTTCAGCCATCTTTGTAGTTGGTTACCTCTTGTGTTGGTTGTTGATTTCCCCATGCTGCGTGTTTGGCATTTAAGTCTCCGACCAATAAGTAATAATTTTCTTCCGATCTCAGGTCTAGTATGCGAAATAGTTGGTCCAACTCGTTGACGAAACGTTCGGCCTGAGGGGCTGCGGGTGCGTAGGCCGCGATCACATACATCGTTCGTCCACTTTGGAGAGGGATATACACGATACAGGCTTCCAGCACTCGAAACCGTTCAATGTCCCTGTTTTGCTTGACCCGAAACTTTATTCCATTCTTGATAAGGATAGCCGTTCCACCGCCCTGCATGGCACCAGGACGATCTCGTCTGACCACCTCGTAGTCCTTGTACTCCAGTTTTTGCTTCCCTGATAACTTGGTTTCGCTGACAAGGAGCACATCAGGAGCTTCGTCTTGCAGCAATGAGAGGATGTTCGCCCTCCTCTCAATCCTAATTATTGAGTTGGCATTTATTGCCACGATTTTGATAGAGTTCTCTCCCAGTGCAGGCATTATGCGTTCACGGTTCTTCTGTAGGGAAAAGCACGGAATAAACCAGGTCCAACCTGGCACCTTGCTCATTTACCTGTCTTTGAATGTTGGCCAACTGTCCCTGGATGGACAGCAAGATTGTCTTTAACTCAGTGTCCACCGACGGTGGGGCCTGTGCTACTTTAGGAGCCTGTTGTGGTACTGCCTGTGCTCCCATTGCCGCTTGGGCAACGGATACATTTGGCCGTACTATGTTTTGGAACATGGCCATTTTCTGCCTTTTCTGCTCCTCAAGTAAATTTTTCCTCGTTTGTATACGTTTTTTTAGCTCTGCGTATTTTTGGCATCCCCGATAATTAGCGGGGTGTCCTTTTGAGCGGCAGAGCACGCAGTATAGCTTAGTCATGTCGTCCACTCGTTCTTTACCAAGTGGGCATTTCCCTGGTTTGTGGTTTTCATCGCACTTTATACACCTAAATGCCATTCGACAGTTAGGCGCCGCGTGCCCGAACCTTTGGCATCTCATACACTGGAGAACGCCATCTGTTTTGTTTAATTTTTCCCAGCTCACTATGAGGTGACCAACATCCCTTATTAATTTAAGGGCGTCCAGTCGACTCTCTGGGGACAGCTGAACCAAGAAGAAAGGGAGTACCTTTTTCGTTGCGCGTGAACGCGGTGTTGCAAATGGCTTCACCGTTAGAAATTTTAAATTTTAAATTTTTTTCTCGTTTAGCAGGGTAAGTATTTCCTGAGGATCCATATCGGGATCCAGGCCCTTCAGGAGGACGTTTATTTTCTTATTCGCTTTTGCGGTGTATGAAAAATATTCTGTCTCCGTACGCTCAAGCACACTTCTCATTTTTTTATAATCATCCATTTTCTTACACATACGGCAGTGGTGTCCGTTAGATAGTCTCTTAACGGAATACCCTCCCAATCACTCTTGAAGCTAAAGCTAATGTGTCCGATACACTTTGTTTAAATATATTTATTGGGGTACCTTTTCTTTTTTCATCTTCCCTATAGGGCATGTTTTCGTTCTTGGTGTTGTTGTTGATATTGTTGTTGCTTCTTCTGCTGCTTTTTGTGTGTCTTCTTCCGATGGAGTTTGTGTGGCCACTTTTTGTGGAGGAGGCTGTTTAAGGCAATTTTTTGCCTTAACTGCATTGATTAGTAGTTCGAGGTCTTCATCATTTGGCATAAGTGGGGCGAAGGAATTTCCTACGCCAGTCTACACCGACTGTTGCTGCTGGTGCTGCAGCTTTATTACCGAATACGATTCGATTCTAACTAATCGTAAATCATATATATGGTATTACTGAAAACGATTTGCCCTCAGATCGTAACATATTAATCGTAAATGTTAACGATTGACATTTGGTGGTCGTAAATAAAGGCGGCAGCGGTAAAAATAACGAAAAAAAAGAAAAGATGTAAGTAAAAAATGTGATTATGGTGTTTACATATTATTATAATGAGTTTATATTTAATATTGTTACTTATTATTAGGAATATTTACTATAAGTAATATTCTTTGAAATTGAAGGGCAAAAGTGACGACAACAAAATAATATGAAATTTTGTGTTTTGACCGATGTTCCACTGGTGAAACACGCGAAAAATCTTAAAGCTGCTGCAAACCTTAAAATTTGTGAACTGAAGGCATCAGCTGCGAACTTTAAAATAATCTTTTATACTATCAAATATATGGGCGTTTTCAAAAATTCAGCCGATTGCAGCAGTCGGAGCAGTCAAATGCAAACGAATCCAAATGCCTGCTCTGATTGCTTACAAATTTTAACTTCAGTTGTACAAAAGCTGCTTTAGGCGAAATAATCCAATGAAACTTATTTTATTAATGGACTACACTCAAATAACTTTATATCTGGTATTTCCAATGGATTTGAGCCATCTCGTATTTCTACGTACTTGAGCATTAACTTCTTCCTCACTGTCACTACTATTTAAAAAGAAACTATAGGCACCATTTCTTAAATTATTTTCATAAACTAATAATTATAGAAATAATGTTCAGTAATTACAATCTTTACACAATAATTATGCTTCGGTAAAACCTTAAAACCAAATTTATTTGTCAAATTAGAAGTTGGCTGCGGTTAAATATTTTCGGAAAAATATTTGGTTACGATCGTAATCAGTAATGCCAAGTTCAAATCGAATCGTAAATCCAAATCGTAAATATTGTAGATCGAATCGTATTCAGTAATAGGGCCCCTGCATTTGTTTATTTATTTGAGCACTTTCTTGGTTTATTTCCCCTACTGTGGCCGTAGATGGAACACTCTCGCAAGAGCTCTCGTCGCTACCGCTACCGTTATCTTTCGTTGCTGTGGTTAGCACATCAGCAGGCGATATTTTGGTTTTTATCGGAATCAAACGTTTCTTTGTTTTTTTTCTTTTTTTAATTGTCAGTCCAATCACTGCACTATTTGAGCGACGGGGGTCCATAATATGGCCCGCTCCCTAGCGTTCGATTCGCTTTTTATTGTGTAAAATATGGGCACTTTGAATTTAAAAGAAGAAAAGACTTTATGGTCACACTATTTTATAGGCAAAGTATCTATTTACTCGCCAACTATAATTTTCTAATTAATACGCTTGCTCACAATGAGCACAAAGTTTTGTTTTTTTTGTTATTTACTTTTCGTCTTCTCTGTACGACAGTCCGGATAAGACCTCCCATTTCTTCAGCGTCTGAAAAGTCAGCTGAGCAATTCTTATTGCACTTGTTCATTATGAAATTTTGAGCGGTTATGAAATTAATAAAATACGAAAGTTCAAAGTCCAAATTAAATTGTAACGAAAACAGAGTGTTATAGATTTAGAATTATATCACACTTATACTCGCGGAAATTTAATTTAGAACTTGTTTTAATAGTTAAAAGACTAATCTTAGTAGTTAAAAGATTAAACACAGGGAGGAAAGGGCGAAAGAATTTTTAAATTATATCGAACTCGCGACAACCCGATCGGTGGTCAGTTGAATTTACTGAGTGTAATTTAACTTTATTTTTATTTCGACAAAAGTTTACCAATTGTTCAGGTCAACACATATAAAAAACCCAGATTTCTGGAATTAACCAATTTTGAAAAACTGGAAAAAATTTGGGTGAGGCTAAAAAGTTGTCGCGGAGTGTATAACTAGCACGGTGGTGGTGTTGGATATCGCTTCCGACTCCCACCAACCCCTCCACCGGCCAATACTCTCCTCCAAAAGAGGTGATTTTTATTTTGTAGTATCAGCACCAAAAAATATTTTCCCTCGTTTTCGAGGATGCTGAGCACGGTGATTGGAAGGGATTGGAGGGGTTTAAAAAAATTGCCACCGTGCTCAGCACTCTCGAAAACGGGCGGAGAGTGTTTTTTTTACAGTGAAACCGTGTAAAGCGCGTTTAACCCCTCTTGGGGGTGGTTTTTGGCCGTTTTGGGGGGTCGCGAAACCCCAAAGAGAAAAACTCAAAATCTTTACATGTCCGTCCGACTCACGCACGCCACTATATTGCGTTTTGCAACTACTATAAGCTTTATGAAAAAATCAAAGAAAATCGCTTCGTTCAATTAACAATACTTTCATTGTAATGCTTGTAAATAAGTTTCTATAAACCTTAATTATTTTTTGAATTTATTACATGAAATAAATAGATTGCAAAATTATACAGCCCAAATTTTTGCTCACAATGTGCATTTGTTAATTAACAATTGGACCTAATGCAATAAGTTAAAAATCTCGAGAGCACGCTAATAAAAATGAACTTTATTTTTTTAAATTAAAGGTCCCAAAACTCTCTACCAGATCTGATAAAACATTTTAAATTGATTTTTCAAAATGGCCGAAAAAATGCAATTGTTGTTATTTGAGTTATAAACAAATTTAAAAAAAGTAACCAAAATTACATTAAAAAAATTTCCTTTTTATTGCATTCGAAAGCGGGCGTCGATATCTACATTTTGACAACAAAATTTTTTATTTTGGACTTAATGGCATAAAATGGCGGTCATGTAAAATTTTAGATAGCAAATGCAATTTTAGCCAATGTGTTCAATATTTTGACACCAACTTTTCAGGGTCTTTTTATAACATCAAAAAGTATATTTTCTGGAAATTCGGTGCTAATTGGTCTAGTTGACGGTCTTGGCACTAAAATGAAAAAATACTGTTTTTTTCTCGTTTTTTCAGTTTTGTAGGTTATGTACGTACTTCAGAGACTTGAAACCAACAGGGATTTATTGGCAATTTTATTACGAAGAGACTGGTTTTTATTTTGCCCCGATCCGACTTATAGAACCGGAGTAATTCACATTTTAAGCTCGAAAAACTCGGTAAAAAAACTTTAATTGTTTATAACAAAAGTAGCACAAGGTTCACGAGGTTCAAAACTTAGGAATATAGTATACTTTTGATGATACCCCGAACAGTATAAAATAATAATCTTGCTGTCAGCACTATACCTTTCTCTTCATTTTTTTGGCTGTTTTTTACTGCACTAATTCTGATTGGATTAATGTTGTAAAGAATTACAAACAATTATTTTATCTTTTTTTGTGCAGGTTCTTTCCTGAAGTCGGTTTTTAAAAATTTATTTAAACTATATTTTTAAGCGCTTTATTTATTACTATGCTTGACGTAAATCTACCCTGCGATTTTTGGACGCTATAATTAAGAGAAAAATGTGTTTTGGATAAAATCGGTCCAGGAGAACAGGTGAAAAAAAGTTAATAATGGTAGCGAAAGCACGTTTTTCAACGTTTTAGGTGCGAAAAAAGTTTGTTTTTATAAAACAAAAAAATACTACGTAATAGCGCTTAAGAAGATGAAATTATGAGTTTTGGACAATTGAAATCGGTCAACAGGTTTTTGCACAAAAAAAATAAAAACCGCGAAATATGGCCATTTTTTGACATTTAATTAGAGGGACTGTAATTATCGTAGAACCTTGTTTTAGGGCTTAAATTGTGGCTTCTATTAGTGCCTACCTACAATAAAAATTTCATGCAAAAATAATTAAAACAACAGTAAAATTTGACCCACTTCCCGGTTTCTGATTGTGCTGAAATTTGCCACATATGTATAGTTCGGGTGCAATCTGACCATTTTGTAAAAAAATTAAGATGGCGGTTCCGATATGGCGGCTGAATTTTGCAATTGTGCTCCCGGACCCCCGACATGAGTATCAAATGAAAGGGTATGACAAGTAGAATACAATTACCTATGTGGCGTCATTAAAAATTCAAAATGGCGGCCAACACAAGTTGGCGGAAACCATAGTAGACTAAAACGTAGAAAATATGACCTATCAACTTGAAATTTTGCACATATGGATAGTTCGCGTGACGATGCAATCTGATTTTTTGTATAAAAATCAATTTGGCGGTCCCAAGATGGCGGACGAATTTTGCAATTGTGTTCCCCCGACCGTCAACATGATATCAAATAAAAGGGCATGACAAGTAGGATACAATTAGGTATGTGGCGTTGTTAAAAATTCAAAATGGCGGAAAACATAATAGACTAAAATGTAGAAAATATGACCTATCAACTTGAAATTTTGCACGCATGAATAGTTCGCGTGACAATGCAATCTGATTTTTTTGTATAAAAATCGATTTAGCGGTCCCAAGATGGCGGACGAATTTTGCAATTGTGTTCTCCTGACGGCCTGATAAGTAAAATACAATTAACTATGTGGCTTCACTCAAAATTCCAAATGGCGGCCAACACAAAATGACGGAAAACATAATAGACTAAAACGTAGAAAATATGACCTATCAACTTGATATTTTGCACATATGCATAGTTCACGTGGCAACGCAATCTGATTTTTTACATAAAAATCAATTTGGCGGTCCCAAGAGAATTTTGCAATTGTGTTTCCCCGGCCGCCGACATGGGTATCAAATGAAAGCGTATGTCAGGTAGAATACAATTAGCTGTGTGGAGTCATCCAAATTCAAAATGGCGGCTAACGCAAAATGGCGGATTACCTTTTTCGTTGCAATGCCTTCGGTATGGGTATCAAATAAAGGGTATGACAAATACAATGCAGTAAACCGTGTGACGACATTTTTAATCTAATAATAAATACATTAGTTTAGTTTAAAAAACTAAAAAATACGCTTTTACTTTAAAATGTACTAAAAAGTAAAAAATAATTTCGAATGTAAACTTTTTATTGCTCCAGCCAGTATATGGCAACAACCTATTTTTCGCAATCAAGTTAAGAATTAAATTAATGAAGTTATTGGTAAAAATTATGCATATAAGGGGGCATCCATAAATTACGTGAGGTGATTTTGGCGATTTTTGACCCCCCCTCCCCCCCTTGATGAGATGTCGTGAGATTTGGCTCGACCCCCTCCCTCCCCTCAATCTCAAAATTTGTAGGATTTACACTATTATGCGTATTTTTAGTGTAAATACCTTAATCTGTGCTTGATTGCGTTGGATTTATTTAAAAAAACATAATTTGTGTTGAAGAACAGTACCACAAAATCATAACAGCACCAGCTCGACATGCACCCAATATAAACTACAATACCTGTGGATTACCATTTAGCAGGTGATTCTGCCTATCCTTTGGAAACCAACCGTGCCTTACAGGGATAATGATTTCTTAACAAGAGAACAGAAAAATTTCAATTCTAGTTTGAGCTCAACTCGTGTATTTGTAGACCAAGCATATGGAATGTAAAAAAAATTTGAATTTTACAATATATTGACATACGAAGGTTGACTTTGGCATCCACTGATTCGTTTTTAGAGAGTAACGACTTGATTGTTTGAATAGTAAGAGTCCTGTAAGATGCTTAGATAACTAATTATGTCGCCTGGTGCAAATGCCTGCTTTTTGTAGTGACAATGCACCGCAGATAGCATGTGTTCTGACTGATGTGAAAAGAGCCGATTCTTAATATAATCTCTATGATTGCAGTAGGATTCGGTACATTATGCACTTGAGATACTTAGGAGGGCATTAGGATCCAGGTTTTTCAATTGGGATTTTAGGCCTTTTTGTTTTGTTTAAGCTTAGACCCCCCACACTAGTTCATCGTACGGTCGCAATCTGTCCAAAAATGGTCGTATAAGCCAATGCATACATTACTTTCGCAGTTTTTCCCAGATCATTGTATAATATGATAAGAATTTTTCATCACGTCATACACTCTTCATTCCCAGATATTTAAATTACTTTCTTTAATTTTTTTTGTATATTCCAGTTGGATGGTATTTAAAACAATGAACAAATACAGTGTAAACGGCAGTGTGAAATTTTTATACCCAATTGCTATTGAGTCGAAATATAGTAATAGTATCAAGTATACTTTTTATGTAATGGATTCATTATTCCTTCTCTATTTGCAATATGTATTGATAAAACCTTTCACCATGTTCATCTGATACTGCACCAAGATTTTCGTGAATGAAATCTAAGTGCGGATCCAAAAAGACGATTTTAAAGATTTTCTCATTTACAGATATTGTACTTAAAATCAGGGATCGGAAACGCACGTTCGCGTGCGTTTGGCTACGAGCAAATATGAAACGAACGCACGTGTGCGATGTGCTTTAGAAATTATCAAACGCACGCGCACATTGTGCGCGGACGTATGAAAAATTTCGTGTGCGCACGCCAGCGTTCGTTTGAAATTTTTTATTATTTTTTTTATTTTGCTGTGATTTTTCGCGGCGTTTTTTTTAGGATGAATTACTTAGCAGCGATTTTGCAGGTTTCTTTGAAAACGTTAACATTTTGGGTTGTGCGTTACTACTTCAATTTATTTTGTATTAATATATTTTCGGATTTTTGGGTTTCATTGATTTTTTTTATATACACTTTTTATTATAAATGATAAAAATCAATTACAAATTTTTTACATATATTTTTGGAATTTTTTTTTAACTTGAATAGTCATAAAAGAGTACTGAATATTCAGAATTTAAGACGTGTAGCTGCTTACCTTATAAAACTAAAAGTAGAAGAAGTAAAAAAGAAGTATTTCATTTCTTAGTAAAAAAAGATAGAAAATTAAAGTTAATTTAAAGGAGTAACCGATTGGGTTTTTTGTGACAAAATGGGATTTCTTATTTATTTTGCATTTCGAACACAAAGATCCTGGACCCCACCCCCGAAAAATTCTCCAGTAAGTGAAAAATGAATGAAAGTAATTTCTCTGAACAACAATAAAATTATGGTAGGTGGTATTCAGGGCTGGACTGAGAATGAATTTAGGACCGGGAAATTCAAAAATTTCGGCCCATTTCAATACATTTTGTTTTAACAATCAAGTAAAGTTCTTTTTTGCTTTCAAAAGTTTTTCTTTAAGCATAATTATGAGAAGAGCTATGTGTGTATGTGTAGGTGTGTTTGTGCGTACGTCCGTAGTAATTTTTTCCTGCACAATATTGGGCGAACCAAAAAAGATATCGTCTTCGTTGAGGTGCCGATCGAAGCGTATTAACTAAAGCATGATCTAAAATGATTTTCATAAAATTCGGTTGAGCCGTTTTTTTGTTTAAACGACGTACGTGATTTTTGTACCCGCACGATATCGCGCAAACCAAAAATGATATCGGCTTCGTTGGGATGCCGATCAAAGCAGATTAACGAAAACGTGCTTTGGAAGAAATTTCATAACAATTCGGTCAAGCCCTTTTTTGACAAGACTACGGTCGAAAGCCACAAGCACCATCTAAGAAACTCGATGGAATGAAACCGGTTCTAAATGAAATTAACTTTTCTGGATTCAGCTTCCGATAGCTTCCCCATAAAACATCGCTTGTCAACAAAATCCGAGCATTCTTTAAAACCCGTGCAAAAATTACCTTACCCTTTTCCAACATAACTATTTTTTTTCAAACCTTAGATCACCACTTTTTGGACAGGGAATTGTTTACCAAGTCTGACGAGTCCTTTATCATTATTTGAACTAGCTTCTCTCAGGATTACTTAGGCACCAGTTTTGGTACTACCAACCCTACCAACTTCCAGAGTTATGAGCAAGGGCGGCGCAGCGTAGTCATTGTGGGTGGGGAACACGTGAACACATGACCGTTAAAATGTGAAAAGTTCGGCCAATTTATTTACCTGTTGAGTTATATGGTTTTAACTTCTTTGGTTATGGGGTTATGCCCGACTAGCATTTTGGGCGGGGGTGCAGATAAGGCCCCTATGAGGTTAGCTCCACTGCCTCATGTGGACCCTGTGTGGATTGCTCTGCAGAACCCACACAGGGCGTCTAACGCATTGCCTTGCTCTCGCCTCGACATCAGAAATGCCCCATTTGGCCTTGAGGAAAATCATTGCTATCCGATACCGAGAGGAAAAAAAGGCTGAACATTTTAAGAATTTCGGCGTCGATTTGTTAGTAATAATTCCGCTGGTGTCGAAAACTTTATATTTAAAAACGCGAGTATCGTTTTACCAATGCGATCCCCCAACCAAGTACTAATCACGTCCAATGCTGCTTGACCTCTGTAATCGCAACAGAATCAGTCTATTGAGTAGGCTTAATGACACCCACAACGGTCACTAACATGGCTAAAATATGAAACAATGCAACAACAAAAACTAAAGCGTTGTATGATAAAACTAAAGCTTAAGGGTATTACTTTAAAGCTTTTTAAAAAGCTTTCCGAATACGTAAGGCAGATGTTGGTATTGTCCCATTTCATTTGTAATGAGGTTGCCTCATAGGGCCTTTATGAGAAATTGATAAGGCATACCTCACTTCAGTATCGATTTTTTTGTGTGTGGTGTTCATGAGGAAACTAAGGGGAAAGCCCTCTTTCGGTATGCCTCTCATTTCATTTGCTACATGGGGTCCTCATTAGGAACCTATGGGAAAATCCCTCCTAGTCGGGTGGGGTTTAAAACGCTTAGGCTATAGTTGTAAGTTCTTAATAGCTTCGACCACGTTACTTTGTCGCCAACGACTGAGGTGGTGCTCCAAATTTCGGGGTTATTAGGTGGTCATAAAATATTTTGGGTGTGGATTTCCCCACCAAATCCAATGTGCGTGTGCACTTTTCCTTCCATCCCCACGCGCTCCGCCGCCCCTGGTAATGAGTCGTCAAAGTCAAAATTTTGTTTTTTTAACTACAATTTCAACTTTCACTACTTTTTTCTCCAAAAATTACGTAGTTAACCTATACCTTTTTTTCCAAAATTAAAAAGCTTGGAATATTTCCTATGAATAATGACAATTTTTATACTACGCATTTAAAAGTTCTTGTTTTTTATTGTTTTGTTTCTCCCAACCTCTTCGTCGTTTCGTTGACATTTTGAACTTTTAAGATTTTTTTTAAAATTCCACACAATCCTTATTAAATAACATTCTTCGACAAACTAATTGGCAATTTCGAAGGAGACCGCGAGATTTGTGTTCTTTAAAGGAATTGTGATAAGCTTGAAATTTGAAATTTTTTTATTTTTTCGTGGGAAAATTTTATTTTTTTCAAAAAAAAAATATTTAGAGGAAACATTTTTGATTTAACATTCGGCACGGCCCACCGGGAAACTCCCGGTAGCTTGGTAGGCCAGTCCAGCTCTGGTGGTATTGAACGGTAGCTTTGGTAAAAGCCGATCATCTACCTGAAATGTTGCCGAGAGGTAAAAAAAACTGAAAAGGCAGAACTCCAGAAAGGGTAAACAAATTAAATAATTAACTTTTGTCCTGTGTGTAAAGGTAACCTCAGATTATGTTTTTTGGGTTAAACCAAGAAATATCACAAATTAATGAGTGTCGTTCCAGTAAATTTTTTTATTACGGCTTTCTTAAAATTTATGTGAGAACCCTTTTCCCGTTTATTTTCTTTTTATGAAACCTGCAACCATAATGGGATCAATGAATTAACACAAAAATTTTTAACATCTATATTAATAAGTTTCTGTATGCGTGTATGGATGCGTGTATGTGCGATGTGTGCGCTATAGCGGGCGCACCAGTGATCGTAGAGCTTCGAAATTTTGCATGAAGGTCCGCGGGAGCCTCCCATGATGTACCATGATGTAATTTGCCAATTGTGTTCCGATTTCCATTAAAATCGGTATCTGGGGGTTTTAAGGGAGCAAATAACGAATTTATGATCAGAACTTATAAATTCAAAATGGCCGCGCCAATATGGCCGACGAATTTGCCAATTGTGTTCCGATTCCAATGAAAATCGGTATCTGGGGTTTTTTAAGGTAACAAATAACAAATTTATGGTCAGAACTTATAAATTCAAAATAACCGCGCCAATATGGCCGATGAATTTGCCAATTGTGTTCCGATTCCAATGAAAATCGGAATCTGGGTTTTTTTAAGGTAACAAATAACGAATTTGTGATCAGAACTTATGAATTAAAAATGGCCGCGCCAATATGGCGGACAAATTATTCCAATTGTATTCCGATTCCAATGAAAGTGGATATCTAGGGGTTCTTAAGGTTGCAAATAACGAATTTATGATCAAAACTTATAAATTCAAAATGGCCGCAATTAAATTCGGTATCTGGGAGATTTTAAGGTAACAAATAAAGGACTTTTTCCCTACCGCAGACAGAGCACTCATAAACTTTTTTTATTTAAAAGCGTTGCAACGCACGCGGGTTTTATGCTAGTTTAAAATAAATACAGTTATTATAAAACAAAAAAATTACAGTCATTCTGCTAAAAGGCAGTCCATTGGAATATTTTGTAACAAATCAAAATTTAATTTTACCATTAAAATATTTTCTAAGTTTTTGCTTGATAATCGGCAACGTAATTTCGTTAATATTGTAGAGAGGGAGCACTAAATGCTCTCTCCACAGAAACTTGGGTTGCCGGAACTGCCAAAACAACTTCAATAAGTTTTAATGCGTCTTCTTCGGTTTTTTGGTGCTTCCAGTATTGGAGCACATTTCTCTCAATCGACAGTTGATTTGTTTCAGAAAGCAATAAAAGCTTCTGCTTTAAACTCCTGTTGTTGGGTGATGTTGATATTATGGGACTTCCCAAAACTTCCCGAAGCTTGGCGTACCGATCACACCCTGATGTATCGGGGGTATTTAGGGGGTACCGGAGGACATGTCCAAACCAGCTGCGGAGATTTCGTCTGTCTCTGTCTGTGCTATGCCTTCCAATCGTTTTATACTCGCAAAGGTTTTAATTAAATGATTCTGAAAGATTTTTTCGAAAGGTTAGTATTACAAAACAAAAATGTGTATGTAATAAAAATCTTACTACAGCATTCTGCTTTTGTTCCTCAGACAGAACTGATGATCCGTTATAATTAAATATCGGGTCCAAATAAAGTGCAGCCACAACTGGATCACTATCGAGCAGTTTTTTTCCGGGTTTCCAAAGCCTGAAGGAGAGATGCAGCATACCTGTTGCTTGAAAACTGTTCATCTTTCAACTCGAGTTCACACGTGAGCCAATCTCTATAAAAATCGCCTAAAACATACTGCTCCTTTTGTAGCTGAAGCGTACACTCTTTCAGTGGTTTAAACACCATCACAAACTGTGCAACAAAATGCCAATCAATGTCAATAAAACTGATGTCATCCTCATTATTTTCAACAAAACTCTGCATTTTATGCAAGGAACTAACCATCTCGTAGGTTGAGTTCCATCTCGTCGAGTTATCCAGCGTTGGCAAAGTAACATTAATATTTCTTGCTTTTATGAAATTACGAAGTAACTTAACCGCACTTCTGCAATCTATTAATTGCGTTTCAACAGTTTTTATTACATCATTCGCATGTTTGCTTTTGTCGATTAAACCTCCTATATTTTTTGAATTAATATGAAGATTAAATTGTTTTTCGTACGGCTCAAATAGTCTTTTAAAAAATTGTTCGTCGTCAAAAATTGCCAATGGAATGTTTTTCTCTGTCACAATTCCCGTGCAGCACATTAAAAATTCATTTTTGGTAATATTAATTTTCACTATTGGTTTTGCCAATTTAGTTTGTTTTTTTTTACTATATTATTTGTTCTTCTATTTTCCGTAGTGCTATTATCACTTTCCTCATCACTTCCAATATTATTTTTATGTATCGTTAAATAATGTCTTTTTATATTTGCAGGTCTCTTTCCCGATAACATTTTTTCACATGTCAAACACATTGACTTTCCTAACTCACTATTATACGATATATATTTATTAATATCAAAACTTGAAACACGCACCATTTTAAAATTTTAATTTATAACAATAATTCAAAATACTTCTCACTGATGAATTTCACTTCACCAAAGCAGATTTCAAAATGAATAATTATCCTTTCATACCTTTTCCTTTTATACAGCTCACGAGTCTTTCCTATTAACTCAGGTGCGCACGCGTGCGATAGGATATGTGCTCAACTCAAAGTCTCACGAGCAGGGTGCAAACGCACACGTACACGAGTTTTATCTAAAGACTCGCGAGCTGCGAGTCATTAGAATGTGCGTGAGTCGTAGGTACGTGCGCACGCGAGCGTTCGTTTCCGATCCCTGCTTAAAATTGAAAAAAACAAAAAGATATTAAGAAATATTGCAAAAAAATTACAGAAAATCGAAACATACCCATTTTGAGGGCTAAAACCCCCTAAAAAGTGGGCTTCTCGGGGTAGAAAATCGGTAGACTTTATAACCCCTTATTAAGAAGCCTAAAAAGAAGCTCCCTGCCAATTTTCAGCCTGTACCGCTATATCGGTTTTTTCGGCTTAATTTGCCTGTAGTATTAATTTAACCCAGTTTTCTCGCGATTTTACACTGTTTCTTGCGGAAAAAAAATTACGTAATATTTGCGGAGACCCTCCCCCTCCCCCACGTGAGATTTGGTGAGATTCGGCTCGACCCCTCCCCTAAACACCTCACGTAATTTATTGACGCCCCCTAACTTACTTAGCGCCCACGCTAATAAGATAAGATAAAATAAGAATGTAGGTAAAGAGCGCCCACGCTTTTTTACATTTAACTAAGTTATATGTATAATTTTTACCAATAACTTCATTAATTTTATTCTTAACTTGATTTCGAAAAATAGCTTGTTCCCATATACTGGCTGGAGCAATAAAAAGTTTACATTCAAAATTATTTTTTATTTTTTAGTACATTTTAAAGTAAAAGCGTATTTTTTAGTTTTTTAAGCTATATATTTTTATATGGTTTTTAATTTTTTGAAAAAAAAACCCTTATGCCCGGTTTCACAGTGTTCACTTAAGCT
The DNA here is from genome assembly GCA_963855945.1 of Thereva nobilitata. NCBI lineage: Eukaryota > Metazoa > Arthropoda > Insecta > Diptera > Therevidae > Thereva > Thereva nobilitata. The sequence goes on from OY979694.1 coordinate 144,870,525, forward strand.
TTCGCTCAGCCTTAAGCTTTCGCTCAACTTATTTTAGTGTTTCACAGTAGTGGTTCAAGTATTGAACTTGGTTCAACATTTACTTGAACTGACTGACTAAATTTGGGCACTTAAGCCAAAGCTCAGGATATAAGTGAGAGAAATGTCATTAATTTTAGAGAAGTCACAGCGAACTTGTGTTTACTTATTGATTAATATACGTTGGATTTTTCATTTGTAAAAAGAAGAGAGTATTCTACTACAAAGCATGCCGTAAAGAGTGCGAATAGATTGGGAGACTATTTATTTGCCGCTCTGAATGCTTTATTTTCACAGGAACCTGAAGAAAACTTAAAAATGCAGAGGAAATAAGAATCACCACTCGTGCACCATCTAAGACAGAAATAGCAACGGCAATTCATGCATTAGCCAATGGTAAAGCTGCTGGGAAAGATGGCATCTCGCCAGAACTGCTGAAAACTACTGCTAATAGCAGACGGGATACACCCAAGCCTGGAACCAGCATGGAACACCTGTACCTTTCCGAAGGATTGGACGAAAGGTATCATAGTCAAAACTCATAGTCAAAACTACAGAGGCATCTGTCTATTATCTACTGTGGGCAAAATCTTGTCCCACATATATATCTGATTGTCGAGTATGAGTCTCTGCGAATAGTCGTGTTACTTGAGCTCCGTTGTATTTGCAATTTTTACCAAGAATTTACCGAGTTATCATTCAATTATTATAATCTAGTGTGCAACTAAGTTTTTTCTTTCGCTTTCTTTTCTCGTTTTTATTTTTCTTATCGCTATAAATTATGCCTAAAAGTGATAAAATTAAATCGGCAATGGCGGTTAATCCTGCTAAAGACAATACAACTCCAGTAGTTAAACACACGCGTAGTGTAGCTAAGATCGCCGCTGACAGCAAGCTCAATTCCCCCGTTACCACCCACACAAATGATGGTGGCTCCAGTTCGGTGATCTCTGCTGATTTTATGGAATTGTTTGAAAAGAAGTTGCTACGCAATATTCACCAGATTTTGGATGAAAAACTCTCAGGATTAGAGAAGAAAGTTAATGCACTGGAAGAAACAATTTCCCAGAAAATTCCTGATCTTATTAGTGCTTTCAGCTCACAAATCATTGCATTGAAAGATGAGATGAGCACAATCAAGTCTAACTGTGACACTATGAATTTTTTAATTGATGATTGTCAGCGTGTTAGCAGGTTAAGCGATGCTGTAATTACCGGAATACCATATACCGATGGTGAGAATCCTAGTCAATTGCTCTCTGACCTTGGTACCATTATTGAGCATCCTATTTCGAACTTCACTCATGTATTCCGAGTTCAACGCAAGGCGAATACCTCTATAGTCTAAGAGCCAGAGCCGAGATTTTAACTTCATCCGTAATATGGGCAAACTTTACGGTAATATCTTCCGAAGGTAAGGGTGATAACGATCCTACGCAGGCGGACAGCTCAATAGGGGCGGAGGCTAGAAATAATGGGTCAAAGTAACCCCCTTTTTTTTAAATTAACCTCATCGATATAGTGCACGAAAATTTGCAGAAAACATAGATCAAAATAAACTAAATCCAATTCCAAATGGGCGGACACGTAAGTTGGGGCAAAACGGGTGGCGGACAGGGGTGAAGTACCCCTAAATTTATGAAAGAAAACGTCATCAGTAATATGTCCGCCATTTACACTACCCAATTGTGTACATTTAAGACACAATATGCCAAAAGGGCGGACAGCTAAGTAGAGGCGATCAGCTGTAAAACGAGGTTACATGAGGTACTTAAAGAACTAAACTTTCAATGAACGAAATATAAAAAAAAAATTTTTAACTACGTACCAGTCGATACACCCCACTGATAATGGCACCTTTTACTAATTTGGGTAAGGCGAACTCAATAAAAATAAAACCAACCCTCTAACTGGATCGGAAACTACCCCAGGACAACCCTTATTACTAAAATTGAGTGCTTCGCACTTGCTTATGCAAATAACCCCCAACATTTTGGAAGGCGCATCATCAGTAATATGTCCGCCATTTGCACTACCGTATTGTGCGCCATTTAAGACACAATATGCCAAAATGGCGGACAGCTAAGTAGAGGCGAAGCTATAAAACGAGGCTGTTTGAGCTGCGTATCCGAACACGTCTTTGCGTATCGCAGGCGGAGGCGTCCTACACCTGCGAGTAAGTAATATAATTGCCGTTCTCAAATACGTTTATACATTACTACAATATTATTAATGTGTGTATTAATTAATAATAGTTATTAGTCCGCAATAAATACGTAGTACAGTACAGCTGGACTAGAAAATCGGGGTACGCGCCCAAAAATTCTTGGAAGGCTGATTTTTCATAAATCGTTAATGGAGCATAAAAGAAGCTTAACTTTAAATTTGAGGGAAATTTTGAGTGGACGTTTTTTGGAAAACTCAAAAAGTTTTTGAAAAGCGTTTTTCTCTGAATCTACGCATTTTAGAGAAAAGTTGTTTAAACAAAAAATGTAGAGGACATTGTTACCTACAATTTGTTTCATAGAGGTCAGGCTGTACAACTTCAAATACAGAAGCTAGGTGGCGCCAAAGTTTCCAAAAAAGTGTTTTTTCGGTTTTTGTCCCAGAAAAAATGGTTTTTTTACAAAAGTGTAAATCAGTAAATTGTTCCTCTTAAAAATGTCTACAACATTTATTTAAACTTTTTTTCCCTCCGACTTACCGTTCCAAAGTTATAGCGTGCTGAAGTATGAGAATTGTGCTCTGAAGACGGCACACAGGTTAATTTGAGTACAGTTATAATTGGTACGTTGCCATTGAATGAGCTATGATTGTTTAAACTGATTAACAACAACTCTTAATAATTATTATTGTTTTAAATTTCAACTCCAATGAACAATGTATTATTGTGATCAATACTTACAGATTTTTGAGACAAGCTGTGGGCAATGCGTATGATATATTTTTTTTGACACAACAGAAATAATAAAATAGAATGGTGTATTAGTAATACGAATAAAAATGAAGAATTTGTAATTTCAATCACTAATAAAAGATAGTATAAATAAAATTATAAAATTAATTATGTCGTTATGTATGCATACCAACTGAAAAATGGACGCTTCTTAGTAACAATAGCACCGTTAACTACGCAGCGTAGCATTTACTGCCTATAACTTTGGAACGGTAAGTCGGAGGGGAAAAAAGTTTAAATAAATGTTGTAGACATTTTTAAGAGGAACAATTTACTGATTTACACTTTTGTAAAAAAAAACCATTTTTTCTGGGACAAAAACCGAAAAAACACTTTTTTGGAAACTTTGGCGCCACCTAGCTTCTGTATTTGAAGTTGTACAGCCTGACCTCTATGAAACAAATTGTAGGTAACAATGTCCTCTACATTTTTTGTTTAAACTACTTTTCTCTAAAATGCGTAGATTCAGAGAAAAACGCTTCTTTTATGCTCCATTAACGATTTATGAAAAATCATCCTTCCAAGAATTTTTGGCGCATCAATATTACATCTGTACTGTACTACCTTGCAAAAAAATTATTTATAAAAATCAAGATGGCTAAAACTTTAAAAAAAATGTTAAGTGTAGTTTTGTAAACATTTTTATTAAAATTAAGATATAAAAATGCCAAGTCAATTTAAAATTTCCCTGGGCCTTCCAATATGTCAACCCTATAAGTGTGGGGAGCGTAGCCTTGCCGTCGTGGAGGTGGCCCGAGAAAGAAAGAAAGAGAAATAGACAGGGATATGAAATACTGCCGAACGTCGTTATATTACAACGATTTACTAGACTAACGGTGTCCAAGATGGCAAAGCAAACAACTGAAGCCGCATGCTTTCTCAATATTAATTGTAGCGAAAAAACCGGAGTTATAAAATTTACCGAGAGTACTTTAAAAACGTGCAGAGACAAATTAAAAATTCGTGTAATATGTAATTTGAAATACAGTGATATTGTTTTACCCGAAACAGTTGATAATGTGAGTGGATACCATCGTTCTTGCTACAAATTGTTCACATCATTAAAAAGAAAAAAATTTAAGCACTATAAGAAAATCGTTTCTTCAGCTGCGACAGATTGGAACTTCTAAATTAACTTGGCATTTCTATATCTTAATTTTAATAAAAAAATTTACAAAACTACACTTAAAATTTTTTTTAATATTTTACCCATCTTGATTTTTATAAATAATTTTTTTGCAAGGTACTTATTACGCACTAATAACTATTATTAATTAATACACACATTAATAATATTGTAGTAATGTATAAACGCCTCCGCCTGCGATACGCAATAACGTGTTCGGATACGCAGCTCAAACAGCCTCGTTTTATAGCTTATAGCCTCTACTTAGCTGTCCGCCATTTTGGCATATTGTGTCTTAAATGGCGCACAATACGGTAGTGCAAATGGCGGACATATTACTGATGATGCGCCTTCCAAAATGTTGGGGGTTATTTGCATAAGCAAGTGCGAAGCACTCAATTTTAGTAATAAGGGTTGTCCTGGGGTAGTTTCCGATCCAGTTAGAGGGTTGGTTTTATTTTTATTGAGTTCGCCTTACCCAAATTAGTAAAAGGTGCCATTATCAGTGGGGTGTATCGACTGGCACGTAGTTAAAAATTTTTTTTTATATTTCGTTCATTGAAAGTTTAGTTCTTTAAGTACCTCATGTAACCTCGTTTTACAGCTGATCGCCTCTACTTAGCTGTCCGCCCTTTTGGCATATTGTGTCTTAAATGTACACAATTGGGTAGTGTAAATGGCAGACATATTACTGATGACGTTTTCTTTCATAAATTTAGGGGTACTTCACCCCTGTCCGCCACCCGTTTTGCCCCAACTTACGTGTCCGCCCATTTGGAATTGGATTTAGTTTATTTTGATCTATGTTTTCTGCAAATTTTCGTGCACTATATCGATGAGGTTAATTTAAAAAAAAAAGGGGGTTACTTTGACCCATTATTTCTAGCCTCCGCCCCTATTGAGCTGTCCGCCTGCGTAGGATCGTTATCACCCTTACTTTCGGAAGATATTACCGTAAAGTTTGTCCATATTACGGATGAAGTTAAAATCTCGGCTCTGGCTCTCCGACTACTAGTAGCGGCACCCGACGACAGAATGAACCGCTCATAGTAAAATTTTCATGCGCAATTGAGCAGAAAGCATTTCTATCCCGTTTTCGAAAGTTTGGAGCGCTCACTCTGAATCGATTATCAAGCACTGCATCTGGTGGCAGGATTGGTGCCTGTGAAAGCCTGTCCGATAAGAATAATGATATATTGAGGAGAGTTCTCTGTCTTAGGAAAGAAAAAATTATTCATTCCTCATTCACCCGCAATGGATTGGTACATGTTAAAAGAATTCCTGACGATCGGCCGGTAATACCTCCGCACTTGAATCTACTGCAAGAAATTGTAGATTTTGAATCTGCAGATATCAATGGGCGCGTTTAGGCCGAAGGTAACTTAACTGAGCTAGGCAAGTTAACAACGGCATAAACAGCAATTTTTTAGCCCTGTTAGCTAACTTATTTCTGCTTTTTGGCTTAGCTAAAATTTAGCACAACCAAAATGAATTGACGTTTGCGTGTAATTTTTTGTTGTAAGCAAATAATTTAGAAATATTTCAATACAGAATGAAGATTTTATTATTATTATTCATTTTTTAGCTTTTTATTATTTGTAAAATGGGAAATGTTATTATTTTTTATTTTATTCATTTTTTAGCTTTTTATTATTTGTAAAATGGGAAATGTTATTATTTTTGCCTGTTATTAGCTGTAAAATGAGAATTGTCAAATGGTATGCTAGAAATGGTGCTAAGTTAACAGCGCTAATTTAACAGAGTTAAAATAACTCGGGCCTAAACGCGCCCAATGGCGCTCAGTAAGCGTACTGATGTACATATTGACAAGCTGTCTTCACTAAAAAGGAAATTTTTACTTGTTTTGGAACAATTCTGATTTAGTTTGTTACTTTTATTTTACATACTTATGTTTAGTTTTTTTCTTTTATTTTTTATTTATACTTGTTTTGGAACAATTTTGATTTAGTTTGTTATTTTTATTGTGCATACTTAGGCATGTTTAGTTTTTTTCTTTTATTTTTTATTTATACATATCTACAGCCGGAATGAATGTTGTACTTATCGTGGAGATGATGATGCTGGTGAGTATGGTGTGCAGTTGTTCATGTATGCAGGCAAGTCGTCTATTATATGGTGTTCGGTGTGCGGTTTCTCTTTTCTGGGGGGAGTCGAGTGAGTGGTTCCTAGTCTCTCTCTAATAATTTAATGACTAATTCTCACAGTTCTCAGTACAGAGCAGGAACACTACTCAATATTCTCTGCTCACAGTCGCATGGTCTGAATGTGTGCTACTTCAATGCTAGAAGCATTAAGAGTAAATATGATGAGCTGCGGCAGTTGTTCCTTAATACCGAGTTGCATATTATTATGATTAGTGAATCGTGGCTAAATGCCGATGTTCCATCCTCCTTCGTGTCTTTCCCTGACTTCAGCTTGCACAGAAGCGATCGCTCTTCTAGGAGAGGTGGTGGCGCTGCAGGGCCGCGGCTAGGCTCTTTGCCGCCCAGTGCACATCCGCCGATGCCGTCCCTTTAAGTGCAAAATTTTTTTCGCTCGCAGCTTTTTTTTTGTTTTTTATAGGAATTAGTATATAAGATGGAGCTTAATGGAGCAAATAGCATCTTCACAAGGAACATTCAGGTACTAGCCTTCGCAGATGACATAGTCATAATTGGACGCAAAGCGCAAGATGTAAAAGAAACCTTTTCCAAAATTGTCCAAAGTTCAGCAAAGTTCAATCTACGAGTAAATGACACAAAAACAAAGTATATGATCGTATCAAAACGAGGACAACGATTAGGACGAAGTATCAGCCTTGATGATCGTAGTGTGGAAATTGTAGAAAACTTTATCTATTTAGGGACAATGCTTACTGCAGAAAATAAGATAAAGGACGACATCCATAGACGCATCGTAGCCGCAAATAAAACCTATTTCGCACTAGTCCCGGTCCTAAAAAACAAAGAAATTTCAAGACAGTGCAAGGTCAGACTATATAAAACATTAATCCGCCCAGTTCTATGCTATAGGTCTGAGGCTTGGACATTGACCCAACAAACAGAAAATCAACTTAAAATCTTCGAAAGGAAGATCTTAAGAAGAATATTTGGTCCTGTAAGGGTTAACCAGAACGAATGGCGCATTAGGACAAACGAAGAACTTCAAGAAATGTATGACGAAATTAATATAGCTACATACATAAGACTGAATAGACTGCGATGGCTCGGACACGTTGTACGAGCTTCAGAAGATAGAATGCTAGCCAGGATTTTTAATGGTAGACCATCAGGAAGAAGAAGAGTAGGACGACGAAATAGGTGGATAGATGACGTGCTAGCAGATATACGGAAATTTCGTATAACAAATTGGAGAGAGCTGGCAAGACGTAGAGATGACTGGAAGAGGAGACTTCGAGAGACCCGAGTCCTGCAAGGATTGTAGCGCCATCCAAGAAGAAAAAGAAGAAGTATATAAGAAATTGTTAATTAAATAAATTTTTTTCCTATTTGGCAAAGTCAACCAAGTACAGTTCCTCTCTTACTTCAGAATCCAGAGGGATTGCGTTTCAATGTTGCAATGCAGACGTCACTCTCAACATTTATTTCATTTTGCTTCGTACACCGTAGAACCTTACGCTGCTGTCTGTTGCTGGAGCTCGACCAAAAGTTGCCATGCTCTAGCCAGCTACATGGCTGCAACATTTAAATATTTTGCTTGGATCGCTTTCGGCAACATGGAGCACGTTTCCCCTATTCGACTAGGCATCTGCATTTTACTTATATGTGCTTATATCTTTTATTGGAATGAATTGTAATGCAAAAGTTTGTCGTTATGCCTTCGACCCTAGGACCTCGCAATTAATCGAAGAGATGTTTCGAAAGTATACATTACGCATTCGAAGGATAATGTACAGAACCGACTTTAGAAGGTTTCTATTCCCTACTGGATTGTTTTTGTGTCGCATTTCGTTCATCGTTGGTTTATTGTGTACATGCTGCGTCTATGAGTGTTGTGGTTGATGTTTATCTTCTTTTTGTTTATCGTCGCCGCTCATTAAAGTTTTTGCGCTCATCGCCAAAAATGCCTTGTCTTTTGGCCGCTGTCGTCGTTTGTATAAATACCAACGCTATCGCCGTCTAAAAACCACGGAATGTCGTCAGCGGTACACTAAAGTGCGTAATATTGTCAATAATCAAATAAGAAGTGCCAAAAGACAATTCTTTGGACTAAAATTAGATCCTTCTCTTCCCATTAAGTTGCTATGGAAAAACTTACGCTCGTTTGGTATTTGTGGTAGCGAAAACGCACCTGTAGACCTTGATCCCAGTGTCCTTAATAGCTCATTCGCTGAGCCTCTTCCGGATTATGCACCTGCAGTCGATCTATCCTCTCTGGCTGTGGATGGGTTTAGCTTCAGCTGTATAGTTGAACGAGAAACATACGTTGCCATTATATCCATTAAATCCAATGCAAGTGGAATTGATGGCATCCCTTCCCGTTTCATTAAAATGCTTACTCCTTTGATCTTACCTGTCTTAACGCATATCTTTAACTCTTGCATAATGCAATCTACATTTCCATCCTTATGAAAAATGCTGTTATTACCCCTATTCCTAAAGTCTCTTGTCCTGTAGATGTGAGTGATTTTCGTCCCATTAGCATTTTACCATTTCTATCTAAAGCACTCGAAAAAATCATATCTGTTCAATTGCAGTCGTATCTCAATCGTGGAAATCTGTTAAACTCGTTTCAGTCAGGGTTCAGGAAGTTCCATAGTTGTGAAACTGCGCTGCTAAAAGTCTAGACTGATCTACGAATGGCATGTGATAGGGATCATTTGGGTATATTAATTCTTCTTGATCTCTCACATGCTTTCAACACAGTCTATCATAGCATTCTCCTCAATAAATTATCATCCTTTTTCGGCCTCTCGTCCTCTGCGACCCACTTCCTTGCTTCCTTCCTTATTAATAGGTATCAATGTGTGAGATATTATAATGACCAAATTTCTTCCTTTATTTCTATACCCTCGGGGGTTCCCCAAGGCTCTGTTCTTGGGCCACTGTTGCTCTGTCTATATGTTAATGATTTACCTGATTGTATCACGTTTGCTCATCATCATAGCTATGCGGATGACCTCCAATTATATAATTATTGCACTACTGATGGTGTCCCGCATCTTATTGAATCCTTAAACAGTGATCTGACATCCCTGTCCTTGTGGTGCAATAATAACTTCATGAAGCTAAACCCTAATAAATCGTCTGCAGTTATTGTTAATAGGCGTCGTTTTGATACATCTTACATGCCCCCCTTAGAACTAAATAATACTCCCCTAAAGATGTTCCGGTCAACTAAGAATCTTGGAGTGATGGTAAACTCAAACTTATCTTGTTGTGATCATGTGTCGTTCTCACTGAAGAAGATCTATTCTTGTCTCCGTCGCCTGCGTCTCTATGGTAATCTACTTTCCCGTGATATTCGTCTCGCTCTGGTAAAATCCCTTATACTTCCTCATTTCCTTTACGGATGGTCTGTCTATATATGTCCTGACTCCACTTGTAGAAATAGATTGAATGTTGCCCTAAATGATTGTCTAAGGTTCATTTTCAACCTTAATCGGTTCGCACATGTTTCTGGTCTTCGTCCATCCCTGTTACCCTGCAATCTCTTTACGTATCGCAATGTGCATGGCCTATGTTTATTACACAAAATCATAAATTCCTCTGCTACCTCATATCTTGCTGACTGCCTTATTCCCCTACGTACTCGTCGTTCGATGCAATTTTGTATTCCTAGACATACTGTGTACATACTGTAAGATTGTGGAATAGTCTCCCCTTCCATTTGCAAAGTACCAAATCGGTCGCCGCTTTCAGGAGAGGAGTGATCGCGCATTTTGCAACACAGAATGCATGAAATGATATAGTCGCTTGCTTGCTGCGCAACATGGATTGGCATGCATGTCATATGTCTGTATTGACAGCTGTCATACACCCTGTATTTTAGTGGATAGTGGGGATAGCCCCCTCTCTAGAACAATTTTTTTCTCCAAATACATCCAGCAATCACCCCTGAAAATATTAGCCACCTAGTCCAAGAAACGATCTATTGAACGTCTGATGATCTTTAAAACGGCGATATCTCATGAATGACAATTCGTACGGGAAAATGTATAATATCTATTGCTATTTTATTTCATAGTTTTATTATTTGTAAACTGATTTTTATGATTTTAATCATTATACTATAGAAAGGTAATAATCTGTAGAATTTATAAAAAATATTTATTGACTATTTCAGGGCTTTTAAAAAAAACATCTTTAGCTCAAAAAAGATTATTATTTCCTTAAAAAAAGTATGTGCCAAACCATGTTTCTTTGTCACTTTTTACATGATAAAGAACAAAAAAAAGTTTCAAGCGCGTGCATCTATATTTAAATTTTGAAATTTTGAAACCGTCTAAGGAGTGAATTTTCGTACATATACATATACGTCACGTTCTAGGCATTGTTTATGACGTGGATGAACTGAACTATCGAATCTAGCACTAGCAGACTATCGTGAATCTTAAAAACTTCATCTGCGGTGCGCGATGTGTTAGTTTCAACCAAAAATGCTCCGGTTGCCGCCAAAATTCATCATTTGAATTAAACTTTAAGATATGGGGGTGCACGTTTTTTCGAAAAAAATTTGGCATTTTTGGACCACCCTAATGTAATAACAGTGGAAATTTAATTTTGACAATGGCTAAAAGTAATGTTTGGGAGCATCAGGAAACAAAAACTATGCTAGAAATAATGCCGGAACAAAATTCCCTTGATGAAAAACTGTATAGGAAGTCAGAAATATTTAAAAATATAGAAAAAGAATTAGCAAAAAGAGGTTATGTTTTGATGCTAGTTCAACTCTATTTCAACCCAAAGTGAACTCAACTGGTCATCATATACGGTGGTTGAAATTTCAACTCAACCTCGACTCAACTTTTCAACCTAATCATAAACGATGTAAATAATAAAAAGAAAATTATTAAACTTAGAGGAGTCAAATCGAGGCGTATCGGAAAACTTTAGCAAGGAAGTGCGAATTTTTAACAAACATGTTTCCAATATGTCGAAGAACGGTCTGAAACAAATATCACAGGAAATAACAGTTTTCAATGTTGTTTTTGACTTAATCGCAAGTAAAGTAAAAGATATTAAAACTTGTGTTGAGTTTTCATCGAAAGAAATGCCTGATATTAAAATCGATCACAATTATCTGTTTAAAGAAATTAGAAGGCATTGTATATTTAAATTCTGATAAATTTGAACAATGGGAAAATCAACATGCTGAAATTGATAAAAGATGGGTGTGGAAATATTTAACAATTTCAAAATTGAACACATTCCATATGAAAATTTAGTTTTTCTTGTTGAATTTACGTTGTGCTGCCCTGGAACTAGTGCAGCAGTTGAAAGAGATTTTTCAATAGTTAATAATTTTTGGACAAGTGAGAAATCAACATTGAATGTTGATACTCGAGCTGCAGCACCGATAAGGATATTTCTTGCTACGAAATTGCCAATATATTGTTAGAAAATAGCTGTTTTTAATGAGATCGAAAAAACAGAGCAGCTTAAGACAGCTCAGAGAAAAGTAGCTGTCAAAAAAGTAGAGTAAGAAATGTTGCGCGAAGTTGCTCTACCAAAAAAGTTGGTTTAAGTTGCTCCAGTTCAACTTAGATGCTCGTGAACACACATTTTTATTAAATTGTTTCGTCCTCCTTTTCATTGTAAAAAAATTGGTCACCTTAATAAATCTTTAAACGTGTTTTCCTTGAAATGAGATTTTTCCAATTTGCTACCATTCTAACTCGAAGTTTACTTATCCGATTGACTTGAAATTTTAACTGAGTACTCTTGACTACATTTGCCATACAGTCAACTAGGATAATTTGATTGGATAAAAATTGACAATTTGGCATCGAAAAAAACAGAATATTTATTCATAACTACGCCATTTTGTTAGATTTCGATATTTTTCAAAAATCCTAGTTCACTGTATAGGAAATACTTTCTAGTTTAACGCCTTTTTTGTTTTTTTTATTTCTGTTACTCAATCGACAGCGAAGACAGCGCATAAGTCGCTTACATCTCAATATTTTTCAACGAAAAAAATATGTAATATTGGTCAAGTATACCTAAGTACATTCTTAATTTCCCAAAAATATTTAGTTAAGTAGTTTTATTTAAAAAAATTCCCGAATATCACCTAAATTTTAAGCCCTCACACTGGTATAGCCACTTAAAGGGCATCTCGTTTAAATTAAATGTGTTTTTTGCTTACTATATGTTTAAGATCTAGGTCTTAAGAGTATATTTCCAAAAAAATTAACAAATATTCAAAGAATGTCTAAAAACTACATTAAAAAAGTTTACGTACACCATTCAATATTTCATTTAGAATACCGTTAACTTCCAGTAAATTGTTTCGCAGAATTTCTAACAATGTGATCTCATTACAAACTGCTAATATTGCGCAAAAGAAGTAGTTTCAAGTTCGATCGGGACCTAAATGATCGTGTATTTAATAGATTTTGTGAGTTTTCATTTGAAATGGGTGAAGGAAAAGAAATACCGTTAGAAGTCCGTGAATAATTTTGAAATTGTTATAAAGTTGTTATAAGTATTGTTATAATTATAAAGAAGTACGGAGACGCGGGAACATTGAGGCCTGGTGATCGTAGAGGAAGGCCAAAGATATTATCGGAACGTGAGGAGCGTGTTATCGCCAACAAACACTGGTCCTAAAAACCTCTGCTCCAAAGCTAGCTGCGTGCATGGAAAATTCATACAAACAGACCGTTAACCCACAAACGGTAAGAAATATTCTTTACAGGGCTGGCTTCTACAGGAACCGTTTCATGAAACCCTTTAGCCGTCACCACACAAAGGCGTTATTTTCAAAGACTTCACAATTATAGGCATTCATACGCTCCTAGAGTAGTGGAAAATACGTTGTAGGTTGCTAGCAAGTGTGTTTCGTGTATTTAGCCCACTAATGATTAATTTGGAAAACTCTGAAATTGTCGCAAAAACACATTTGTCTTCATAATTTTTTGAGAAGGAGAAAAACATCGCGATCAATATACTGCCCTCAAGGAACTTTAGATAATGAAACGCAAGATCGCAATTTTATTTCGGATCATGCAGGGCAGTGTTGTCCAAATCGATTCTGCAGACCAGACAATGTGACAAGAGTTTGTCACATAAACCCTGAAAGTTAATTTTTGAACCTAAAAAAGTGAGAAATTAATTTACGAGATATTTTCAATCAGATGAAGGCCAGCCGCACACTAGCAACTTTTGTTATGGGCGATTAAATAGTTTAATCAATGAAAAATTTGCGTTGAAATAGCCTATGTGCGGACTCACGTTTACTTTAATGCGTTCTATTTTTGTGATTAAAAAGTTGCTTATAATCACTAATTTTGTTATTCCCTAATTCCGATGAATCTTCATAAATGAGATTGTTTACACAATTCCATTTCATGTCGCAGGATACAAGCCGCACCGATCCGCTGAGTGTCGGATAGCGACGACAATGTTCGACAAGTTGAATCTTGTCGAAAGGTGATGCATGGGTCCTGGCAAAAAGTATCAAATCGTAGCAGGCGGCAAGGAGACTTATTTTTTTTCGCTTCGTGTTCCTTCAATGGAAAGACAGTGTGCAGCATGCATCAATGCCGCATGCTACATGTTGCCTAAAAGTTGTCTCAGTGGAATTGCGCCTTTAGAAGGAAGACAGACTGTTACAAACTTATCGCCTAATGCAAGTGATATTATAAATGACGACGATTCGACACAAGATTCAGAATTACAATTTTCGGGACAATCTGCACATTCCCCTTCTGTTATTCGTACGCCTACTCCAAACTCTAAGGGTGTTAGGGCCTCTACTTCAAGTGCTTCTTCTGTAAGAACTTCTACTCCAAGACGTACCAACAAAAATGACAGTGATACCAACGTTTTAAAAGAAATGGTCAATGTAATGAAATCATCGCATGAAATGAGACAGAAGAGAGTATTGACAGACATGGACGAAAATGACTATTTCTTTTTATCAATGAGTAAACAATTAAAGAAGTTATCTAAAACTGACCAAGCTGAAATCAAATTTAAATTACATAAGCTTATACATGATTCGGAAATGAAAATGTTAAATAATTGCGAAAGAATATTGTATACTCCGATAATCTCCGAACCATTGATTGAAGACAATACACTGATAATAAACGCTACGCCCTTGAGGCCGCGCAGCGGACCTAGTACACCGGGGGTTCTACCCAACCAAGTGAGGTCACATAACCAAAAAGCATATAAAATAATTTCAAATCCAATGTCAACTCAGTACAGGAATGATGATCATTCACTGCCAGTACAAAAAGAAGTTTCAGAAATAGAAGTTAAAGAAACGCAGGATGATGGAGGTTCAAATCTGAAAGAATATTTTGACAAGGTTTTTTGAGAGTATTGAATTAAATTCTATAGTTATAATAAGTTAAATTCGTTTATTAGGTACTTACCTAAGACAAACAGCAAGTCTTTTTATTTTACTAATGGCTTTGCGGAATGTTGTACTTTTCTTGTAGATATCATTTTTAATAAATTGGTGTATTTCTTCAAATCGTTTTTATGATAGTTACTAGAAAATGTATATGAAATCTTTCATTATCTCCAAGCAAATCTGGATACAAAGTATGATATTCAACAAACGTACTTCTCTTTTCATTTATTTCATGTACCCAGTAACGTCTAGTTAACCTTTGTTTCTTGAGTCGTTTTAATATTACATATCCACACAAAATTTGCATTAAATGTTCGTCAAAATCTTCCTCTGACTCACCATTTCTGAAATTCGTAACACGACCGTACGCTTCCATTGCTAATAGCAATTTGCTATCAGTTTTTACTTCAGAAATGATGCTAGTGAGTCGTGGCATCGCGGGTTGGTAATGTGCACGGTCCACGTCGGATGTCGACACGTCGCGTTGGGTCGCGTTTTAATAGTATGTTTCCGCCTTAATACAGATCTGTATAATTGAATTTCCCGAAATGGGACGTCACACTTCAATAGAGTTGCGAGAGATAATTATTCAAGAGTATAGAAATGGTAAGAGTCAGAGAAAAATTGCTAAAGTTGTTAATAAAGCTCGAGAAAAAGTTAGAAACATCATAGTGAGGTATCAGAAGGAGAACAACCCAATAAGCCCAAGCAAATTGTTTTCTGAACGCCATGAACAATGGACTGTCAACCAGTCCAAGAAAAATCATAGACTGAGCGCACCAAAACTTCGAGATATGGTGGAGAATTACCTAAGGATTAACTCCAACGCTGAGACAGTTCGAAGAGTTCTACTTAGACACGTTTTATTTGCGGATGAAAGCAAATTCAATATTTTGGATCCGATGGGAGAGTCAACGTTTGGAGTTCAATCCAATAAATTTGCGTCCTACTATTAAGCACGGTGGTGGTCAGTCATGTGATGGCCTGGGGCTCTTGCTCAGCTGCTGGAGCCAAGGCCGTATTTAAGCAGAGACAACATAGGCGCTCGCCTAGGGGCCCGCACCACATATTTTATGCAGTCCAACACAAAAAACACCGACTTTGACGCGCAGGCAAAGGCGAAGGCGCATGTGAAAATGATCTTTGTTACTTCCAAATATTACAACTCAAGCTATTTCAAACTATGCAAGAAGCTTGGCAAGAAGTTACGATTTCAGCCGGGTGCAAACTTCCTTTCAACTCAATAATATTGAGCGAGTAAATATTTAAAATTTATGAAAGTTCCTGTTTTTGCTCGAATTTGTGTTGTTACCTTCATTAGATAGCTTCTACAGCGCAACGACGACGCGAAGTAGTTCAGCTCCCCCGGAGAATAGAGTATAGGTGGTCCTAGTTTCGCATGCCTAAACAAATCAGAAAGAAAATATCTTGTTCTCTTGTAGTGGATAGCTGTATGAAATTTCAACAATCCAATCAGAATTAGACTTCTCCAAGCTTTATATTGGATTACACACAGGCCCGCTACAATGGGGGGGGGGGCAACTGGGACGAATTGCCCCGGGCCCCAAGTCAGAGGGGAAACCTAAAAAATTAAACCCATCATATGATGGCAATTAACTAATGCTTACGTACTGGTGCTTTGTTTCAAGGAGGAGAAGCTCATTCTATGTCGACACAAAGCATTCGTTTCAATCTTTATTTGGCTGACCTTTCAACAGGGATATAAAACTGATTCTAGATTGGGGCCTCAATAATCGTGTTAAATTTAACGCATTAAAAACGAAGTACTGTTTCTTTTCTAAAAAATCGTGCTCTAGTCTAGAACTGACGGCAGAACCACCTCTCAGTGTCCTGGGCTTAACTAACATAAGCCAAAGATCTGCGTTGGAATAATTGGGTGTATATTCCAAATCGGTAAACAAGAATCACAATGCAGCAATTTCCTTCTTCAGCCGCGCCGGCCAATGCTCTAATCTGCAGTTCCTAAATTCTTCCCCGCTTCGAGTATCTGGGCCGGGGCCCTAGAACCGCCTTAGCGTGGCTGGACAAGGTGCAAAATCTCATTAGGCCACCGCAGGAATATAGCGGCTCTGATGAAATTCTACCGCATCTACTATAATGATTGTTCCGCCGAAATAAATAACCTTCTGCCTCCACGGCAATGTTTTTCCCGCAACACAAAAATAGCCCTTTCTGCTCACCTTAACCGTCTACAGCCCTTAAGGTACGGTTTCGCTGGGAGCTGTCGACAGCGGCTGCCGACGGCGGTTATCAGCTGCAGCAACTGAACAGCGCGGTCAAGTACTTTGGTTGCACGGCTGCCGGCTGTTAATTGTTGGGTCAACAGGTAAAGAAAAATTTAGTAAAATAATGGATATCGCAAAGTTTTTGTTAATTGAGAAGGAGGAAGAACATGATTTTAAGGGACTAACGTTCTTAAATCGAAGACTGTTTGTACAGTATGTTTAAATCGCATAATTATGTGCCCGAACAAGTTCAATAAGCTTTTCAACCTCATGAAAAGGAAAATTTGGTGCCATTTTTGAAAAAAATAATTCAACACTGCATTTTTTTGTAAATAAAAACTATCTAAAATCACTTCTAGCAGCTACGACAGCGCTTCTTGACTGGTTCAAAAGCAGTTGAAACGCAACAGCTAGCTGCTGGCAGCCGCCGCCGAGCTGTCAGGCAGTGTGAGCAAAACCGTCAAGATGTGCATACCATAAGAGCAGTCATTTTCAGCAGCGAGCTTTGACAGCTTGCTGTTGGCGGCCGCCGTCGACAGCTCCCAGCGAAACCGTACCTTTATTTTCGCGCACACACCAGTCTAAAAATTCGTTCTTTACGAAAACAACCGACTGTGGAACAACATGACTGTTACAAAAGGTACGTGAGACTTCTGTATACACAGCAGTGTGCAATAACTTCAAAGGATAGAGAATGTCGTCGATAACTGCCAGATTACAGATTCATGGGCGTATTTGGTATTTGTATAGTTTCCTTCCCTTTGTTGTACGATTTTAAGTAGAGTGCATACCCAGTAGAATTTTATTGGAAAACTCGTGCACTAGTTTTGATTCAAACCATTGCCAGAGTACTACAACATAAAGATACTTAGCCCTGCTAGCAGAATTCTTCAATTTTCAATCATATCTTCGTAATCTTGACCAACGGCCAAACAAAAATTAGTTCAGAGTTTCAGATCATTATTTTCTTTTCACCTTGTTTCATTTTTCCTGCTTTACAGAAGGCAAAACAACAAGGGGCTTGCTTAGCAGAAGTGTTTGATAACACAGAGTGCTCTTGAAATATCCATAGCTTGGTTATCCGATGAGAATGATCTCAGTCGAAGAGAAAGACGGAGTTAATAAAAATTCAGCCAAACCTAACATAACCTGCTCGGGTGAAGGGGAATTGTTCCAATTGTCCAAAACTCGTATTGCGATCATCCAAAACTCGTATAAGTGATCAATGTAGCCTTTTTTGAGCCTGAGCTTGACCCTGGCAATGCCTAGATGCAGGTGTCCAAACTTACTGTAGATGGCGTCTCCAGGTCTATACCACAGTTCTTTTAATTACGCAAGTCCCCTTACTAATAAACGAACTGGTTATTCATCAGAATGGTTTCTCTTTACCGACGTGGAATTGATTAGCTAAAATTTTTTTGAAGGGGCTCGCACCACAGGTTTCGCCTAGGGGCCTCCAGATCCTTAATCCGGCCCTGGCTGGAGCTGGCAGTTTACATTTCATTGAAGCGAATATGGACAAATATCAATATCTGGACATCTTAAAGAATAATTTAAAACAAAGTGCGGAAAAAGTGGGTGTTTAGGGAAAGGCTCCTTTGCCCTTCCTACCTTTTATTCAATCAAGGTACTTGGACCTCGACGGATGATCAAGTCGTAGTTCCCAAAACTGTTGCAGGAACATCTTTGCTGTTATCACGACGGGAGCTAGGATCCCCAGTGGATCGAAAAGTCGTGCAATATCCGACGCGATTGTTCTCTTTGTGACCTTGCGTTCGGTTGTACAGTTGGTTCTTACTTTGAACTCATCGGTTTTTGGCAACCATGTGAGCCCCAAAGTTTTGATGGCCGAGTCCTTTTGATCGGTGAAGTCAAGTTGGATTTCTTGATGCGACGGGTGGATGTGCTGTAACAGACGAGGATGATTTGCGCACCATTTGCGTAAGTTAAATCCCGCGATTTTCAAGATAGCTATTAATTGTGATTGCATTTCTTGAGCGAGGGCTAGGCTGTTTTTGCCGGTCATCACATCATCTACATAGAAATCTCTTTCAAGAATTTCTGCGCCGATTGGATATTTGGACCTTTCTTCGTTTGCTAGTTGGTGTAGGCACTTGATCGGTAGATAAGGCGCCGATGAGGTTCCGTAAGTGACGGTCCGTAATTGGTAGCACTTGATAGGTTTCTCGCCATAATATTTGATGAAATCTTCTGTCCTCTTCGTGTAGTAGCACTTGCCTATACATTTTTTGTATGTCCGCAGTGAACACAAATCTGGGCAGTCGGAATCGGAGAAGAATTGTAAAAAGATCATCCTGTATGGTTGGGCCCGTCTGTAGTAAGTCGTTCAATGAAATTTTAGATGATGTCTTCGCTGACGCGTCGAAGACAACTCTAAGCTTGGTGGTTTGAGTACACAGTGGTGAGGAAGGAAATAATGCGGAGTTAAAATTGTGTTGATGTCGATTTCCTCCATATGACGCAAATTAAGATACTCTTCCATGAACTCTACATATTATAGTCGCAAATTGGGATTTCTTGATAGCTTTCTCTCCAAAGCCATGAATCTCCGAAAGGCGATGTCTTTTGACTGGCCCAACCCAGTAGGGTCTTCCGAGAATGGTAACTTTACAATGAACTGCCCTGAGGGTGATTTGGCAACCGTCTGACTGAAATATTCTTCACATTGTCTTTCTGCTACGGTCAGTTGGTTGCTCTTAAGTTCTTCATGCTCTTCAATTTTCCAGAAACGTTCGATGCCTCGATTAATTTTGGCTTCTTCCTCCGTACAAATCCCAGAGAATGCTGAACTTGATGTTGGTTGGCCAATCTTCCCGATCACGATCCATCCAAAGACTGTATTTTGCAAAATTGGCCGGCCTTTGCCGAGTTTTATTTGTCCTATTGACAGGATCTCATGGTAAAATTCTGCTCCAAGAAGCAGATCGATGTTACCAGGATGTTGAAAGTTGGGATCAGCTAATGGTATGTTCTTCGGAACTGACCATGTTGTTATGTTTACTGGTCGACTGGGTTGAGGAGATACGATTTGCTTCATTACGAATGCTTCCAATCTGGTAGAGAATCCGTTCAAACGCGATTTTAACACTGCGCTTATTCTCTTTTCGGATTCTTGCTTTCCTTTTCCAACGACTTCAATGTTCAGGGCCGTATTGGAAGGTGTCATCCCTAACTTCTTTACTGCTTTGTCAGTGATTACGTTCACCTGCGATCCTGCGTCGAGGCGAGCTCTTGCCAACAAAACGTAACCGGCTTTACTCAAATTTGTTAATGTGGCTATCGTTGCCGCTTGATCAGGGTGTTCTATTGCGGGAGGTTGGTACTTCTTCTGCGTGGCTGGTGTGTCTAGATGGAGTAGTGTATTGTGATTTTCTGAACACTTGGTGCAGCCTCTGAGGGTACATTTTGGAGTGCTATGCGTTGATTTGAGGCAGTTATCACAGATCCCATGCTTCCGGACTAGCATCAATCGCGCAGTTGGTGGCATCTGCAGGAATGTGTTGCATCGAAATAGTGGATGATGATCTTTACTGCAAGCTATGCATGTTGCTGGACTGATTATTGAAGTTAATGACTTCGCTGTGTGGGGCTTTCGATGACTCTGTTCCGTGGTACGACCTTTATTGCCAAGGGCTTCGAGAGATTGGAAACGCGTTTGGAGGAACGAGAGAAAATCCTTCATGGACTGCAACTCCTTAGGATTGGCGAGTGACTGTTCATACAGCGCATGCGTACTCCTATCTAGTTTCTTCACTAAGATGACTAGCAAAATAGGGTCCCATTCTGAAGTGTTTACGCCTAGATTTTCTAATCCCAAGAGGCATTCTAATGTTTTATCGTGTTATGCCTTTGTAGATGCAGCTGATCGAGTGTCGGCTGTGTTGGAAGGTTGATTTAGCAGCTTATTGAGTATTGCTGATACTAATAATCTTGGGTTATCATACCGTTCCTGCAGCACCTGCTGCCAAGTAATTATCGTCTGAAAGCATGAAGTGTCTTATTAATCTTTCGGCTTCCCCCGCTACGTTGGTCTTCAAATACCACATTTTTTGGCAATTACTCAAGTTCTAGTTATGGACCATTTGAGAGAAAAGATCGTGGAACTGGCGCCACTTTAAATATTCTCCGTCAAACTTGGGTAGAATGATTTTTGGTAGCTGTAACATGTGGGAGTTACTTGGTAATTGTGTTGCGACGGTCGGTGGTGACAGTTCCTCGACCTTTGTAGACAGAAGAACTTGGGCTTCTTGTACTTGGCTTTCAAGTTGTACGCAGTCCTCAAAATTATATCCCCAGATGGTGGGATCATCAGTCAACTCCCATATGTTGTTGTGGCACTCCTCAATTTGGATCCAATGATGATCAATGTTTTTGATTCTTAGTTCGTAGACAGAGCGAGAAAGTGGTGCACTTGCGTCTAACTCCAAATTGGCTAGGAGGCGGTATAGTGCACACATAGCACGATGTCTGCGGACTAATTTGGTAATTTCTGGAACTTCCTTGTAAGCTTCCTTTGATTGTGGTGGCTCCACATGCTTACTGCCTGTTGGCTGATTGGAGACGTTGGCGCCTGTGTTGCTCTGGCTAGTTAAAGATGAACTTGGCCCTGAGAGTTTGGGCATATTCCTTCCTGGTCCTGGGGCATTGGTTGCGCCTTCAGTCCGCTGGAATTCAGCAATATTTTCTTTGAATAAATCGCTGTACTGGGTGTACAGGTTCAGTGTTTTATCGAAGATATTGTTGGTGAAGTACGGATGATCAAGTGGTGGTGATTCCAATGACCGAATTTCCTGATCAATAGTTTCGAAGAGGGCCCAGGCAGAATCTAAACGCCCTAGCCTGTCTGCAAAATAGTTTGCTGTTGTTTTGCGATCTGCGGGGTCCTTGTTGTAGTTATTGATGACCCGATGGATTTCCTTGGCGTATCCATCAATTTCTTTGACCAATTGGGCCATCGTCATTGTCTCCATCGGTGATGGGGACGACATCTTGTTGTTGTTGTGAATCGCTGAGGCGTGTCGCTGGTGGCGATCACGTCGGGGTCACCAGATGTTTAGGGAAAGGCCCTTTTGCCCTTCCTACCTTTTATTCAATCAAGGTACTTGGACCTTGACTGATGATGACCTGATCACGATGCTTGTATCGTGACCAGAAATATTAAAACTTATTAAAACCTTGCGATTTTTCTTCGCCTTATTTTTCTTTATGTGCAGTCAAGGTACTTGGACCTAGACTGTTTGATGGTCTGATTGCGATGCTTGTATCGCAACCAGAATAAAATGCTGAAAGAGTTCTTGAAATAAAAAGCTTCTGTTTTCCTTTAAATTCAGAAATGAACTGAACATTTATTTTCCACAATTTTCGTATATACAGAACGATCGTTATCACGATCACACAAATCCCCTCCATCACAAGGAAAAACATTTCGGTCAGAAAAAATCTCCATCAGCAAACTTAGTTTACCTTTGGAGATTTTCTCATGGTAAAAGTGACCATAAAAATAGACAAGAGTTTTCTTATCAGTGCGCGGTGTCGCGTTACGTCTGGATGTTTTGTGTGATCGTGATGACTTGTCGCAATTTTGATTTGTAATTTAATTATTTACAAAATATCTTGACATTATTAAATTTAGTTGATGGAATTTTGTTTTGTCTTGACTTAAAATATCAATGTATCTATTTACATTGAACAGTGGCATTGCAGAAACATTTAACATTTAAATATCATTCTTATGTATCTGTAAGTTTTTGTTTAATTGTAAGAATTTACTGTATTGGCCAATACTAAAGCACGCCCCTTCAATATTTCATATATTTTTCATTATTTTGATAAAAACTTAATAAAAACTTAATATCTAAATATTTATTTATATATCTAAAATATAAAATAAATTCTAAAATTGTAACATAAATACTCCAGTCTTACAATTCAAACTATACAATGAAATGATAAATTATTGTACCAGTGGACAAAACTAAAGCACCCCCTCAATTCAATGGAAAATTTGCCATAGCGACGGCGACGCCTAAACTTAAGGCTCCAAATGATTAACGGTCATTTATATCGTGAATGATAAAAAAGTACGAGGCAACGGCCGAGTTTCACCTTTTCATTCTGGCGGAAGACCGAAAAGAAACATACATCTAATAGGGAGGACTCTTTTTGCTAAAAGGGAGCATTGTTAAATCCTGGCATATGCTCGGTACAACTTCCTAACGATTTCGACTTTGGAATAAGCCAGAGAACAATCCGACGAAGAGTCGTAGAAGCTGGATTATTAAGTCGAAGACCCGCTAAAAAGCCACTAATATTGGGAAAATATATGAAATATTGAAGGGGTGCTTTAGTATTGGCCAATACTGTATATTTTGTTTTTCAGTAAAATATTTTTTTTTAGAAACGGTGTTGTTACTAATTATCTTTTCTAGCTTTCATTGTTAGTTTTTATTTTCAGAATTATTTAAAAATAGCAACTTAAAATATAATAGTGCCAGATCGGGTATTAGAAATATATACCTTCATCTGTTATTTGATGATGACATAGATTATATATTAGATAATACATATGTAGATTGATAAATCGCAAATGGGTTACCTAGCTAAATCGCGTATCGATGGTGTTAAATAAAAGAAAGTCTAATTAAATTTTTTGGTTCAGCGTTATTAATATATTCTAATCAGTTATTTAATCAATTTTTTATCAAATGAAAAGGTTATTTTATTTCCTACCCAACAGTATTAGGTTGCTTCAGCAAAAGTTTGTCAATTTGATGGTTTCCTAGGTTTTTTAAACACCAGTAAGTGTTTTAAAAGTGTCGACAATGTTAATTAAATGGGTGACGTCAAAATAAAACGTTTTAAGCGTTTTGAAATAAAACACTTTTAAAAGCTCAGATTTGCAGTGTTTCTTTTTGATTTATTTTCTTCTTCGCCATCACCTATGAAGTATGCAACATTTGCTGCAGCAATTTTTACTACTTTTCTGTCGTAGTTTAACCGAAAAATTCACTTGTAGTCACTACATTCTACATCAAAACAACCAATGCTCTGAAACTCACAACATCAGATAGTTATAATTTCTTTTGTAATTGTTCTTCTTGCGAGAACGAAGAAAATTATTAATTTTCAGAAATTTTGGGCTTCTAATTTTTTAGTTACGAGTAATAATTTTCAAAAAACCGAAATTCGCATAATTCTGATAATTTTTTAAAACTTTAAATTTTTCTAGTTCAAATCAATTTGACATAGAAAGGTAAAAGTTACACTAATTAGTTCTGCTTTAACATTGCTTTAATTCAATATACAACACAATCTTATTAATAAGAACATAACTTTTTCCGGAATTTTAAATTTTTTTTTTAAATTCAAAAACAGATTTTTTTTTGAAAAATTATATTTTATGCATACACTCTTAAGGTGACTTCCTACTTCACAAATTTTTGAAAACGGAATTTTTTTTTATTTCATTTTTCAAAAGTAACTGCATTTTAAAGTGTTCTCAGAAAATTATAAATAAATTCGAGCATTCCTTCTATTATTTCTAGTCGGAAATTTTTAAAAACGGAATTTTTTTTATTTCATTTTTCAATTAAAATTTTCTCAGAAAATTTTAAATAAATCCGAGCATTCCTTCGATTATTTCTAGCCGGCTTTCTAAAAGTTCGCTCCGCCCTGCATTTATATTTACGTTAAGGCCCCCATACACTGTCAAATTGGATGTACATCCATGCTGTACCATGAGTTTCACCGACTGGCTCACAATCGATAGTTTTGGTTGTACATCCACACTTCGATGTCCATCCAATTTGACCGTGTATGGGGGCCTTTAGGCTTTGTAAACGATCTTCTGTGTACCGTTATAATTCCTTTATTATATTTACATTTTACAGATGTTGGAAACTTTGACTACTCTTTGAATGTATATTTAATAATTAGTTGTGTTTTGAGTTTTGAATCAGTAAGATCTGAACGTTAAAATTGTAGCATTATGGATAGAAAAAGAAGTAGAAATTCGGCTAAAAAATCTAGAACTCCTAAAAAACGAAAATTTTTCGGTAACAGACACACTGTTGAATTAAATAAAAATTATGCTAGTACTTCTACATGTAAACTAAAAGAAACAGGTGATGATAGTTTTGACATTGTTTGTGATGATACGATAAGCTATTGTATAATACAATTTTATCTCGTGTTTTCAAGTATGCAAAAATATTTACAGTGTAAGGATTGTAAAAAAGATGTTTCATTTACTAGATATGGAGAAAGAGGACTAGGTTTTAAAATTTGTATTAAGTGTAATTGTGGAGAGAAGTATATTCCAACAAGTCCGTATATTGGAAATGGCTACGAAATAAATCGACGTTTTGTATATGTTATGCGTTTACTTGGTGTCGGTTTTCAAGGTATAAATACATTTTTTGGTTTGATGGATTTAGGCAAAGGGATATTGAGTCAAACATATTACAAAATACTAGATAACATAAGCATTGCAGTATTAACTGTTTTTGATTTGGTTACGCGTAAAGCTGTTGAAGAAGAGAAGAAATTGAATTCCGAAGCAGGGAACCCTCAGAATGAACTAATAGTTTCTGGCGATGGTTCATGGGCGAAAAGAGGTTTTACTTCTCTTGTTGGTATTGTTACTTTAATCGGAAAATATAGCAAAAAAATCCTTGATGTTGAGATACGATCAAGTTTTTGCAGACAGTGTGTAAAATGGAGAGGTAAAGAAAAAACAGTTGAATACGAGGCCTGGTACCAAACGCATAAGGTAGATTGTTCGGCAAACCACGTTGGAAGTGCCGGAAAAATGGAGGTTGATGGTATAGTGGAAATGTTTATGCGATCTGTGGAAAAATTTGGAATGCGATATAGCCATTACATAGGTGATGGAGATTGTAAGACTTTTAAAATGTTACTGAATGTTTTTCCATATGGGGAAGAGTTTACTGTTAAAAAAGTTGAGTGCGTTTTGCACGTAAAAAAGCGAATGTTCAAGCGAGCAAGTGACGCTAAAAAAGTTCTTACTCAATTAAGAAAAGCTGAAAAAAAATACTAAAACTCCGGGAAATAAAGAAACTATTAGGAAAAAAAAATTACTCCAACTTTTAAAACAAAAAAAAGTTCAATTTCAAAAAAAGGAAAAACATCTGTCCCAAAATCTGTGGATTTAACTATTAAATTAATGAAAGAACTGTCCACTTATTACGGACTAGCGATCCGTAGAAATACAAATTCAGTAGAAAATATGCGCAAAGAAATATGGGCCACCTTTTACCATAAAATCTCAACTGATTCCAAACCACAGCATTCATATTGTCCAGCAGGAGCTGACTCTTGGTGTGAGTACCGCAAACGGAAGGCCAAAAAAAATCTTCGAGGTTACAGACATCCTCCAACTCTTGCTGAAGATGTACAAGCAGTTTTGAAGCCTATCTACGAAGATTTGACGAAACAAGACTTGTTAGAAAGATGTCTTGGGGGTCATACCCAAAATAACAACGAGTGCTTCAATGGTACTGTTTGGAATATGGTTCCCAAACACACGTTTTCTGGAAAACAGGTGGTAGAAATTGCAACCAAAACAGCAGCTTGCATATTCAATGAAGGACTTAAGCCAGTTCTAAAAATATTGGAAGTTATGGGTGTTCAAATCGGATGTGCAGCATTCAGTTATTCACAAGAGCGTGATGCGGTTCGTATCAAACAAGCTGAGAAGCGGACTTCTGAAGCTTCGAAGGAGTCCAGGACGAAACGGAAAAATTTCAGGATAGAAGAGAATGAACTTCTAGAACAAGTAGAAGGTCTCCTATATGGTGCAGGGATCAAAATTTTTCATGAAAACGCGTTTATCTCGAAACTACATTTTTACACCTGGTGGTCATGTTTTCTCGGAACTCCGTTGTCCGATCATGCTCAAATTTTAACCACATATTCTGCATATGTATAGCTATGGTCACGACTAGAATCAAGTAAAAATTTTAATTTTTACTATTTTTTTTATATGAGAAACCAAAAAAGAACACACGTTTTTTTGCACTTTTTTTTCAAATCTTTATAATTTTTTTTTTTTAATGCAAACTTAAAAATTCTAGTCGTGACCATAGCCACAGTTCTAAAGATTATTATTATTATTTTTTTTTTTGTCAGTCAAGCCAAAGCTGAGAAATCAAGACGACCAGCAGCAGTAATTTTTTTTTACACCTTACGTTTGGCTCCAGTTTAAATATATACTATGTATAAAATAAATAAAAAAAAAATTTTCATAGAACTCAAGAGTATATTCATTCACCCCAAAAAACAATTTTTTTAAATATCTATTATACTTTTCTCAAAAAAAATTTCTAAAAATATGCCGTTTTTCGAGCGCGCGAAGTAGGAAGTCACCTTAAGGTACATATATGATAAATTTAGGATGGGGCGACATTTGGATCATATTGAAATAAAATATATTGTATACTAGCAAAAACCCGCGTGCGTTGCAACGCCTTTTAATAAAAAAACTAATGTGTGCACAGTCCGGGATAGGAAATAGGTATAATGAAAAAAATAACAAATTTGCAAAACATAATTTAGGGCACACAACTCGACTATAGAATAATCTCTCACAGTCAGTATTTCCGACCTCCTACAATATCCAAGAGTTCAAACGCAGGGTTAATCCGCACCTTCTTCAACAACCCCCCGAACCCCCACAACCCTTAACCTATTCCCCCCTTACTAAGCTCCCTGCTAGACATTGCGCCATGACGTGCAAACGACAACGGGCTGGTAGTACAAAGGGTGATTCCTGAGCTTGGCACTGCCACATAAAACAAATAAAAAAATTTAAAGTTACTTATAAAAAATGTGTTAGAACTTTTTTAAAATGCGGTGTTGAGCGCCACCTATCGGAAAAATTGTGTGCTACATGCACAACAATCACATTCAGAACACGTGCCTCACCCTGTGCGGAACTTGCCCAATAGCGTCCTCAACATTTTGTTCCCATTTGTTTATTGAGTTCGATATATTCTCTGTTTTAATTTTCATCAGACCTATCGATCATTTGCGGAGATGGCAAACCATAATCTTCACAGTATTTCCGCAAATTGAAAGAACAATATCTCGCCGTGACAGCATTTCATTCGCGTTCCTTCGATTATCGAGTCATGTTTTCGGTCTAACCCGACAGTCGGATAATAGTGAAAAGTATGCTACACGCCTAAGAAGATTCTGAATCATCCCGTTAAAGTCCCAAAATCGGATTAACCGTTCCGAGCTTTGAGGTTTACAATTGGAATGATAAAAAAAGTTTCCACTGGCTTTTCTGCGACTATCGCATCAAGTTTTCCGCCTGAATCAATAGTCGGAACCGAGTGAAGCCTAGAACATGCCCAAGAAAATACTGAATCTTCCCGTGAAAATCCCATCGCAATCGGATTAGCCGTTGTTGGTACGTAGGTAGCAAGGTTGTTATTATATGTTGGCTGGAGCAATAAAAACTTTACATTCAAAATTATTTTTTACTTTTTAGTTTATTTTAAAATAAAAGCGTATTTTTTAGTTTTTTTAGACTATATTTTTTATTTTCTACTTTTTAGTATATTATATGTCTTCCACCACTTTGTAGTGACCGTCATATTATATTTAAAATGACGGCACACCACTTACTGCACTATACTCGCTTTCATTTGATGCCCATACCGAAGAATAATCCGCCATTTTGTGCTGGCCACCATTTTGAATTTTGAATGACCCCACATAGCTTATTGTAATCTACTTGTCTTACCCTTTCATTTGATATCCATGTCGGGGGGTCCGGGAACACAATTGCAAAATTCGGCCGCCATCTTGGAACCGCCATGTTGATTTTTTCCAAAAATGGTTAAATTGCATTGTCACGCGAACTATACATATGTGCAAAATTTGAAGTTGATCGGTTATATGGAAGTGGGTAAAAATCAAGTTGAAAGGTTCAAGTTTTCGGTCTAATCTGGTAGTCGAACACGGTAATCGGGCCCGATAATCGGATCCGATAGTCGGATCCTAGTAAAAAAATAGCCTAAAACATGCCCAAGAAAATACTGAATCTTCCAGTGAAAGTCCCATCGCAATCGGATAAGCCGTTTCCGAGATTAGCCCGGACAAACAGACATACAGACATACAGACATACAGACAGACAAAAATTTTAAAAATACTTGATTTCGTGTTAATATCGTGTAAATAACCATATGAACTTAGAAAATGACAATTATTTTGAAATCACAGACAGACACTCCAATTATATTTATATAGATTGTGATTTCGTTCAGTTTGTAATTGCGTTTTTCTGCAATTCGCTCCATATATTTTTTCCAGTGAACTGGATTGCTAATCAATTTCAATTAACAGAGCTCTGGAAAAAAAAGTGTCAGCACTGGCAATCCTTTTGTCAGAGAAATATTTGCCAGTATTCTCTGCCAATGTAAACAGTGTGTCAGTGCACTGGCTACGAGTGCCAGCGAAAACTCGTATAGTTTAAACGCACCTTAACTTCCAAAACAAGAAGAATTCTACCTCCATTCATTTATGCGAAGGGGTTAATAACAGAAAGCAAATCCAAGGCCGATTTATTAGCATCTCTGTTCGCCCCGGTTCTCAAGCAGAACACCCATTCAATGGACGGAGTTTTGTTCAGGTTTCGCGAAGTGTATAAATTTATCTCCCTATGGTACTTAAGAAAAGTGCATCACCTTTGGCTAAACCTCTGAGCAAACTTTTGCCCTGTTATACTTCTCCGGGATTTATGCTAACTCTTGGAAACTAGCTCATGTTCACCCCATTCCTAAAAAAGATGAAGCCTACTTCCTTTTAAACTACCGCCCAATAGCAATTACATCTATTCTCTTCAAAATGATGGAGACAATTATCAATAGAAAGCTGATGACCTTGAATTTAAGAAAATTTTGCATGATAGACAGTATGGGTTCAGGCCCAAACGATCTACCGGCGACCTTATCGTGTGCCTTATGGTGTAGCCACACTACGCGGTCTTGGGTCGTACGCGCTTTTGCCTTTTTTTTCATATAGAGTTTTATGACTTTTTTACGACTTTTTTACGACTTTGTCCATGGTAAAGGCCGTGCGGCCAAACAACGCGGACAAAAGGCTGTGGTTAAAAAGGTACATTGTGCGTCCACACACTATGAGCTTTTCAAAAGCGCGTACGCCGTTTCAAATGAGAATTGATTTTTTCTCACTCATGACTCAGAAAATTAAAAGATCACGCGCGCTTTTGGCTGGCCGTACGACCAAAAGCGCGTGGATTCTAAGTCCGCGTAGTGAGGACGGGCCTTTACGGAGCATCTCAACCAAAGCATTCATCGGAGTCTGGTCTTGTTGCTCCAGATATTTTCAAGGATTTCGACAGAGTATGGCATTCCCCTCTGCTGTGTAAACTCCAAGTTATTGGTATCGACGCAATTCTAAGGAACTCGATTGAAAGCTTTCTTTCTAGCCGTTTAATTAAGGTAGTTAAATTCAACCCTCACTCCACCTCGGGCGGCGTTCCCCAAGGGTCGATTCTCTCACCTACCTCCTGCCTACATGGCAACTTTTTTCCTGCAAAACAAGACTAGCCAACTTGGCTCAGCCGCAAACACTGCAGTCCTGCTCTTCGTGCACATTACGGTTCAGAGGCTCGTTCTTAAATAGAACAACTCGATTGTGGAATTGTCTTCCACAGTCGATGTTTCCGAACTCATATAACATCTCAGAGTTACAACGCAAGATTAATCGACATCTACTCAAGCACCCTCCAGACCTCTAAGCTATCCTTTCTCTTCTTTCCTTTAAATCAAGCTTACTACTACATATTCCACCATGACTTGAACGACATGACGGACTGAACAAAGGGTGATTCCTAAGCTTGATGGTACTACATAAAAAAACACACCCACATTATTTATAACTTTACATTCCCAGTTTTCATTCATGTTAATGCCGTAAAATAATTCAAAACTTAGTAAATACACCCTGTATAACAACAAATATTCAGTTTAGTTAAGGTACAAAGACTGCGGAGGATGCTATTTGAGTATTCTACATACATAAATGTACATATGTATGTCAGTGGCAGATTCAAAGGGGGGAAATGAGGCATAGTGTTACAGTCAGGCCTAAAACAGACCTGAACACAGGTTTGTTTATACCCTTGACTGGCGGCACAGTGCAGTCAAAATAGACATTCAACTGCAGCATAAACCAAAAAAAAACTGAAAATTAGTGCAGCCCTTAAAAACATCATTCTAAATGAAATGTTGAATTTCTCCAACGATCGGTGGACAACAAAAACAATTATTCAAAAGGTCACAAAATCAGATTTTTGCAAATATGTATCAGTTTTTTGCATATATGTATCTCTTAAACGCTAAGTCGTATCATAAAATAGTTTTTACAAAGTTTCATTATCTAAAAAAATAAATAGTTTAAAAAATCTAAAATTCTAAAGGTAGACTGTTCCCATATACTGGCTGAAGCAATAAAGACTTTACATTCAAAATTATTTTTTACTTTTTAGTTCATTTTAAAATAAAAACGTATTTTTTAGATTTTTTAAACTATTTATTTTTATTTACTACTTTTAAATCTATTATATGTCTATTGTGTGGCGGCGGCCCTATTAAATATTAAATGACGGCACACAGGCTACCCTTTCATTTGATACCCATATCGAGGGGGTTGTAAAGAAAAAGGTAATCCGCCATTTTGTGTTGGCCGCAATTTTAAATTTGGAATGGAGCCACACAGCTAATTCTATTCTACTTGTCATACCCTTTCAGTTGATACCCATGTCGCGGCGTCGGGGAACACAATTGCAAAATTCTCCCGCCATCTTGGAACTACCATCATGATTTTTTTTACGAAATGGTTAGATTGCATTGTCATCCAAACTAAACGTGTATGCAAAATTTCAGCCCAATCGAAAACCGGGAGGTGGGTCAAATTTAACTTCCAAGATTTTTTTACATAGTTACAAGTTAAGCTAATATAAAGCGTATAAAAAAGATATTATACATTTGCCCGTACGAATTATCATTCATGAAATATCGCCGTTTTGAAAATTTAAAATACTCATATGGTCTCAGAGGTAGCCCTAATAAGGCATCCCGCCAGCTTAAACTATTCATAATAGGGTATCAAAGTTCCGCTTCGGTCTGGTCTTCACCTAGCGGATGGTGCACCTCTTTGTTCACCTGGTAGTTTGGTAGTGCCTGCGTCACAGCAATTCTTGGCTGGTTAGTAGGATTTACTTGTTTAAGGAGTATAACCAAACACTCCAACGAGTCTGTCTCCCCCTAACGCCGCACAGTGTGACGAGGCTATGGGACAAAACGGAAAAATATATGGGATTGAATATTGAATGTTAGAACCATAATCCTTGCAAACTAAAAATAATTTTCATGCATTTTGCGAAAAAGGACGAAAAAGGATTCAGGACCAAAAAAGGATATTCTCATTTGTAGACAGCTTAATGGACGGACTTTCATATACAATCATTAGAATTTGTCGATTATATTAACTTTAAGGAAATATAATTAATTATACGTACCAAGTTTGTATGGGAGTATATGAAAATTGAAAACTTCAAATGCGATTTTTAGAAGAAAAAATTTTTGTATTCAAATATAATGTAAAAAATTAATTTCATGATTCTGTATACACATTTTATTATATTATAATATTTACAATCAATATGGATTAAAATCAACATCAATTACATCGTCTTCGTACTCAGAATCTGTATAATCTTCATCTAAATCTAAGATATTTAACACGTCTTCATCTTTCGGAATTTCATTCTTTGCCTTTGCCCCGCCTAAAAACTTGATGTATGGGTCCGAAGAGAGGAACAGTCGCTTCATCAAATCTTCATTAGTAGCTATACGACCTGTTTTCCGAGTGTGTTCCAGTCGAAATCGCCGAACATCCTTTGTACGAGTTTCCTGTGCGTCTTCAGAAAACTTTCCAATTGGTAGAAGAAAATGCTTTATAACGTCTGACCCATGCATAAGTATCTTATGCACAGTTACAGGCATGGGGTACCAGTCATACAGGCTAACGTAGAGATTTGCTGTATCCTTAGTCAGTGCTTCAAATTTTCTGATGTTAATTGGTTGTCCTGATGTTAATGCCAATAAAATCGTCCTGAAATTTTTAATTAGTTAAGCATTAACTCCAGTAATTCTTGCACTTTTCTCCCATTCCAAGAAGAACTTTCTCGCCGTATTACCGTCATTGGTATTACCGAATCCTGCTAAAGGTTTATCCACATTCAACGCCATTTCCTTAGAAAACGCTTCCTGAATGGATTTCTTCCTATCATCGATCGCAGCTTTATTATCCTTGTTCTTCCTGTACACCTGCCACTCGAGTTTGTAACTAATATGAAGTAGGCACTGGAATGAGTTAATCCACGCATGAAGTGTGGATAATCCGTATCGGTAATTATCTTCCTTTGCAGATACCTGACTCGGGCCATCAGTTACAATAGAGTTCATTTGACCTGGCTTAGCTCCGCAAACGTAGCAACTTAGAATAGAGAACTACAGGAAAGGCCCTCGGGTATAAAATCCGTGTATGGGAGCGTAGTGAAATCGCTATCAGACAACTGTCAAATTGGTACAATTTCTTGTTAGTTAACTGTCAAATTTTCCCGCGGCACTTTCTTTAAAACGAGTTTTTCTATAAAATTTATTTACAGTTTTTCGCAAAAATTAATTAAAAAGAAGAAAGAAAGTTTAAAGAATTTGTTTTTGTCAATTAGAAGTTGTTACGAGTGAATTTTCAGTGAAAAAAAGAGCAATGAAGTGTGCAGTTTGAATTTCACTACGCTAAAATTCTCCGAGGGCCCTTCCTGTAGTTTTGTATTCTAAGCGTAGCAATTAGCCGAACCTTTATTACCGGTAATATGGTTAATGACTTTCTGATCAACCATGGTCATAAACATATTATGTTTAATGGTTTTACCGGCAATTATCGTATTCTGAAGAAGCCGAATCTTTTCTTCTATTGCAGTAACCTCCTGGCGAACCAATGACTCACTTTCCTTTTCAAATATAAATTTTATGGGCCGGCAATAATCTCTAGAGCTCGGTGTAGCATTTTTCCAAATTATAGTTCCGTCCGAATATTGCAGTTCAATAGGGACCATCGACATCATAAATAGGCTGGTGTCGGTTCCACTTCTGTCACCAAGTCTTTGTTTATACATACTGTGCCCAGAACTGCCATCACATCCCCATTTTGAAATTAGTGTTAAGTCCTGATTGTCGTCATCGCGCAGGTCAACTATTTTTACGACACTTTCCACTGTTTTATCCATAAGTGCTTGCAAATTGCATTCTGCTGATTTCTCACTTATAGTAAATTCGCTATCTTCTGGCAGAAAACTTTCTCTCATTTGTTTCAGTTTATAATAAGAGGGAAATATATCATGTCCGATCTCTTTACATTTGTTTCGGAGGTAGTTGTACTTTTCGACACTTAGACCAAGATGGTACATAATAGTTAGAGCAGTCTCTTCGGTGAATGCGGCTGATGGGCAGCTCGAAAGGGTCCTACTCATGGTCTTGCCCTTAGTCGGTGAGTTTTCCAACTTATCCAACACATCTACAGCACTAAGTTCACCTTCCGCATGAAGTGATTTTCTTGACGCCGATAACAATTCTTCCGATCCAAATTTTTTAAATGTTCGCAGACGGTTCCTTTTTTGTCGATCTCTGAGGGAACTAAATTCACCACTTGGAGGACGACCACGCTTCGACGGACCGGGCTGTTTGTCCTGATCTTCGAACACCTCATCCTCCATCTCGTCCTTATCGCCTTTCAAAGTGAAACTGAAAACCTTAGCCAAATAATCAGAATTTTTTTCTTCAAAACGATCCCAATGTTTGCCACACCCGATGAATTTCTTATTTAAATTCAAAAATTCAAGTCGTATAAAGTCCTGGACGTCGAACGTATCCTCCAGTACAAAACCTTCAGGTATTCGGGTCAAAATTTTGGTGAACAAATCTTCCACAGCTTCATTTTTCGATGAATTTCGACGTGCCTCCATGAAATCTTTTCCGCTGATTTTAACGACGCATTCTGAAAAATATTAAAAAAAATTAATTTGCGAGGGTTTGCGAAGGCACCACTATATGTTATTGGAAACTACATTAGCTGTACTAAAATGTGTAGAAGACCACATTTGTACCATATTTTACCATTTTTTTAAAAGCTTAAAGGAACTTCTGCGATTGAATTAAAAGTGATAATTTTTATATGATTTTTTTAATGTTCAGCAAAATTGTTATATATCAGTCTTATTTAAATAATTTTAATGAAATAATACTATACATACCATAAACTGTTGGATTCATTATGATAAAAAATTTACTTTCACTTTGTTTTCGTACAGAACTTGTTGAAACTTCGCACACAAATTTCTAACTGATTGAAATAGAATTTGCGTGCGACCTTAACTACAACTTTCAGTTGGAATTTTTCGGTCCTGGAAGGGATATTCCAGGAATTATCACTTTACTTTTGTACATTGGGTATATGTGAAAGAAGTTCAGGACATTTCATTGGTATTCGTGAAAAATGATTTATTTCCGATTTTCAATACCTTTCGTCACACTGTGCGCCGACGACGATTGTGGCTCAGTCTGCTGCAATCCCTGTATTCTTCATTTTTTGAGAATTTTGCGATTAACAATGTTTTTTCTTCTTGTGAGTTATTTTATTCTTAGCGAGTCAAGTTTTTTACTATAATTTTTAGCTGTACAACGAATACTATTTCAGATAACATCCCAGCAGGAAAAAGAGGCCTCCTCGAGTAATATTGGATGTCTCCTATGAGAGGTATTAATACCTCCGAAATATCTACCTTTGCCATGATTTGAACATTAGCATGTCATTGGAAGGGAGGGTTCCTTCTGATGTCCAAAAAAGTCTAAAGGGAGTACTCCTATAGAACCCCAAATATAGTTAAGTTGGAGTACTCCCGTAAAACAAGCTGTACACTGAAATTGGAGATATCGTCTTGAGTTCCAAGGGGCTATGAAATGGAGGCCTTCTTTTTAGCTTTCAAATATTTCTGCGAAAATATGGCATAAGAAAAGAATATATTTACGTAATTAAAATATTTTTAATTTAACATTATTTTTAACAAATTAGTTAACTCATTTTGTTGATTTTAATTTGTAAGTTTTTCTATAAAGTTTTCCTTTCTCTGACGCAACGGCTGCTTTCATTGATTGCTCAAATTGGCTAAAACCAAATTGACTGCTTTTTACTGCTTCTATAACACATAGCGATTTTTTATAAATGCCAAAAAATATTAAATTTATAATATAAAATAATAAATTTAATGTAATCCCAATTAAATTTCAGAATTATTTCTTGGGTGAATATTTGCCCAAAAACTTCAGGCATTTTCACCTCCCCAATAAATTCGTTTATATAGTCGACCTGCAAAAAAATTAGGGCAGTTGTATCAATGACATAAAATAAGATGTAACCAAATAAGTGAGAAACTTACCACATGACATCTTCTTTTTCTAATTTATTAAATTTATTAAGTGTAACTTTTTGAAGGACGCAAATAACATTTTTTTCACTGCACTTCGCGCTGCGGTTAGATTCAGAATAACGCAGTCTGAATAAGGCTAGCGACATACGATTAGGTTTTTACCGGACCGGTTTTTTCGTGCCAAAATGGAACCCAAGCAATTAGATTAGCTGCGACATACGTTAAGCCTTAACCTTTCGGTTTTAACCTTAACGGTTAAGGTTAAAACCGAAACGGTTTCAGAACAAGCCAGAGACAAACAAAACCGGAGACGGTTAGCCGTACCGGGGAAACCTAATCGTATGTCGCTAGCCTAAAGCAGAAGCACTTGCGAGAACGAAATAGTAAAAAAGCAGAAAAGGAGCTCTTCATCTAATGAAACATAAACGCAGTCCACGGTATAAACTCTCTAATCAATGACTAAAAACCTATTTGGTATGGCTCCTTTATTCATCCTCTAGGGAGGGGGTGTTCAAATTTCCTGCTACAGATTTGGAGATCCGTCCCTGTGTGTGCATAGTAACTATTACTACTTACTAGGGGCGGTGTCTTAGACTCACAAGGGAACTCCCTTTGGTGTCAAACGCGCAGAGCTGGCTTAAATTTTTTTTCTGGTTCTTCTTATCAAAACAAAGCTAAAAATGCATATCACAAGCCCTACCTTGTTGATATTTTTTTATACCGATTTTTTAATTGTTTACTTTTACAATAAATTGCAATTTTAAAGTAAAAATTCAAACTGTTCTAATTTACAGATCAAATTGAAGCTCGACATTTTTACTTATCAAATCTGACATAAATAAATTTTTTGTTGCATACCAGAGGGCGCTGTCTTGTCAAAAAGCAAATATGTAACAATCAATCGAGATGAAATCATAACATTCGGACTTCCTCGCGTACGAGCACTTTGTTTTTCGCGGAAAAAGTGCAAAGTTTTGTTTTCAAATTATGCCGTTCCTGGTCCTGATAAGTCCAAATCTCGAGCTTCAATTTGATCTGTAACTCGGCAGGTTTGGAAGAAGTTATGGAAAAATTAGAAAATTAGGTATAAAAAAAATATCAACAAGGTAGGGGTTGTGATATGCATTTTTAGCTTTGTTTTTATAAGAAGAACCAGAAAAAAAATGGAAGCCAGCTCTGCGCGTTTGACACCAAAGGGAGTTCCCTTGTCAGAGCCAGTTTTCATACACTAAGGGCCGGTTTCATAGTCATACTTAAATATTCCGTAAACTTAAGTAAATTTTTTCACATAAGTTATACTTAAGTCAAATTCGGTTTCACAGTGCATTTTTTTCTTCTTCTTACTATTATATTTGTTTCTTACGGCAGCCCTTCAATATTGTAAATTACGAAGTTATAATAGCCAGTATGAATTAGAAATTAAAAAAAAAACAAATAAAATAAAGAAAAATGTGTTAAATTCATATTTGAGTATAATATCAATTAGGGCACGAGTTCCATTACTGTAAAAACTCCTTTAATTCGCGTTTTAAATCAAATGAACTAGCAATCAACTGACATTGGAATTTTCTATGCATACTAACTTAAGAAAAACTTAAGTCTACGGAAACTGCCACTTAAGTTATACTTAAGTAAATCTTAACTTGCAACTGTGAAACCCCTATGCATACTTAAGTGTAACTTAAGTTAATTTCTATACTTAAGCTCTCACTGTGAAACCGGCCCTAAGTCCTAAATCTTGCAAAATTTTAAGATAATCTTGTTCCCACATTATATTCTGCATGAATGGATGAATACAAGATTTCCAATCTTTTCCAGAAGACATCATGCTCGATTGACTAACGAAGCAATATCAATTTTAATTAGTATTCTATGAAATATGTACATTCTAAATAATGTTTCCAAAAAGCTACTAATATTTTGGTACAAATGTATTTTTATTTACTTAACATAAGTATGGGTCATTCTACGTTAAGAGGTTTTGAGTCCATAGAGGATGCGGCCAAGGAGAAAAGTTGGAGCTTTTTGATGAATCACATATATTACGATTTTAGTCTCTTTTATGTACACATTCATGTACGGGCAAGTCACTTTATCCATATTTAGTTACTTTTCAGAAGGCCAGGGTAAATACATCAGGCAGGGTAGAGACACTTTTTTGGATCCTCAATGTTACATGACACCTGATGAACACGCAAAGTACCAGGAAAAGTCTTGATGTGTTTTTTGGCACTAACAAGCAAAGCGTCTTTCTCTAGGACAGGCGTGCTCAACCTAAATAAGCTTAGGAGCTACTTTTTTTTCTCTTAACGTATAGCGATCGACCTTACGTGAAATTTTATTTTAATAAGTCAATTATAAAAAAAATGCATAATACAATATTTAAAGTAAATTATTTAATTTAAGATTTTTAGTTTAACATTCAAACAACATTTTATTAGTGAGATGTTTGACATTGAATATTTTCAGCAATTTTCAAGTAGTTCGGTTCGTAATTGCTAATAGCTAAGCATAAGCAGTCGTCCATATGTTTATCAGTTAACCTTGTACGATATTTTGATTTTATGTAATTCATGTGAGAGAATGATGATTCACATAAATATGTGGAGGCGAAACAAGAATGTATTCTATGATAAGCATCTTTCAAAAGTGGATATCTTTCAATGCTGATATATTTCCATATATCAAGTTGATCTCGCGATTTCAGGGCAATGTCGCTTTGCAACTCAACCAGTTGCAATTCCAAGCCACAGACGTCTATTCTGAATAATTCCGAAATTAGTTTAGCCACATTTTCAACCTTTATTTTATTTAATGGCGAAGTAAAAAAAGAAGCGATTGGCCGAAGCTTTTCAAATTCTGTAAATCTGTGTTGAAATTGTACAAAAATTTCTTGTAACATATTACCCAATTCGTCATAACTATAAACTTCTATGTTTGAGCCAATTTCATCTTTAAGATTTGTAAAGTGTTTTAGATCTTTTTACACGACTGCCCCAAAAAAAGGAGTGTAATGTGTTTAGGTTTGTTGTGTGTATGTACGTTGTTTTCTACCACCATAACTTCTAAACCCCTGAACGGATTTAGATGACTGGGGTACCGTTAGAATCGTTTAATGAGTCTGAGTAACATAGGCTAGGTTAATTTTTATAAAAACAATATGGCGGCCGTCAGACGCAATTTACATAACGCCCAATTTAATTTTTTTTTCTGATTGGGTCAATATGGGTATCAAACGAAAGGTAAAATTGAGACGATTTCAAATATATATAACACTTAATAGATATGTGTTAAATGATCGCGAATTTAAGGCTTAAATTAAATTAAATTACTCAAAACGTCTTTTATTAACCCATCACCACGAATGAACACTTAATAGTTAAGCCTAGTATGCTGTTGAGGCGAAATTAAAATTCCCTAAACAAACGCTATGTAACACGACTGCCCCAAAAAGGAGTGTAATGTTTTCAGGATTCATGTATGTATGTTTGTATGTTTCTTTGTTCCACCATGACTTCTAAACGCCTGAACGGATTTAGATCGCTGGAGTACCGTTAGAATCGTTTAGTGAGCCCGAGTAACATAGGCTTTAATTTTTAAAAAAAACAGTATGGCGGCCGTCAGACCCAATTTACGTCACACCCGATTTATTTTTTTCTTCTTCTGATCGGGTCAATATGGGTATCAAATGAAAGGCCTCATTGAGACGATTTCTGCCTAATCTATCAGCGTGTCTAAATTTAGATAGAATAAATCAAACTTCGATAACTTTACTTTTGCATTAAAACTGTATCTCAATAGTTGTAAGTGCTATAATAATAAGAAGTAAAATAAAATCACTTAATAAAAACTACATTGGTTTACGAATTATAATCACTAAAATATCATAAAATAAAAAACAAAATAATTAAAAAATTAAAAAACACGACGCCGAATTAAAAAATGAACTAAAAAGTCAAAAACAAGTTTTAAGTACTAATGTAAGACAGAAACAAGGTAGAAGATATTTTATTTATTTTGTTAAGTATCACACAACTATCGTATATGTATAATATGTATTTTTGCAGCCGGGGTACAAAATGTTACGAGAATAAGTACAATTAAAACTGTACCCGACTGAAAAAATACAGATTATACATATATGATAGTTGTGTGATACTTAACAAAATAAATAAAATATCTTCTACCTTGTTTCTGTCTTACATTAGTACTTAAAACTTGTTTTTGACTTTTTAGTTCATTTTTTAATTCGGCGTCGTGTTTTTTAATTTTTTAATTATTTTGTTTTTTTTATCTAATTGAGCTATCCACATTTCCAATTTTGTTTTGAATGTATCAACAGCGGTAATCATGTCAGCAATAGTTTTGTTCTTTCCTTGTAAATCTAGATTTAATTCGTTTAATTTCGATGTGATATCCGTTAAGAATGCTAGTTTTTGCAACCATATCTTATCTTCAAGTAGTTCAGCATAAGGATCATTTCTTTCAGCCAGAAAATATTTTATGTGAGGCAATAATTTCCGAAATCTTTCTAAAATTGCTCCTTTGCTCAACCATCTTACTGCATTATGCAGAAGCAAATCTCCATAATCTGCATCAACACTCTCTAGAAGGGATTGAAACAATCTTCTTTGTAGAGCCTTCGCTAGAATAGAATTGATTATTTTTATAGTTGTTTTCATAACATCATCGAGATTCAACAATTTTCCACATAATGATTGTTGGTGTATTATGCAGTGGTAAGAAAGAAAATCAGGAAAATCATTGTCCCTTTTACAAAATGCTAAACATCCACTTTCGCAGCCTACCATAGAAGGCGCTCCATCTGTAGTAATGGACACGAGTTTCTTTAGTGGAATATTTTCAGATATTAGGAAGTCTTTCAGAACATTGTAGATGTCCTCTCCTCTAGTTCGTTCTTTCACAGGAAGAATTTTGAGGTATTCTTCTTTTACTGTTGAATCTGAAAATACAAAGCGTACAAATATGCTTAGCTGGGACATATCGGAATTATCAGTAGACTCATCAAATTGAAGTGAAAACCAATCACAATTTTCAAAATCCAGTTTAAGTTGAGATCGTAAATCGTTTGCTATGGTTTCAACTCGTCTTGTTACAGGGTGTCTTGAAAGCTGCATGTCTTTGATGGCGTCAACAATCTCCTTTTTATTTTTAAAGTTTTCAAATAAACTATCAGTAGCCGCCAAAAATGCTTCATTAAATATCTCACCATCTGTAAATGGTTTTTTATGCTGTATAAACAATCGACTCACACGTAGAGATGCCATAGTTGCCATTTTGGGCTTAGTGCAAATTTTTCTAAACATAGATTGTTCAAAATTCAAAGATGTTTTTAATCTTTGTAGTTCAGATTTTCTTGTCAAAGATTTCGGAGGAAAATCTCGATTGAACTTGGCATGTGCAATAACAAAGTGCCCATTAAAATTTTCTCTTTTCGGTAAAGCTACTATCGAACCGCAAATTAAACAAGTTCACTTATCTTTATTCATAATGAATAGAAATTCTTCTTCCCAATCGCAATTAAAATGGTATGTTTTGGATTTTTTATTACTTCTCGATTGAGTACTCATGATGAATTCTGGGTATAAATATTTAAATTGTTAGCACAAAGTACAAATACAAAGCTAATATTCTTACCAAGTAATTTGTAAAATTAATCACTCTACACAACTGCAAATATACCAATGAATGCAACTTAAAAAAATCACTATTGAAAAATATATTAATTAACCAAGTTATTTAGAAAATAACAAAAAACGTTTACCAAGGAATTTGTAACAAACCACTTTGCACGATATGAAAATTACTTATGAATCGCAACTCAAAAAACTACTTAACTTTAAATAGGCACCAGTAAATTTTTAAATATAACGCTTTTAGACCAAAAAATATAACTTTTTTTGTTTTATAAAACAATTTCTACATTCGCCTCTTATAACTTTTTCGTGACATTTCGTTTCTATTCAGCATAGTATACTAGGTTTAACTAAAAAAAATTTTTAAATTTTTAATGATTTCTTTTTACAATTTTTTCTAAAAATTTAATAATTAAGTTTTATAATTAATAAAGCGATCGACCTAAAATTCTCATGCGATCGACCAGTCGATCGCGATCGACGGGTTGAGCACACCTGCTCTAGGATATTTTTGTCGTCAATAAGGAGACCATTGATGCTAGGACAGCATCTGATAATTCGCTCAGAGATGCTATGTCACGGCCACTACCCACCAATCGGTCTGCTGATCTCTTACAGACAGCACCGACACCATGAGGAGCCCCCTTACCATGCCTGGCTGCATGGTAATTCCAAGTAAAGCATATTAAGTTTGGGGGAAATTCGGTCAAATGAGTGACAAGAAAGTAAAACATACATATATTTGTTGCGGTATTGTGTCACAGGTCCATAGCTCCAAAAATGCAGGATTGCCACTTCTGGTGGCAAGCTGTTCAAAATCGGCTGTAAGTGAGCTCATATAGCTGGAGGTGAATGTAACAAATTTTGTGACATAGAACAATAGCATGTCACCTTTACTTCACCTGATGCCTCTTCTTTTGTATAAGTCAAACGCATAAGCGCAAACATCTTATGATCCACATTCTCTCCCCTGGTCAGTGAGTATCTCCCCTGGTAGTTAGCTAGGGGAGAGACGTTTTCGTGACAAATTTAAAATTTTTAACTGACATAAGTTAATATTGGGTTAATCATATATCACACCTCCACTATTACAGTATTGTTGAATTTAGGCAGTAGATTCAAAAAAAATAAGGGTAATTTTATAAATTTTACGACTGACC
Organism: Thereva nobilitata; assembly: GCA_963855945.1. NCBI lineage: Eukaryota > Metazoa > Arthropoda > Insecta > Diptera > Therevidae > Thereva > Thereva nobilitata. The sequence goes on from OY979694.1 coordinate 144,913,801, forward strand.
AGGGGAAAGACACGATCACCTTGCGAAACCACTGCAACGCACTGTCGCGTCGTCCCAACTAACAAATGACAGCGATTTAACGGCTCCTGTGTTTAGTGTTACTAACTTCACGTTGACACAGGTCCGTGAGCGCCATTTAGAATATGGCCATCTAATACTTCTATTTACATTAACGGGCCAAAATTCGCCAGGGTAGATACACAAAAAAAGCTGGACAAAAAATAAGTTCGAAAATTATTGAAAATAAACAAATATTTTTGTATTTTCCCTTTATAATACTTAAATATACTTGTTTAAGTTCATGCTAAAATAACTCAAATTAAACAACGGCGACAAGGAAGGTATATACTGTCTGCATGTTTAATTAAAAACGTCAAAGGGACAGGCCAGGGTAGAGACTTTTTCAGACTTAAATTTGGAATTTCAGGAAAATGTACTTTAATTGTGCATTTAATCATAATGGTATTTCTAAAATGCATTAAGATGCTGTGATTTATTGCATAAAATGACAACATGTAGCATAAAAATGCTATTTTATAATGGATGCCGTACACATTATCTCTTATCGTAGAATGACCCGTATATAATGTATGTACTTTTCATCTTTCTGTTATTTTTAAGCTGAAAAGAAAATTTTATGCCTACATTATTACTATTGACTCTGTTCTTATATGTGTATACATAGGTATATATATCCGGATGCAAGGAATTCTGTTACACTTGTGCACATTTACGGAACGAAGCAGCGAAGCAAACGAATAACCGTTAGGCACGCAACCTCCACAGGCCCCCCTTCATTAACAATGCTTAAGCGTGTTGATTGAAAGTTGTATGTGCAGTTTTAATTGTTCTGACTTATTATTTTAGTATAAAAACGTTGCAAATACTCAAACGAAATTATGAATTATTTATAAGTGCATGAGAATTCGTTCACAACTTTGTGTTGGTGAAAGTTGAGTCTCTATACATATTAATGCAGTATTTATTAAGAAGCAATTGGATTGGCTTAGTTCTTATAGTCATGTTCTTATTTTTATAATAATAAATTAATTTAATAGTTTGAATGAATTGAATCTATTAAAACCTCCTGGAAATTTTAAAGGTGACCAATTACTATCTTCTTCGTAATAATTTATTTTTACGAAATATTCTTTTTGGCGGAAATGGTAATAGCTGTTCTTTTTCAGGTAGACTACTTCTCCGCTCCGATATTTATGAGTCCCGTGCTAAAGTGGTTCTGCGAGATCTCACTGTGACAGTCACGAAATTGTTGAAGTAAAAATTCCCAAGCCGAAAAGATAAAAAGATAACCGCAGTGTAGTTATAAAGTTGTTTTTATTTTGTTATGATTTATTTTTGCTTTTGTATGCTTGTTACTTATTTAAAGGGATGATTTTAATCTTGTGAAGAAATAGACATTCTATAGGAGATTTTTTTAAATAATAGAGCCGTATTAAAGGTACATTGATTCTTTCATTAATCACTCAATCTAAGTCAGCAACACTCGACCAACTCGTTCGCTGGTCCAATTCGCGTTTACACATTTAGCAGCGATAGCATAAAGCTTCTATTTAGTTAATTAATTTATCTTTTAATTTGATTGACTTGGCGGTGCGAGTTGAAATCCGAAAATGAGCTTTTAAAGTTTCCGGCAGGCATGTAGTGACAAAACAAATTACCGTGTAACTGTGAACGCCTGTCCTAACCTGCAAGTTTAAATTTGCAACAAATCTGCAATATTCAAATTTATTAAAAAAACATCACGTTCAGATTTACTAAGAAATGCCGGGATTTCCATTTGCTGACCGTAGGGCCCCGTTTAGATTTACCAAACAAGTAAAATTCCGCGTTCAAATTTACCTAATTCTCAAATAAAACATTTAAGTCAACGACGCACAGTGGGCTTCCAGGCTTGGGAATTATTTGTCCAAAAAATGAGCTATTTGCACCACTGTGCGATGCTTGACCCGGTAGATTTTGATTAAGAATTCCCTCATGAATATACTTCAATCCAGTACGATTAAAGCAATCCGGTGTCAATAGCACGCTTTTACCTATTAATATTTTATAACCCTAAGCTCTTGTCGGAGGTTTGGTCTATCTTGCTGTCGCATTTAATAAACTACCGCATGAGACTCCGAAGATGTGAGTGAAGATCATAGAAGTCTAAGGCTGCGGTTATGCTAGCTGATAGTTCGTGATAGAGCTGGTGCCAGCTGTTACAAGAAAATTAAATTAAAGCACCCATTCAGAGTACTTAGGCTAAAACTTTCAAGATTTCACACGTTCATGAAACTTCATGACAGCTTGATAACTAATCGAATTCATTTGATTAGCTGGCACCTGTTGAGTAGATTCCTAAAATCGATCTTCATCTCGCCTGAAATTATGGAACTCGCCGTGTGAAGTAGGTGAAGAATTGCACTATTTGGAATTCATGCTCTTCCAACTTGATTATGGACCAAATGCTAGTTCATCTTGCAAACGGAGACATCATTTACTTTGTTTTACTTTCATTAATGTGCAAGCCAGTTTTCGAGCCAGCCCCTCATACTGAGTGAAAGCACATAGGGCTATCCTATTTTACAGGATAGTGAAGAATATCTGATACGCGGTACTCAACAATACAATACCGCGATAATTGCTACACGCGGTTATGTCTCCTATATTATGTACATGTACGGACAAGTTTGTAATTTCCTTGCACACTGGTATTGGCTTATGATAGCGAAGAAAACCTTATTCGCAGTACTCAAAAACGATATATCGCGATCGTTGCTGCATGCTACGAAAAACCCTATTTTTATTTTCAAGCTTTTAACCCATTTAAAACGCGGGGTATGACGCTCTGAACGCCCCACGTATCGAGACAACTTGTACTTTAGGATTTTTGGGGGTCGGCGCCCAAAAATGGTCGGAATATCCCAAATAATGCTCGGGAATGTGCAAATTGTGCCGAAAATTGGCCAACATAGTGCGTCTATAAAAACTGAGCTCAAAGTGTATGGTAACGGGTGAAGAGAAGGGGCGTAAACCACCCCTAAATTAACATAAAGATGGAAATTTTTTTTTTTTATGTAAGCTATGTGACGTCATTTTAAATACAATATGGCGGCCACCACAAAATGGCTGATTACCTTTTTCTGTACAACCCCCCGACATGGGTATCAAATGAAAGAAAATGGCGAGTAGAATACAGTAAGGTATGTGACGTAATTTTAAATCCAATTTAGCAGCCACCACAAAATGACGGATTACCTTTTCCTTTACAAATCCCCGACATGGGTATCAAATGAAAGAGAATGACGAGTACAATACAGTAAGCTATGTGACGTTATTTTTAGTCCAATATGGCGGCCACCACAAAATGGCGCATTACCTTTTACTGTACAACCCCAGATATGGGTATCAAATGAAGGGTTATGTTAAGTAGAATACAATTAGCTGTGTGTCGTCAATTCAAGTGAAAAAACAAAGCTTAAAATGAAAAGAATGAAAAAAAATTAAAGAACAAAATCAAAGCGAAATAGAAAAAAATAAAAAAAAATTTTAAAAGCAAACTTTTATTAAATAAACTACAAAATATTAAATAATAAAAAATGGCTTCGTTCACCTTATTAACGCATGTTAAATGTTTAAAATTTTTTTATTATTTAATATTTTGTAGTTTATCTAAAAAAAGCTTGTTTTTATAAATTCCTTTAATTTTTTTCTATGCCTCTTTTCCCTCTTTTTTTAGAGCCTTATTTTGCTCTGTTGTTTTTAATTTTATTAATTAGTCAAGGTGCGTTCATATCCCCCTAAAGCCCGGTACCCACTTGTTGCAAACCGGCGCACACTGGGACAGATAGCAAATTTACGACGACAAAAATAATAACACCCAATTCTCTCGAAAAGTTTCGAGTGAAAATAAAACAAAAAAACAGTTGTTCAATATTTTTTAAAAATCTATCTGACAATATAGAAATTGACTGACCCCTCGCTCCACCCCCTTTGGGGGCTAGGCGTAACTCTAAAATTTCAACTGGCAACCCCCATTTTTTTTCATGGATTCTGATTCTCCGAAGAGAAATATGAAACTTTTACCTGAAATTTTTTTTTATCCGAAGCCCCCCTGGACCCCCAAAAATCATCAAAAATCAAAATTATTCCCAAAAATCATTCATTTTCATATTTCTCTTCGGAGAATCAGAATCCGTGAAAAAAAATCTTGATTGCCATTTGAAATTTTAGAGTTACCTCACGCCCCCAAATAGGGGTAGCGCGGGTCGTCAATTTCTGTATGGTCAGATAGATTTACAAAAAATATTGAACACGTGTTGTTTTTTTCATTCGAAACTTTCCGAGAGAATTGGGTGGCACGGGTGGTTTGAAACACCCTATATATGTCGTATAATATGTCGATTAACATATATGTATTATAAAATGAACCAGTATTATTACTGCTGTGCTGTATTACAATCATTGCTACTACAACCACCTTCTTTTGGTTGGTCTACAACAAGATTCATTTCGCTGTAAAAGTCCTGTGCTATTTTATTTTTTCTTTGTTTTAATTTCTCTTGCGCTTCCTTGCCGCTGGACTGCCATTGTTTTGTGTCCAATTTATATGCGATATGCAACAGATATTCATAACATCTCAGCTAAGCGTGCAAAGCAGACATACCGACTTTGTATGTACTTTCATCACAGGTAGGGTATGCCGTATGTATGGTAGTATGGTCGCCACGACTACCTAGAAAAAAGGGTCTGTTTTACAAAGGGGGAAATATGGGGACCGCTTTATGGATTTTTTGAAATCATTCTGTGGCCACAAGCGATAATCGCTTAAGTCTAAATTTGTGATTTTGAGAAATCGTAAATTAAAGATAAAATTTGTTTTGTGAAAAAAGTAGGAGATATAAGGGATTTAATTTTTATTCTAAATTAAAGTTTGGAACAAGTTAAAGGAAATGTATGAAAATCAATAATACTAAATCATTTTTTTTACAGAAAAAATTCAAAAATTAATTAAAGGCGATTATATAAAATTTAGAAACTTGAATTTCAAATTTCTATATCGACTTTGGCGTTTATTGTAAACACAAAATACTGTCTTGTTGAAAATTAAATTAACTTATGTTTTTATTGAAAACTGAAATTTCGCTTTATTATGAGTTAAGCTGAAATGCAAGAAAAATTCATAATTATATTTTTGAAATACTTGTTTTATAATTTCAATTTATTTCATTTACATATGTATAAAAAAATTAAGTTTCTTCCATAACAATAAAAAAAACAATTCAATTCCTAAAGACTAAAAAAATAATTTTTAAAAAGTTTAATACTGTGTCGTGAGTGATATTATAACTCAGTATCCGAATCTTCCTCCACTAAATCTGGATGTATATCGGGTCCATCCATTGTTTCAAGACTTTTATAAAACGCGTGGAAACATGGGCTAATGAAAGGTAATAAGTCCTGGAGGTCCTTTTTCTTGTTTATATTAATTTTGATTTGCTCGTCAAGTTTAGGAACGCTGTCAAAACTCAGAGTATTAACACCTCGCTTGCGTATATTTAAAACTTTAAACGGTTAATTTTGGTTTAAAGAAGTTTTATAAAGAATTATCCCGAAATCTTTAGTGTATCTCAGCCATTTGACATTACGCCAAACAAATTTTTCATCATCTTCGTTCCTATTTCTCCACAAAAATTTGGATTTTACGAAAAGGCAAAAATTAAAAAAATCGTTCTTCTCCATTTCAATAACATTAAATTTATGTTTTATACCGACAGTTCTTATAAAATTATACCAATCGTGTTGGTGATGAATCGTTACGTCAGTTCGTTTTTTCCTTCTTTCAATAGCGGCGTGATCTACATCGCATTCCATATGTGTATGGCCTGGTTCCAAGAATTTATGATCTATAATTTCAATATTGTTTTGAATATGACAAGCCATTATAAACATTGCAGAAACATAGGAATTTTTATTTTGCCCAGCACATGAATCACTGTAAAACACTACGTGTTTTACTTGAGAGTGTATAAGCAGACCGTTTATATGTTTATAAAGGCAGGACGAAATCTGATTACCTCCACGACCAGATATAGCCTCGTGCCACATATAACAATGAGAAGTTCCTTCCACGCAATCATGAATAGTCAGATTGTATGTCCAAAGCTGCCTTTTGTAAAAAGAAACTGCGTTTCTCAGAAATGGAGTAGGCAAACATTGTTGCAAATCAAATGCAAAAACCTTATGTGTTGAATCGCTAGCTGCTAACAGTTTGTCAGTTCTTTTTGATTCATATGCTAGCTCTGCTTTATTATGGTGAAGAGATAGTTCACTTTGAAGCTCCTTTAAAGATCCGTCATCATTTTCAGTTTTAGCTATATTCATTTTCGCTTGAAATGTGTCACATTTACTGCAGGTATCTATCTTTGGTTTTTTGAATTTAATATTCATAGCTATTCAAAAAATTAGTAAAATCATTAACTATAAAAAAATTTACATACAAGGTTTGTACTTACACTTAAAAATTTGAGAATAGGTGGAGAGGCTAACTGCTGAAGATTGATATTTATCACAGTACAATCTATACATTTGAGCTAGTGATAAGCCGGCACTAAAACATTTACAACTTGAATCTCTTCTTGAATAATGACTTTCATAGGCCGGGAAACTGTTTATGTGATCTTTTACAGTTTCAACAAAGTTTGCAGATAATTTGTTATGGCCCCCTCCTGATCCCCGGTGATCACAAAATGCAGTATCAGGTTGTTCAAGTTTTTTTTTCACCACACTTTTCAGGAAGCTATCGGTTTCACCGAAACATTGCTTAAAGCACTTCTGGCATACTTCGATCTTCTGACCTTCATATTCCAAACAATAGTATATATGATGCTGTCGATTACGAGGTTTATCAGGATGAATTTTTAAGGATTGTGTTTTTTTTCCTGTATACTTATCAGAGCACCAATAAACAAAATTGTTTGGTTATATGTTCCCAAGGCCCAATATTTATCGAAAAATGTTTTCTGCATCGCCTCAGTAATTTTTTGCCTGCATCTTTTACGGCAGTCTGAGGTTAAAGGCATAAATTTCCTCGCTTCCACAATACGGCCTTTTGCATTTGTGTATGATTCACCTTTATTGCGTTTTTTTTGACATTTTTCTCATTGATTCGTTCCTATTATTCTCGATTTGTCTAGGCAATAATGTTTCATCAGCTTCTGCTTCTGAAGATAAACTTTGATCAGATAGCTGGAAATCAGGATCTTGAACAGAATCATCAGAATCAAAATCAAATAGTTTTCTTGAATTTTCCTGTTCTTTAGGATCACTGCAAAAAGCTTGATGTAAAATATTAAAATTTTCATAACTAAATCCATTAGCAGACGAATCAGTTTCATTTAAAACATTCGGTTCGAAATTCATAATTTGATCACTGTCACATTGTTTGTTCCCGGTATTAGAGCTAGCATCTTCATATTGTGTAAGCTGACTATCTGATTTTTAAAAACGAAATTCGCCGGTTATTATAAATATTAGTTCAGCTATAATTTTTTCATATTCAATGTGCATTTGTTACAGAAAACTTACCTTTTTCTCCAATTTTTTTCTGTGCTAACTTCGCCTTTCTCAAACCACGGGAGAACATTTTGCACTTTAATTTGTTTAAAATACTACTGTAAGGGCTATTTTTAATTTTATAATATTTAATAAAAACGTCAGCACTACTTGGCTATGTTCATTAAACTGAGTTCTTTTACTCACTAATCCATTGGACATATCAGCCTATATCGAGTATAACTGAGTTCTTTTACTCACTAACACATTGAACAAAACCGCCTACTTCGATTTAAATTATGAGTTTAAAAACCCACAGGTATGCATTAATCGCTTAACTAATAACAGTTTTTGATTATCTGTATTACCAGTTATACAATAACATCTTATCTCAACAAGAAAAATTATGAAGCGATATTCAAAATTTACAACAAACGCTTAACTCGACTTTAGCTACTCTTCAGATTCTATATTTTAAATGACACTTGTTGCTGGCATTGATACAAAATAATAACCTAAGTCAATATAAGCTGGTATTGAAAAACAATAAATGTGCTAATCATGTTCTCAAACAAATTTAAGCGGTTATTGCATATGCAACCCAGTGACGTTTAGACATAAGCGGTAATGTTTTTCAACCATAACTTTAGTTAGAGAAAGAGTAGGAGAACCAAATTTTGTGTGCATATGTACTTTAATATGAGGAGTACAGAGCTAGTAATAACTCAGTTTTGTCTAAACTCGACTTAAGCGGTTATCGCTTTTGGCCACAGCATTAATGTTTATTGCGTCTAAAAAATTTTAATTTCAAATGGAACTATGCGGAACTTTTTTTTAATAACTTGAAATTACAGTATGTAGGAGTCATTTATTTAATACTTAGAAAAACGTCTTGTATACTACATAAGTATTTTAATTTATTGACAAATTTTTGTAAATAGATACCTGTCGTTACTTCCTCTATGTTAAAATGCCACGACTCTTCAAAAAAATAACACAGAACAAGCGTAATAAGCCGATTCTCGCGTTGACCGTGCGCAGAAGGGGACATTTAGTGCGTGTTACCAGCTAATTATGTTATTATCTCGCCATTGTTTATTTCTAGTATTATGGAGTGGTTATTTAAGAATGCGTCCCAGTTAGTTTTAGTCAGTTAAAATGTAAAATTTTTTTTTATTTTTGTCGTCGTAAAGGGGAAATCCGTCCCAGTGTGCGGCGTCTCGTTTCCCCGTTCTTTAAACTTTTCTCTAAAAAAATTGCAATGCTCCGTTTCAAAATTTGCGAAAAGATACAATATGAACTCGATCTTTCATTAGTAGTGTAGTAGTGTAGTCGGGGATGCGCGCATCCCGTTGCCTTTTGCCCCTGCACCGTCCTCCACTATTTAGTGATCATTGGGCCAACGCACACGGCGCATAGTTATGGCACATAAAACCGGTTTTATAGAAGAGAGAGGGAAGGGAAAGAAAGAACTTAACGAAACAATTTTCACGCAAAACCAAAAGCGTATATTTCTTATGTCAAATCTTCTTCTTTCTGAGCTCAACATTTTCCCTCTGAAATTCTTTAATTATTCGCTTTTTGTTCATCAACCTGTTCAAGTGGTCTGAAAATTTTGTTTTTTTTGTGAGCTAATTGAAAAGAGTGATATTAAGAACTTTTTGTGACGTTTTTCTATTTGTCAACGAAATGAAAGCTATGACAACTAATTTTCATATGCACAAATACATTTAAAATTTCCTGTAAAGATTCAAGTTACTACACAAGATGCTATTACTTCGTCTGCGTTCCGAGGAGTGTAGTAAAACCGGTTTTATGTGCCATAACTATGATCTCGTGTGCGTTGGCCCATTGATAATAACGTGCGCGCACGCAAATTTCAAGAATTATTTTTATAAAATTTCAAATATGGAGTGGAATATAGAAAATATGATTCAATTTATTGACACCTTATAAAAAAAATGAAATCCTGTGGGATCGGAAACTTCCTGAATGCTATAATAAAATAAGAAAACAAGTGCAAATACACGCGGCTGCCACTTGCTGCTGCAATGACCTCGCATTGCACATACTGCAAGCATAAAGAGGTTAATCTAATCGGTTAAAGCCCGTTACCCACTTGTTGCAAACCAGCGTATGGTTTCAATTGTTGATTGATAAGAAGAAACGAACCCAAACAGCACTGTGTCCTCATTGTCACTGGAAATCAGACACTGACCAGATAACCGTATCGCACTCCCGCATCAATCGTGGTACAGGCTGGATGATTCGGAACGCATTGATGATACTCGGAAAATTTGGGTTCGTTTTTTCTTATCAATCAACAACAGGGATACTATACGCTGGTTTGCAACAAGTGGGTACCGGGCTTTAACCGATCAGATTAGCCTCTTTATGCTTGCAGTATGTGCAATGCGAGGTCATTGCGTGTTACCATGGACTCTTCGGTAGAATTTTTGAATCCTCGTTCTCTGAACTGTGCGACTTTATGTACGAGATTTTTCACCCAGGCTTCTTTTTTCCATCTGTAAACAATTTTTTCGTCCCTTTTATACTAATTATACTTATTGTCTCGGGCCGTATAGATGGAGTAAATAGTGCTAACTCCAGTATTTTAAAGCTACCGATTGGAGGTTTTAATCGTACTTCCACAATTCGGGACCCCATTAGCATTTAATTTTATTTGTGCCCTACTTGTTTTAACTTGTTAGCGTTATATAAGCATATTTTTCTTCATGTAGAAGGCGTATTCACAATAAAGTTTGATTTAACGTAATTTGCGTTCAACCACAAAAGGTATAATATGTAAACAATTTCAACAATTGGATTAAGAAAAAAGAAAACAATTAAAATTTTAACAACTTTATTGTAAGAACGGTCACTTAAAGCTGATTAATTATAAATTTTCATCTTTCATACTTCCTAAGCTTAGCTTAAAATTCTCAAACTCTGGATTCATGATTTGGAAACTGCAAGGCAATATGACCGTGGCTTTTGTCTGCGGTGTTAAGTTGACCGTGGCCTTTGTCTGGGGTTTTAAGTTTTATTTATACACAGAATTTTGGGATTAGAAGTCTCGTAGTTTTAATAACATCTTTTTGTTCTTCGGCCGGATCTAAAGATAACGAGCATGGAAGATATAATAATAAAAGCGGTAAAAATTATCTGAACTAGAATAGAGAACTTAATCCGAAACACTGAAAACACGGCAAAAAGCAAAGGGACAGCAGCGTTCTTAAAAGCGCGGATTCAACTGGTCGAAAGATAGTGGTCACAATGATGAACTGTTGGAAAACACCACGGAAGAACAGAGGGATAAAGTTAATATCCCATTATTTTTAGGATTTATGAATCGGCATGGAATATTTTAATAGCGCGCCATGAGAACAAACCAGTGGCGGTTCCTCTTTGGAAGCAAAGGAAGCACTGCTTCCCTTGACCAAATAGGCAACTTCATAAAAAATTAATTTAAATATATTAAGATTAATCAAAAACAAAATCTTAATATATTTCTTCATCTGGAAACACTAAGCAAGCAATGTACAGATTTTTTTATATAAAATGTACAATTCATACTACTGTATACAAAGAATAAAGCCTCGGCCACGATACGAGCGGAGACCGGTAGAGCGGCAATACTAAAGTGCCGCTCACCTCTAATCCGAACATTAAATTTTTGTGGTGCCGCTCGCCGCTCTTATCGTGGCCGAGGCTTAACATAACGTAGGGAAGCTGTAATATCTCCAGCTTCTTTGGCACCGAAAATCAACGTGAAAAGTCCAACACATTCAATTCAATTGAACTCACACTCACGCAAATGTTTGCGTTGATATAGGTCCTTCAGAAGCTGAACTAAAGCAGCTTCTTCGGAGCCGAATACCGGGATATGAGAAGTCGAACATAGACAAATTTTCTCTATCCACCATATTCTCTTGTTTTCTTGGTTTCGTTTTCTGGTATTCTGCTCTGGTTTCGCCTGCTGTGGAGTTGCTCTTGAAAATTTTGCTTCGAAATTTGTTTTGACTCTTAATATGAATTTTCGTTTGAGTCAATAAAAAAAGAGATCGATGATGGGTGAACTTTCTCTTTATTCTAATGGGGTGGCAGGAGGTGTGTCATGGAGGCTATACAAGGAGACAAAACTCCGTGTTGTCAATTTTCGTTTGATTATTGGTGGCGCTGCAGTCAAATGTACCCCAAAAAACATGGCCGATCGTATCTATCCGGTTAATGGTAAAGTGCGTTTATTACTAATATATTTTACGTTTAGCAACTTACAGCTGTTTACCAGCTTCTAAATTCTATTTTATATCAATGCCATTATTCGTAATTAATCAATTTTTGATATTTCCAATGAATTCTTATCAAATTCATGTGGGGTACATCCATAGAAATATAAACTAAACACGGAATGGCTGTAAACCAGATTAACCGTACCACAATTCCTGATGTGTTTGAGTTCACTTGGTAGTAGTGGTAAGGCAGTGCAGGCCAAAATATGCAGAAATAATAAGAGGGACGTTTTAAAAGCGGAGCGAATAAAATTCCTGGCATAAAATCTATGCCCCCCGAATATTGACTTAGCACGCCACCATTCACTCAAGAAGCTATCCCAGACAGTTCGGCAATTTGTGTCCCACTTGTGCACATTATTGCTGTCCTTTTAAACAAGCTACCTTTAGTGTGGTCGCTCACGTACAGGGTTTTTACACGACACAGCCGTTCCATGTTAGTTTATATTTCTATGGGTACATCGGACAAAGGTGACATCTGTGGCCAAAAATGAACTAGAAGTTTAGTTTCTTCTACCCATCCATTTCCTGTCATTTTCCCCATAAGAGTTTTGTCTCCTTGTATATTCTCCATAAGGTGTGTATTGAAGAAGCTGAAAATTTGTAGCTTCCATTTGTTTTTTATGATTCTCTTTAATGATGATTTAAAGGGATAGAGAGAGATTATTTTTTGTGAATTGTGTTATACAGTGGCGAACAAAAGTCAACGTACACCATATAAAATAGCGAAAATTCGTTTACTATAGCATAAAAAAATTGTGATATTACAAAATAAATAAGTACAATCCTCTGTACAAAAACATTATATTGAAATTGCATAATGAAATTGTTTCTACAAAAAATAATAATAAAAATTTTTAAGTGTACGTAGACTTTTGTTATTTGTGAATTCTGTATATTTCACTTTTTTGTTATTTTTTTTGTAGAAATAATTTATTATGGAATTTCAATAAAATGATTTGATACGTATATTGTGATATCACAGTTTTTTTCAATTTTTAAAAATAAAATAAAAATACGAATTTTCGCTATTTTGTATGGTGTACGTTGACCTCTGTTCGCCACTGTATGTATATATTACTATATTATTTTTTATTATATTAAAATAAAAAGAATATAGATTGGTAGTACGGGTTTCTACTTTTTGCATGGGGTTAATCACTTAATTCGTTTTCAAATTTGTTATTTTTCAGGTTTTCTAATTAAAGCCGCCGATACCTTTACTTTTATCGCTCGCGGGGTACATTAGCTTTGACGCCCTACGCATTGCTTCCCTTATCCTGAACCTTACGAACCGCCACTGGAACAAACTATTGTTAGTAAATGTCAACTTAGAATCATTGATCAGCCTATCGCCTATGTCAACTGAATCAATTAGCGAACTACGACGAGTTTTATATATCTTGTGCAACCGGTAAAAGCGTTAAAAAATTTGCAAAGACCAGTGAACCAATGGGATGATCGATTTATCTATTTCTTCACTAACAAGCTTGACGCTACAACAAAAACAATACATTTTTAAAAACCGGCTTCAGAAAAAAACCAATCCCGTGATGCACAAAAAAAGATGAAATAATTGTTTGTAATTATTTACAACATTAATCCAATCAGAAAGGATCTAGAAAGAAGAATAATTTTTGAAGACGGTGCCAGGTAGTAGGTAGTTGACTTTCATTGCACTAACTGTTGCTACGATAAGAATCGAGGCAGTAGCTAAATACTTTTTGCAGTTTTTTTTCGTATTTTCGGAGTCATTTAAAAAAACTTATTTAAAGGGGCCTATCCACTAGCGAGCATGCATGACATGCAAGAACGAGCTTTTAGATGAACGGGGTAGTGGAGATGAGTCCCCTCATCATCTCCACTTCCCCGTTTATCTAAAAGCTCGTTCTTGCAGGTCATGTATGCTCGATAGTGGATAGGCCCTTTAATATAAAACGAAATTCCCCGAACTAAATTGAAAAAGTATTCATTGTGAGAATATAAAGTCGATTGAAAAAAAAGTTGTCACAACCCAAAGAATCGAACTCGCGACCCCATGCACGAAAAGCAAGTTTCTAATCGCAGTGCTACGAAAGAGAGTTACAATCGGCTGACTAAATACGTAAATAAATCTTTTCAGAAACTGGTTTAAATAGCTTTTCAATTCAAAGGATAGTATATACTCTTACAATCTGCATGAGTATGCATAAAATTTCTCACCGAAGAACATTAATCCAATCAGAATAGATTTAGAAAGAAGAAAAAAAAGAAAAAAAACAAAATAATTAAAAAATTAAAAAACACGACGCCGAATTAAAAAATGAACTAAAAAGTCAAAAACAAGTTTTAAGTACTAATGTAAGACAGAAACAAGGTAGAAGATATTTTATTTATTTTGTTAAGTATCACACAACTATCGTATATGTATAATCTGTATTTTTTCAGTCGGGTACAGTTTTAATTGTACTTATTCTCGTAACATTTTGTACCCCGGCTGCAAAAATACAGATTATACATATACGATAGTTGTGTGATACTTAACAAAATAAATAAAATATCTTCTACCTTGTTTCTGTCTTACATTAGTACTTAAAACTTGTTTTTGACTTTTTAGTTCATTTTTTAATTCGGCGTCGTGTTTTTTAATTTTTTAATTATTTTGTTTTTTATTTTACGATATTTTAGTGATTATAATTCGTAAACCAATGTAGTTTTTATTAAGTGATTTTATTTTACTTCTTATTATTATAGCTGATAGATTAGGCAGAAATCGTCTCAATGAGACCTTTCATTTGATACCCATATTGACCCGATCAGAAGAAGAAAAAAATAAATCGGGTGTGACGTAAATTGGGTCTGACGGCCGCCATACTGTTTTTTTAAAAATTAAAGCCTATGTTACTCGGGCTCACTAAACGATTCTAACGGTACTCCAGCGATCTAAATCCGTTCAGGCGTTTAGAAGTTATGGTGGAACAAAGAAACATACCAACATACATACATGAATCCTGAAAACATTACACTCCTTTTTGGGGCAGTCGTGTTACATAGCGTTTGTTTAGGGAATTTTAATTTCGCCTCAACAGCATACTAGGCTTAACTATTAAGTGTTCATTCATGGTGATGGGTTAATAAAAGACGTTTTGAGTAATTTAATTTTATTTAAGCTTAAAATTCGCGATCATTTAACACATATCTATTAAGTGTTATTTATATTTGAAATCGTCTCAATTTTACCTTTCGTTTGATACCCATATTGACCCAATCAGAAAAAAAAAATTAAATTGGGCGTTATGTAAATTGCGTCTGACGGCCGCCATATTGTTTTTTTAAAAATTAACCTAGCCTATGTTACTCAGACTCATTAAACGATTCTAACGGTACCCCAGTCATCTAAATCCGTTCAGGGGTTTAGAAGTTATGGTGGTAGAAAACAACGTACATACACACAACAAACCTAAACACATTACACTCCTTTTTTTGGGGCAGTCGTGTAAAAAGAGTCGAACTGCCTGATCCGGGGTTTGAACCCGCAATGCTTACGCCGGTAGACTTTTACTTAGACGCTAGACTAAATGATTCTTAAGAGTTTGGCGACAATAAAGTAATTTGCTCGCTGCCTTTGAAAATATCTATCCGTTCAAGGTGTACTAATATTATCACTTTTTTATGCCTACCTTCGAACTTCTTTATCAGAATTAAAAAAATTGCACGGGACCACCGTGGGAAACTACCCTTTCATGCAAAAAAAGAAAAAAGAAAAAAAGCTATTGCGTTATAAAGTTATATGTGAACAGGACCGAAAAAAAGTACATTAAAGGCGCTGATACCAAGAGAGAAGAAATATGAAATAAAGTCAAGACACAATTATGTCCGTCGTATGACCCATTTGACTTCAGCAAATCATAATTGTAGTAGTTGCCATCGAAAAAATTGGATAATGTTCAGCGGCGTAACTACAGAATTTTTCTAACAAATCGAACTCAACGTTGGCGAAATTGTGTTAACACACGAAATATGGTTCTAGTGGTAACATCAGGCGGCGTTAGGCGGTAGTTCGTAAAAGCAAGTAGAAAGAGTTTTGATGGTACTTTTCCCATCTATAGAATAATTTATCTAAGGTTTATGTAATGCATATAGGTACATATGTATACTTGATTTATTTTAATACTTGTAAGTAGTTAGTTATTTTTATCATCTACCACGAAAATAATTACAATAAATGTATAAAAAAGTTAAAAAATCATACCATACTACAAACGTTCTGCGATGGAATTATCACATATTCCCAATGCCTCCCAATGCTTCGGATTTCTCAAGATATGTAAGTTCCTTCTCTACCCAGCCGCACTGGCTACAATCTACATCTCCTACATTCGGCCCCGCCTTGAATCCAATTCGTATATCTGGGAAGGCGCCCCAAAAACCACATTGGCTTGGCTGGACAGGGTGCAAAATCGGGTCATCAAAATGCTTGGTGATGGCACCTTCCGCGCCTATACAGGCTCTTTAAGCCACCGTAGGAATGTAACAGCGCTCTCTATACTCCATTGCTATTACTCTAGCGACTATTCCACTACAATTCAGAACCTAATGCCTGCACGGCAATATTTTTCCCGCAACACAAGACTAGCCCGCTCGGCCCACCCCAATCCTACAGTCCGGGTTTCGCGCATAAGTTCGCTTATGAATAGAACAACTCGACTGTGGATACTTACTACGTTTACATGCCTACTTGAAGTATACTTGAAGTAGTTTTCAAGTAACAAAATATGCATGTGAACTCGTACTGACTTCAAGTATACTTGAGTCAAGTAAATCACAAAAATTTGTTTGATTGACTTGAAAAAGCTCGTGTAAACGCTACTTGAATACTTGAAATTTTGCATGTGGTTTTTTTTCTTGGAACAAGAAGATAAAAACTGTAGTGAATGTATACTTTTGATACAATCTTTTTAAAGTTATTTATGCCATAATAAGGAGCTAGTTTCTGTTATAATAGGAAATTTCAAATGTCAGCTCAAGAAAATTTCAAGACATTTTGAAGTCAAGTAAGTGAACCGAAAACGCAACTTGAGTTTCAAGTAAATTTCAAGGCAAGAGCTCAGGTAAATCATGTAAACGTAATGTATGATACAGCTGAAGTGGAACAAAACGCATCGCAAGCATCATCTCAAAATACTTCCGCGCAAGCAACAACCATCTCTGTCAAACGTTCTGACGTCAGTCACATCTCACGCATCATATGCCAATGAGAGCAATGCATCTGTATTATTGGCAACTGCTTTAATAAGTGCATTCTCCTACCGGAAAAACACATAAGTCGAGCCCTTTAAGACCAAGGCTCTGAGACAAGCTTCATATCATCGTCAATAGTGAAAGCATCGAATCTGAGCACTACTACTGTAACAGTTTCCATATTCGGTATGGGACAGTTCGATGCGGGAGTTGAACAAAATAAGAGTTACCAAGTGAAAGCTTTTCTTCTAACCAGGATAAAACGTCTTATCGATTATAAGAAAATAATGGTCTCACATACAAGGATTGCCATTAGCTTGCTTATTATTCGGAGCCGACATTTATACTAATTTTCTGAGTGGCGAAGCAAGGCACGGCCCACATCTATTGCCCAAAACACGTCTTTAGGATAGATCGTATCTGATCTTGTTGATTCAGATACAGGAAATCGTAACGGTTTAGTCGCTAGTGCGTTTTGAATTTTTATTTTTAGAGTTTAATATTTCACCCTGTATTTTTGTGAGTTAGGAATCAGTGTACGCAGAATACTCACACCTATCTAAAACTGTAAAAGTCAAGGTTCTGCCCTATCAACTTCCAGAGTAATAATGCATCAAAGTCAAAATTTCGTTACAATACTGAATGGCACTTTCGAAAATACTGAATGGCACTTTATACTACAAGCAACGCCATATTTGGGAGGCAGCAGTGAAATCTTTTAAACACCATTTTCGTCATGTGATATTAAAGTTTCAGTTGAAGAGATGGGAACCTTACTAGCTTAGATAGAAGCCTATTTAAACTGTCGTCCACTTCACGCCATCACTGAAGAACCAAGCGATTGACAGCAATCAGCCCAGGTCACTTTCTGCTCGGTGAAAGTCCTACCGGTATACCATCACCTGATATTCAGAAAGTTCTAGAGAACAGGTGACGTAAGACTTATGGCATGGCGCTGATGGCACAACGAATATCTTCACACATTGCACGTCCAGAACAAATGAATTGGTGCTTGTAAGAGATAACTTAACTTACCTCCTGCAAAGTGGCTACTCACCAGAGTCACACACTATATACTGGAGTTGATGAATATATGAGAGTTGCTATCCTCAAAACCAATGATGGAGGTCTCAAACGACCTATAAAGAGATTATTCTTCCTACCAATCAAGCAGCCAGAGTGAAGCTGACAATCAATACTTCATTCAAGACCCCATTAGCATTTTATTTGTATACTACTATTTGTTTTAACTTGTTAGCATTATGGTATCATTTTTCTTCATGTTGTAGGCGTTTTCAGTTTTTTTCTTGTCATAATTTATAATTTGTTTTTAATTGTTTTTTTTGTGACTGGAGTACGCCGGCGTAGTTGGAGTAACTGGTAAATGAAACAGCCCTTCTCATCTGGCGTACTTCATAAGATAAAAATATTTTTTTTTCACATGTGCCCCGAAAGTGCCTCTTTTCATGCATGTTCTCTTGACCGAAAATGGCGTTTTCCAGACCTCTCCGAGAAAGCGGGCGGTAAAGTATCGAGGCGGGCGGTAAAAAACTTTACCTCCCGCTTCGAGTTACTATGTACTGCCTGCTCCTCATAGCTTTTTAACTTATGAAAAAAAGTGGGCGTGTGTACTTATGTACGCGCGTTAGAAATTATACTTCTTTGGCGTGATTTAAGACTAATTTTTAATTTGCATGCAACTAATTTATTGGATTTTTTATTATTTGCGTGCGTTGGAAGGTGGAAGCATCATGAAGCCGTCACGCTCCAGCCTGTCGGTTATACAAGATTCTAATCCTAATTAAAA
Source organism: Thereva nobilitata (assembly GCA_963855945.1). Lineage (NCBI taxonomy): Eukaryota > Metazoa > Arthropoda > Insecta > Diptera > Therevidae > Thereva > Thereva nobilitata. Next base: position 144,932,674 of record OY979694.1, read on the forward strand.
TCACCTACTGGTCAACCCATTCTCCGGCAGAAAGAGGCCTTTTCAGTAATGCTTCGCCAGATGGATCTCTTCCTTTTGGTTTCTTTGCGCCTTACCTTCTGATGGAGCATATTTAGCGTCTCCTCCACTTTATTCCTTACAACACCCGATGTCACCATCTAGTCAATGATGTTCTCTACTCTTAGTTGTCCCTGAGCTGTAGCTTGCAGCGCAGCAGTTTGCTCGCCTGATATCGGGCATTTCAATAGGACACGCTCTGTGTCTTCTATCACGTTTACGAATGCCGGGGACAGCCAAGACATCTTGTCCGATCCGATGGAGGTATGCTCTGGAACACACATGTCCACTCAAGAACTGTGCGAGGGCGTAACTTATCTCTCCATGCTCTCCCGTGACCCATCCCTCCACATTTGTTATGAGCCTGTGGGTCCATCGACCTTTAGTAGATTTACTCCACCTCCTTTCGGCTACTGAAATAAACCTCACTTCTAAATTATGTTCACTTCCCTTGCTTCTTCTTCTAATAGTTACTCAATTGAATTGAGCCGCTTTTGGTAACTGAAAAATGATACGAAGAGCATTTGAACTTGTTTTTTTTTGGTGGACTTGGAAACACATTTTTCTTGTCAAGTTGTTCTTATTTATACAGGTTATACAGGTTTTTATGCGCCCCATGTTTTTATTTTAGTCTGTTAAAAGTCCCAGAATATTACTTAATTTTCTGACGCAGCGACACAAAGTGCCCCTTGGCAAACGACATGAGAAGGCAGCACTGCTACTATTCCAGAAGGTCCATGTTTGTGTTCTAATTATTTTCTAGTTTTTGGTACACCAGGCTTAAAATAAAACCATTTAACTTAAAAGTTTTTTTTCACCTATTTTTATTATATTCTTTTTAGTCTTAATCCAGTCATTTTTGGATTTTACTTTTTACAAAATTCTGGTGAAGTGATTTGTTATGCATAACATATTTACAGCGCCATTTTGAATTTTCTAATTTTGACAACAAATTTATTATTTCCGACCTTAAAGACCCCCAAATATCTATTTTCAGTGAAATCGAATCGTAATTGCCAAAATAGTACCGCCATATTGGCGCCGCCATTTTGATTTTTTTAAAATTTTGGCCACAGATTCGTCATTTGTAACCTTAAAAACTCCCCGATACCGATTTTCAATGGATTCAGAACACATTTGCAAAATTCATCCGCCATTTTGAATTTTCAAATTTTGACCACAGAAACGTCTTTTGTGGCCCTAAAACCCCCGCGATACCGATTTTCAATGGATTCAGAAAATACTTCCAAAATTCATCCGCCATTTTGAATTATCTTGGCCAGTTTCACACGGGCCGCCAAACAACCAAGAAAAATCTTCTGAAAAAGTCAGCTCGTGTAAAACTGGCCCTTAGAAACTCGCGCATAGGTGATGAATAGAACACGGATCGGATTTCCCTCCATTTAGTCCAGTGCAATTAGGTTTATACCTCGGAACCCAATTATAATGAATGGATTTAGATGTTTTTGGATTTTTTGAATCTCTTATACTAAAAAGTAAAAAGTTTACCTTTTGACTCCGTCCGCTAAAGGTTTTTTTTTCTTTTAAGACCTGTACCATGAAAATGATGCTACTTCTAGTATAGTACATTCTTTTTACAGCTATATTTATTTTTTTTCCAGAGAATAACTAAGTTTCAATATAAAATATACGAAGGGGTAGAATTCAGTGGCGTAGCGTGGGTGTCAGCCGCCCGGGGCGGAAGAAAATTTTGCCGCCCTCTTATTAAGTTCCTAGTTTATAGGGAAGTTATTGTAATCGGTCAGAAAATCGAAATCGTAATTTTCAACTTATTTTCATTTTTCAAGGTCCCAATAGCATTTTAAGCAAAAATTTGAGAAGAAGTATGCGTGTGTGTGTGCGAACGTATGTGGTCATTTTTTTCCTGCACGATCTTGCTCGAACCAAAATAAATATCGACTTCATTGAGCTGCCGACCGACACGTATTACCAAAGTTATAATCTGAAAAGATTCTCATAAAAATCGGCCGAGCCGTTTTTTTTTGTTTGAACAAAGTTTGTGAATTTTGTACCGCCCAGCGAGCACCAAATATGATACCGACTTCGTTGAGTTGCCGATCGGCGAGTATTAACGAAAACATGCTCTGAAAAAAATTTCATAACATTCGGTCAAGCCCTTTCTTGTTATGAAATTTTTTTTCTTGATTCAGCAGAGCGATAGGGCGGTTTTTTGCCAAATTTTCCTCTCCTTTGGTATTGGATCGCCTTTCTAAGTTGTTGCAACACCACACAAAAGCGTGCAGCTGTGATCGTGGTCTCACGGGGCAGGTAATTGATCAACAACACCCCTTTGGAATCTCAAAAGAACGTTTGCCATTTTCCGGATTCCACAACTTTCGCTTTATTTGGCGGTAGGAGCGAGTGGAGTCTCCATAGTGGCTGAAACCTGACTGTCGGATCGATCGACGCAGACGTATAGAAATTGTGCTGCCAAAACACCCAGACGCAAATTCCCTGACACTCCCAGACTTTTCCCGCCAACGACACGGATTTAAAAAAATAGTGGAACTTAATTTTGAGACGACCCTCGTACAATATTGAACACTATTCCTTATATGATAGAAGTCATTCTCGTAGAATATTAGTCACAAACAATCCAAGAACAAAATAAAATGCGGGGAATCCCTGCAAGTCAGTAAAGACGGTGCTGCCAGTCGCTACAATGAGCAAGATGTCATTATTATACATTCAATTAAAAAAATGGGATTTCCCGATTTCGTCACAGTAATAAAAAATTCCGTGCTCATTTCGATCGGTCCGAATCGTAGGTGCAACAAAAATAATATTTACAAGATATTATTATTCTTTATTGTAAAATTTTGCCGCCCCCTAAAGGTGCCGCCCGGGGCGGGCCACCCTTCTGCCCCTACTACGCTACGCCACTGGTAGAATTGAAAGCGCGATATCATGGGGATTTAATTTGTTCCATAGTAATCTAGTGTGATATTTTAGGAAAAAATAAATTCCTGCTGAAAGTGTAAATTTCTGTGACTTGTGGTTTTGTGACAGCGGTCTCATTGTGTTTTTCTCTTTGTATTGTGGTGCTCCGTGTCAGGTTTCGTCTTAGTCTCACGATAAGGTGGGTAACCCCCGTTTTTTTTTCTTTCTTTTTTTATATATAATTGGCTTTGAGATTTACTTTTAATTTTTAATTTCAGTTTTTTTTTCCTTCGCGTCACTGACGTTTATTTTTTTAGAAGAGCGTTAGAAGAGCGTTGTATGCGTTCTTGTGCTTCTTTTGCTTTTTTTTCTCACCTAAGGGTATGCAACGGTTTTGACCCAGTAACTTGTTCTCAAACTGCAAAGCTTGCAATATCAGTTGGGAATTTGTTATTGCTGTTTATTCAGGGGTTAATCGTTCGCTTTCCTTGAGATAATTATTTTGATAGTGATTATTATAACTATTTTTATACCATGCCGGGTTATCAGTTTTGCAAGGTATATTCTTTGGAAATCGTCCGTGATGGGATTTCCTGTGATGGGGTTTGTGGAGAGGTTTTTCACCCTTCCTGCCTCAATACTGAAGTCAGTGGCAAATCTTCTGCCCATATAGGGTCTACGTGTAGAGAGTGCTCTGAAATTAAACCTTGTCATGTCCTGAGACTGATGAAGGACATCTCTGACGTTTTTCTCGTTGGTAATGAAAAAGTCATGGATCGTCTTAACTCCTTCTCCGGCAACATCCCTAATTTCCAAATGCTGGCCGATGACGTCCAGTCTATAAACGTTCGGCTTGATACGTTGTCTGACACCCTGGCTTCTGTTGTGACCAATTCGGGTTGCTTGATCAATAAATTCCAGGAAATTTCTTCTAGAGTCGCAACAGCATTAGAGTCGTTAGACGACTTACATTCGGCGATCCTTAATCCAGCCGCTACTTCTTCTTCTTCCTGCACTTTTAACTCTTCGACCTCTATCCATCCTTTATTGGACGACATAAAAAGGAATACCAAGCGCGTTAGGGCTGATATTGAATCGCTGTCATCAGCAGCTGCGCAAAACCACAATGCCCTGAGCGCTCTGTCCTTAAGATTGGAGAGCGTCTTGGATGTGAAAAACACCTCCTCAAACACCTCCTTAGTGGCGGCAACATCTGAAAGCGCCTCGCAGGATGGTGAGCAGCTTCTGTCTTCACCCTGCCCCATGGCTGCTTCTCTCACTGACAATGCTCTCTTGCAACAGATGGCCGCTAATCCAATTGCGCCTAGTATTAATGCGCGTCATAAAAGTCGCAGGAAGAATCGAAATCTTCAAGCCACCATTGGGGATGGTGTCACCCTGAGTTCCCTGCCCCGTGTTCCAGAGACAGAGTCGATCTCTAGGCCGGGCTCGGTATCAACCTCTTCGCCTCTAATTGTGGTCAATCCCCCTGTCCCTGAAGTTACGGTTCCTCTGGAACCGTGCACCCCTCTGGTGACGATACCGAGACCTTTAAATATCTTTATCTCGCGATTCTCTCCTGAAACTAAGACGGAGACTATCGGTGAATTTTTAAGGATGAAATCTATAGACCCTGGAACGGTTTTGTGCAGAAAGTCAGCAAGGTTTCCAAGCCTGTTGCTTCATTTGTTTTGTCTGCACCGCCTGATATTGCCGAGACTCTCTTAGACCCTGGTTTTTGGCCTGCAGGTGCACTTACCAAGCTTTTTGTTCCGCGTACACGTACTCGAACCCATCATTCAAACGCTTCCACACCGAGCGCTCCGCAGCTGCCAAAAAACTCGACACGCTTTCCCTCTACTACCAGAACGTAAGGGGGACCAGGTCTAAAACTAACGACATCCGTCAGGCATCGACGGCTAGCGGGTTCGATGTCATTGCATTCACGGAAACCTGGCTCCATGAAGGCATTCTTAATGCTGAACTCTTAGATTCCTCCTACCAAGTATTTCGGAGGGATCGTTTTACTGACTCGGAAGCTCGTGGGGGTGGCGTACTGCTAGCCTGCAGTAGTCATCTTAATTGTAACCCAATTTCGCTTCCCAGTTTCTCTAACCACCTTGACATTGAGCTTGTCGCTCTCAAAATTTCCTTTTCGAAATCTAATCTCTTCCTACTGTGCTGCTATATCCCACCAGATATGATAAGCACACTTGACGATGGAGGTAAAAACCTCTATGATATTCTCATCTCTTGTATTGATCATATCCAGAATATGATGAACACCGGCGATGAGCTACTGCTTCTAGGCGATTTCAATTTACCCAATATTCAGTGGGTATATGTCGAAGATGACGACAACTACCTCCCTGAAGGGAACCTTAATCTTAAAGAATCATATTTTCTCAATTCCCTATTCTCACTCGCCTTGAATCAAATGAGTGGGGTTACTAATGTGTTGGGGAGGCAGTTAGATCTTGTATTTTTTACGGACTCAGTCAACATTACTGTTGAACCCAGCCCTATAGTCATGTCGTCTGTTGACAAATACCATCCTCCTCTCTTGCTCAATTATTGCTTCAATTCCGAGAATAATCCTGGTCCGGAGGTGGTATCCCATGCCTTTAACTTCAGAAAGGCTAATTTTAGTGAGCTGTCATCTAAGCTTGCCTTGATTAATTTCAACAGCCTACTTTCTGCTAATGACTTGGATGACGACGTGGCACGATTTTATGGCGTACTATACGAAGCCTTGGTTTCTTGTGTACCTTATGAGCCCCATAAATTATCCAGTTCATCTCCACCTTGGTTCAATAATGAGCTCAAGCATTTGAAAAATCAGAAGAATAGACTATGGAAAACCTATTTAAAGAGAAAGGACACTGTTCACTCTCTTCTGCTTTGTATCGAGAATATCTTAGCTGTATGAGCGATAAAGTGTTTACTGATCCTAGAAATTTCTTTAAGTTCGTCAACTCTAAGAAAAAGGTTGATAACTACCCTAATGCCATGCAGCACACGAACTTGTCTAGTAGTGAGTCGCCTGCGATTTGCAACATGTTTGCGTCATTTTTTCGTCAATCTTTCTCACCTTCTGACTTTCAACCTAATGACAATAATTTTCGTCACATATTTACTAACCGTGAGGCTAATATTTTACCCCTCTCAATTACCAGTGCTGATATCGCGAAACATATTAACGAACTCCCATTCGACTTCACCTCTGGCCCCGATGGTATTCCTCCTGCTGTCCTTAAGTCCTGTGCAGAGGTTCTCCAGTCTCCCCTGAAAACCCTCTTGCAAAAATCCCTTGATAAAGGGTACTTCCCTACTCTTTGGAAGAATTCGTTTATAATCCCTATTCACTAGAGTGGTAGCAAGAACGAAATATCGAATTATAGACCAGTTGCGAAGTTGTCTGTCATTCCGAAACTCTTTGAATCGATTATCTATTCTGCAATCGCGCCTACCTGCAGGAGGTTGGTATCAACGAACCAACATGGCTTTCTTGCAGCTCGTTCCACTACCACCAATCTGCTTGAGTTCACTTCCCATGCTGTCGAGGGCTTCGTTTCCGGTTGCCAGACTGATTGTGTTCACACTGATTTTAGTAAGGCATTTGACAAGCTCTCCCACTCCATTATACTTCTTAAATTAAGGATGTTAGGCTTTCCGCGAGCCCTTCTAGCATGGTTCCAGTCTTACTTAGCTGACAGGACCTACCAAGTTCTTTTTCGTGGATCCAAATCAGTAACCATTGAAGCGTCATCCGGTGTTCCTCAAGGAAGTCATCTTGCTCCACTGCTCTTTATTCTATCAATTGATGACATTGCTCCCTTGCTAAGACACTGTAGAATCTTGATTTACGCTGATGACATCCAATTGTACCTTCACATAAAAAGTATCGAGGATTGCAAACTTTTGCAAGCTGACCTTGACACCTTTTACTCTTGGTGTGTGAACAACAACCTGGTTCTCAATATTAGTAAATGTGAAACCATGACTTTTGGGAGAGGTCGTAGTCCTATAATTTTTAACTACACCTTTTCTAATGAGAGTGTCCGTCGTGTTAATTTTGTTAAAGATCTCGGGATTAGATTTGGTAGTAAACTCGATTTTTCTGCCCACATTAACTATATTGCTTCCAAAGGTAGTTTAGTCCTGGGTTTTATAAAAAGGTGGTCAAAAGAATTCAATAACCCCTTGATTACTAAACACCTTTATATCTCTCTTGTCAGACCATTACTCGAGTATGGGTCCCAGGTTTGGTCTCCTAACTACTCTTCGCACGTTGGAAGAATTGAGTCAGTTCAAAGGAAGTTCGTTCGATTCGCATTGAATCATCTTCCTTGGGATGACCCAATAGTTCTTCCACATTATGAATCTCGGCTTAAGTTACTCAACTTAAGCTCTCTTTGCAGGCGTCGTGAGGTTGCCGATGTTGTATTTGTTCATCAGCTCCTTAACCTTCACTCTGTGCATTGAAAATTTTCCGGCGTCTGTGCATAGGGGTCAATCAGACCCCATATAAATTTTGATATATTTTGTAAGGAAAACAAACAAAATCTTAGTTTTATTTTTACTAATTATAATAGCATAGTTATAAATACTGTAAAATGAAATAAGCAAAATATAATTCGCGTTTAATACATAAAAATAACTAACGAAAATTCAGATTTAATACAAATTTCACGGTTTCTTTTCCTGTTTGACGTATTTAGTCTTCAGAAAAGGGATCTTTTACGAAACGTTTTTCCATTTGTTTTGAACTTCTGATGGATATATTTCTCAATTCGCCTGATTGGACTTCGTCTTTTTCGGTCGTGGATGGATGCCGAGCTTGATGTTGTCCATCCTTGCTCCTGCGGTAGTTGTCGGCGCTGTGATGTTTGCACCGTGCCTCTTCTTTGGTCTATGGAGGTCTTGAGGGAGGTTCTTTCAACTCCCCAAACCGTTTTAGGTCGGCACCAGAGTTTACTTGGGCGAAGAAGTTCGCGAGAGTAGTCCTTATTTCTATTTTCCCAGTGATGGTTCACCTAAATAAGGTGTTTTGAGTTACTAAGGTTCTAACCGCGCCTTTCTTTACGTCATCCGTGATGATTGCGGAGAAAATGTCTGATCTCAAGAGGATGCCTGCTTGTCCTGGCTTGTGGAACGTTGCATCCGCCAATTTGAGTCCTCTTAGATGGGCCCACTCTTTAATCGAGCATTCGATACTTGGTAATGGGTTCGTGATTTTGTTCAACACGAGTGTCTGTGTCTGAATAATCTTTGATTGTTGGTTTCGTGCCTTCTGCAGCAACGTGACCCTATTCGTGATTGCTCCGGCTGGCATTCTATCTAGTCCTGATACTGCAGTTTGTACTGATTCCCTTCTGAGTGGTAGATTCTAGACTACAGCTTCTCGTACAAACGTTGATTGGGATTCAGGATCGATGAGAGCCCTACATATCTATTGTAGTCCTGATGGCGATACCACGATGAATAATGCAGTGCCCAGTAACACTTTTGGGGTTCATCAGGAGATACCTGAGAGAAATTGACTGTGTTTGGGGGTTCAGTGCTTCTTTATTTAAACATGGTGGATTCGAAGTGCCGATCCTGGTGTTGCATTGGTCTGATTCTCTGATAGATTTCTTCTCTACGTTGGACACACGATGGCTCGTTCCCCAACAATTGATGCGAAGCTCCTTTACCTTGACTGCCCCATAACTTCGATCCGTATACCTTTGTAGATATTTGGCGCATTTCCTCATGAAGTGTAAATTTTTGAATAAACCACATATGTACATTGTTGTTGGATACGTGGAATTTTCTAGTTCTTCATCTTCACACTTTGAATTGCTCTCATAGTGTTCACTCTTGTTTGTTGGCTTGCTGACGGCCTCTAAGGTCCTGAATCTGGTCTCCAGAAATTCGCGCAATTCCGACCATGTTGGTATTCTCGTCTTGAAGTTAATCAGGATTGCATCCCAATTCCCTGTAGAATTCTATTCGTTTGTTTTGAGCTCCTTGATACTTTGAAATTTCAAAATTATTAACTAAAAAGCTGATGCTACATACAAAATGCTTTCAAAAAAAATATGGGGTCAGCTGGACCCCAGTGCACCGAAATGCGTTTACTTTATTTCAAACCGTCGTGAGCAATTTATAAACAATAGTTTTTGATTCGAATTTTTTGTATTGTGTGTAAAAGATATTAGTTGAGGCAATCCTAGTTGACGGTTTATTTTAGTTGCCGCAATTTTTTTTTAAATCGCATTTTAAATGGACTGGGGTCCATTTGACCCCAATGCACAGAGTGAAGGTTAATGGAAAGGTTGACTCAGGTTTTCTGAGTCGCCGTGTGTCGTTTAGAGAGAGTAGATACAATTTGAGAGGGCCACCTCTCTTACACACCAACTCCTCTAACACGAATTACGGTAGATTCGAGCCTGTTAATCGCATGTTCATTAATGTGAATAGAAATATCGATGTTTTTAGCGTGAGCATTAGTAAAGACGTCCTTAAAAGGAGTCTTTTCAATCTGACTTGACTGATTTTTCTTGCACGCTTCTTTGTGTATTGCATTTCTTTCTGTTTTAATTGAGTGTGCAATCTCTGGGGGGTCACATCTCGCATATAAAAATGTGCGGGGTGTGACCTTTTCGGGATTGCATACTCAATTTATATGTTGCATGCTTTAGTTGAGCCTATCTCAGTGCTAATTGTGCTGAGCTGGTAAATTTTTCTTGGCCCAGCTAAGAAGTGTACCTCTGAATTAGAAGGGTAACTCTATATGCATGATTGTGTGTTGCATGTTTAAAAAAAATTGCTGTCTTTCATTGAGAAATTTTAGTATCAAAAGTATTAGTAGGGGAGCTGACACTTGAAAAAATCGTGTCGTCCCAACCTTCTGCCATTTGGTATATAAGCTTTTTAAGTAATTTGAAGCATTTTTTATAATATGACATTTTTGCGGGAAGTGTACCCATCTCGAGTTAGGGGGTTGGGGTGTAAAAAAGGGGTTAATATTGAGAAAAAATTCTGCCGCTGCGTATGTAGGTTCTTTTAGGGCTAAATAACCGTTAAAAACTCGTGGCAGAAATTTTTGACTATCAGTATATAGAAAATAATGAAGACTGCCAGTTTTCTATGCAGGAATTGAAAAATGTTCTAACATCAGAATACATTCAATGGGTAATCTTTTTAGTTTATGGTATTAGTAATCCAACAAAAAAAAACCATTCAAATCTATTCATTATAAATGGATTCCGTCATTTTTCATTTATAATAACTAATTGCACTGGACTAATAGCCTCGCGACAGAACCCCACACCCAGCAACTATGCCTATGCCCACAAAAAACCCAAACTTACGCTTAGCTGATGAATCGTACATGAAATTTATTTCCCTCTATATCCTCAGGATAAAAAACCCCTCACCCATCGACAAACATTGGCTACGAATTTTCATATACATATAATAATCCCAATCTATGCATAGCTAAAGAATGGGAGTTGAAATGCTTGCCATCCATACCCCTTCGCTTATATTCTCCGTTGCGTCTCGCGTTGCGTCACCGATTCCTAAAAATTCTAATATTTTCAAAACGCGCCTAAAGAAGTATAACTTCAAAAAAAAAATTTAGTGTGACGTAAATTACGTCTGACGGCCGCCATATTGTTTGTCTAAAAATTAACCTAGCCTATGTTACTCAGACTCATTAAACGATTCTAACGGTACCCCATCCAACTAGATCCGTTCAGGCGTTTAGAAGTTATGGTGGTAGAAAGCAACCTACATACACAACAAACCTAAACACATTACACTCCTTTTTTTGGGGCAGTCGTGTAAAAAACCCAGAGCCTCTCAAATTGCGAGACACTCTGTCAGTTAGGCAACCGAGCCATGCATACCAACAAATATAAATAGCGGTATAAACGCGACACTTTACTGCGTGTACTCGGTGTTATTCAAAGTTTTTAACCAATAAATAAATATGGCTCGGGGCACGGTATATATCGCGACCCGTCGGAGGCTTTACGGACTCGTGCACTCGTCCGTAAAAGCCTCTTTACGGCCCATGATATGTAATCTACTATTAAAGTGAGAAATGTCTGGCTTTAGTGGTTTAGAAGTGTTTATTCAATATAATTTTAAAAATTTTCCACTATACTATACCATTATAAAAGATTTTAATAATTTTTCTTTCTAATTAATCAAATTTTCCATATTTACCATCATTTATTTTAATCTTTTACATTTCTGTAACAATAATATAGCAAAAAATTTATAATAATTTGATTATTAGCTGAAATACTTTATCAAAATTTAAAAAAATACTAAAAACCATCTTTTGGAAAAAGACATCGTAACTACTGCCTGCTGCTACACCATAGTATGGGCTGGTGTAGTTGCATCTAGGCCGAAATGCGCCCAACTACACCGGCGTACGTACTCCAAAGAAAATGGAACGCACCTAACATATCTCGCGCGACTCATACAATAAGTTTAATGTAATTTGCGTATAACCACAGAAGGTATAAATTAAATAAACACACAATTTTGGAATTAGAAGTCTCGTAGTTTCAATTCTGGACAATAACAGTGAATATTTCTTCATTTTTAAAATAACTTTAAATTTATCTCTTCAAATAATACTATTAGTAATAATAGCGGTATCATAAAATTCTTATTCAATCATTTATTGTAATATGCTTGATGATATCAAAGTAGCTTGCATACACCTACAGAAAAGTAAAGTAAGCAGTACATTCCTCTTCTCTAAAACGACTTTTACTTACGCCGACCTTTTGCTTTCATATCGAATAATTCACGGTGGTACTTGCATTTAAATGAACTAGAATCATCGGGATTATCGAAGCGGTACCTAAATCATAGTTGACAATTAAAGGGAGAAGCTTTGCAGTTATCGTATGTTGACATCATGACTCAATTAAGAAACTAATACCAACAATCAGTAATATCAAACTGAAATTATTCAACTAATCACACGTATCCGAAACTTTACAAGTGCTGGTAAAACAAATCTTAGATTTTTTGCAATACTTCCTCGAGATATCAACAACGAAATCGTTACCGCAGAGATAAATTTGCTCCATGTTGATAATCAGTGGTAAAGTCCGAGGTAGTTATAAGTGAAACGAGGACCACATCTCAATCAGAAACACATTAATGGCCCTCCTAAACACAACCGTTATCCATCCAGTCATCCTATCGAGAAAATGTACTTGGAAGATAAAAACAAATAAATTTCGAGAACACCATTGTACTTACATAACTTCAACTTAATTACATTATATTAAAATTTGATTGGAAACTCGTGTTTAGTCTTCTAGCAAAATGAAACGTAATTAACACTATAAATAAAAATATAAAATACTCGTACAAATACTTGTGATATGATCGTTGCTGCATGACGAATATTATGTAACTATATGTTATGACATTTTAGTATACGTAAATCATTATTATCCAAACTCACTGCCTTGTACGATAACTTATTTCAAATTGTTTGTCATCTTCCAGACTTGGATGGTAAGCGGTCTTAAGGTCGAATATATATCTTTCGTTCCATTTAGATGGTGATAAGTAGATACTGTCAGTGTAAGATGTATCTGAGAAGTGAAATGATAAAGGAAAGCAATAAACAACTTTATGTGCCTCTGTATATATTGGGTTGCTTATTGCCAAGAAAAAACAAAAAAAAACGTTTAGTCGTGCCTTATCGTGTGATCTTGCCCCGAGCTTCTTGTGCAGCTATGAAGCCTTAAAAAGATTGTCAACATTGGATGCTCGCTTTTATTATCCGGTGAGATGTGTACAAAAAAAGAACGAGAACATAGCATAAATATAAAACACAGAAAATATAAAATAATCACATTATGAGCCAGCTAGTCTGTTTAAACATATTTATTCCCATAAAACCGCCGGTGTCAAAAAACATGTTTTTTAAAATTGATTTTTTTCCTTATGAGGCAATTCGAAACTTATTCTGTTTTGCTTGGGAGGCTCACGTAGGTTTGTAAAATATTGATTTGCTTTTATTTTAGTCTAGTTTAATTTTGGTAAGTAAATTTTAAAGCATTTGTTACAAAAAAAATTATTTCTTTCCTTCGATGGTCATCGATGTAAATTTACAATAAGAAAATGCCTCCTGCGGCTTAATGTGCAGTTGTCTAGACCAAAGTCATCCGAAAAAAGGAACACATAAAAGTTTTAGTTCATATAACCGTCACACTTCCTCGACTTTAATGACTTGACCCATTGTTTTTAGCTCATTTTTGTCTGTATTTTATTCTTTAGCATTCGAATGGTTTATATCTTACATTTATACTGTGTGCATATATTTCTCTACCCAGGTAACATAGCTATAAAATAAATGATCGTATTTATTTAGTTATGACTGGATATCTCTTATTTTTTACGTCATAGATCATAAAAGGACACATGGACATTCATATATTTTATACCTTTTGTGATGTGCATTGGCGAAGTTTTTTTCATATTCTATAAATATTGATTTATTCTTGAGATCTTAAATTACAGTTGAAAATTGTATTCACTGATTTCCACATTTCCAAAAACGATTCCTGAATTGAAGCCATATCAAAGAATTCTACTTTTAAAATATTTAGTATATAGTCCAGTCAAAATAGACAAAAAAAAAGTCAACCTTAAAAACATTATTATAAAAAAGGTAAAATTTTCAAAACGATCGGTAGTGATCTTTATTTTTATTAAAGGTGAAAAATCAAAAAATCAGTTTTTTGTAAATATCTCGGGTAAGTCTTATTATCAAACAATTTGTTCAAAGTTTATAGGCTATCGTTTATAGAGAGGGGTTATCACAACTATCCACTAAGATACAGGGGGTTTATGAAAAAAAATTTGTAGTTTTTTTTAAATTACTTAAACTTGAAGAACTCCTACACTAATTATTTTAAAGCAACATAATTACGCTCACTTTTTAGATGAATGTTATAAGTGTATAAAGAACAGAAATTTGAATGACTCGGGTTAGAATATACGTAGGCTCAAATCTATACATTATACATACTTTGCATCTTGACCACCCAAATTTCTTTGTTTTTCGCAGAAAAATGCGTTATTAACAGTATATTTTTTCTTGCTTTTGTGATGCACCAAACTATTTCCTAAAATATTTCCACACACAATAATGTTGTAGTTCGAATAGTTTTCGAGGTAGTGAGTTTTAACGTGAGTAGTTATTTATTCATCGTCAAAGGTAAAAAAACAAGAAACTATCTTATAAACGGTGTCTTATAATACAATATTTATTACAAAGCTTGCAGATTGTGCGATTATCTACAGACTCTGTACTTTTTTCGTACGAATTGCCATTTTTGAGATAACGCGATTTTAAAAATGTAAAAAGTCAGATAGTCCCTTCTAAGTAAGGTTGGCGTCAGGGTGATAGCCTCACCCAGAAAAAATATTCATTACGGAGCGAGCAACATGCCTCGAATCCTGAAAAAAACGACGACGCCAAGGCAAAACGATTTAAGAATTTTCTCATGGAACGCTAGAACTCTGTACTGTACAGAACTAGAGCTGCAGAACAAATAACCGATACCCTGTCAAAGTATAACGCTGACATTACCGCCATTCAGGAGATTCGATGCACAGGGAATAGTGTTTTGCAAAAACCTGAGTATGACGTATATTACAGCTGTCATACAAAACATCAGGTGCTCGGGGTAGGTTTTATGGTCAGCGAAAGAATGAAGCCTACCATTATCGGCCTTAAAGCAATAAAGGAAAGGCTATGCACCCTTCGTGTGCGAGGCAAATTTAAGAATATCAGCCTCATAAAAGTCCACGCACCTACAGAAGATTCCCCGGACAATGAAATAGAAGAATTCTTCGAAGTAGTTGCACGGGAACTTAATGGCTGCCCCAGGTATGACGTTAAAATTATCTTGGAAGATACTAGATTTGCGCGTAAAGATATCCATAAGTCCACATTCGATATCTCCTGATGGAGCCACTCGCAACAAAATAGACCATGTGTTGATAGACCGCAGATAAAATGAACTGAAATGTTTGCACCCAGAATCCCGTGTTATATTTGTGATGCTGAGCTAGTGCCCCGTCATATGGCTCGGTTGAGCGGCTATATCTCGAAATCGGCTCATTTTCGATACTTGTGCCCATAGACACTTTTGATCGGGATGAGATAACGAATAAATTCCCGTAGGTTTGGGAGAGATCGACCGAAAGTCGTTTCCGCATCAAAAACTGCGGGGTACTTTGTATATCGAGATTTTTGGGTGCGAGAAAGCGATTGGTGATGGTGATTACTTATTAGGGGCGCTGCATAAAGCTTTGTTGAAAATTCGATATAAAGGCTACAATTAAAAAATTTCTGTGGTAATTTTACAAAAAAAATACTAGAAGTTTTATTCACAAGCAGTTTTGTAAATTCGCAATATGTATTATTATGAATATTTCTAATCTACTTTACGCATCAACTGTGTAGTAAATATACATTATTTGTGGGATGTAAAAATACAATCAGTATTGGAGTTTTCACTTCATAGTTCTGTAAATTTCCAAAACTTCTGTTTTGCAACGTTTTACCAGATAGAGGAACAGGGAAAAACGTATAGCTAAAGATTCCCGCCCTGTGCCAATGTGCTTGGCCCTGCTTGAAATATTTACAAGGGCCAAATTTTATTCCTAGTTTACCAACTACCCATTTGCCTTGTTAAGCATGCACGTGAGGCAACGTCTATCAAAATTTCTTGGCTGTTACAATAACTGCCCAGACCCTGATCAAAGTCAAAGGTCTGGCCTTAACTTAAAACAATTGGGTATATATGCTTGGTATTCTATTGTTGCCTGTGAATTATATCCATGAGAGGAAAAATTTAAACCTCACATTCCAATAACCAATTTGTAATTTTACTGAAAATATAAGTTCTAAAATTACGTCTCTTACTGTAAAATTACAGTACAAACTGTTAGGATTTTTTTGGTACGTAACATTGATAAATATACTAAGAAATATTGTATTTTTCCGACATAAACGATTAAGGAAAATATACAACATTGTGTAAAATATACGTCACATTCATGTAATCAACATTTACGCAGAGATGCGACTTATTTGAAATTCTTCTTCTTTAACGGCTCTACAACCGGGATCCGGTCCTGGCCTCTCGCAACTGTTCTCTCCACCGGTCCCGATTCTGAGCCGATGTCATCCAGTTTGGCATCCCTATGCTCTGAGCGTCCTGGTCTACGCCATCCTTCCAGCGGAGGTTGGGTTTCCCTCGCTGTCGCACCCCATAAGTCTTACCGCAGAGAACTTTCCGAGCAGGCTAATCTTCACTCATACGACCTAGATGTCCTGCCCACCGGAGTCTACCGAGCCTTATTTTCTTCACAACATCTATGTCGCGATAGCGCTCGTAGATCTCATCATTGAAAAGTCTCCGTAATCGTCCTTCCTCACATAAGGGGCCAACAATCCTCCGAAGTATTTTCCTCTCGAACACCGCCAAGAGGTTAGAGTGCTTTTTGCTAAGCACCCACGTTTCGGATGCATATGTGAGGACCGGCAAGACCATCGTCTTATATAGTAAAAGTTTAGACGTTATGGTTAGATGCTTGGATT
This sequence comes from Thereva nobilitata, assembly GCA_963855945.1. Classification (NCBI taxonomy): domain Eukaryota; kingdom Metazoa; phylum Arthropoda; class Insecta; order Diptera; family Therevidae; genus Thereva; species Thereva nobilitata. The sequence continues at coordinate 144,949,277 of OY979694.1, forward strand.
TGAAGAGCCTTGACAGGCTATAGTAGGCTTTGTTGGCTTTTAGCAGTCGTGCGTGTATTTCAGGTTCCATGCTATTGTCGGCTGCTACTATTGGCCCAAGGTAGGTAAATGATTTTACCACATCAAACTCGTGTTCCTCTACCTTGATTGTGGGACCAATGTTAGGTGTTATTGCAGACGAGGCCACCATGTACTTTGTTTTGTTTTCGTTGATGTGCAGTCGTAGATTTCCTGCCGCCCGCTCAATCTGGATGAAAGCTTCTTGTACAGCTGTTGATGTTCTTCCAATGATGTCAATGTCGTCTGCGGAAGCCAGTAATTGGGTGGACTTGTGGAGGATTGTGCCCCTTGATGTCACGCCCGAATCTCGGATCACTTGTGATATCTCCTTTTTTATGCAGCGGGCAGAGGATGCCTTTTCTCCAGTCTTCTGGCATCGTTTCCTGCTCCCATACTTGCACAATTAATTCATGAATCGCTTGGTGTAATGTATTTTAATTTATATAGAGTTTATCCTTCTAGCTCAGAAAGTACACTTCTCAGCTGGGATGAGAAACGGGCCGCGCTTATGTGCAGGGACCGAACCGGCCGAAAGCACCCAAAAAGGCATAGGAAGAGAAAACACCGCATAACGAGCATGCGACCGAAAATGCGGGCTCTTTCTCGGCACTCCGGTACCGAGCCGGTCCGGTCCCTGCGCACAAACGCGGTCACATTTACCACTGCACAGTGGCTCAGCTCAGACATGCAAACACAAAAAAAAACAATGCAACATTTAAGAGCACAAAACATCAAACAGAGAAGCGTGCAAAGACAATGAAAAAGTGGGACACACAGGGAATCACGCCACATTAAAAAGAGTCCTTTTAAGGACATCTTCGCTAGTTTGCATGCTAAAATCACTCGCATTTTTGTTAACATTTATAAGCATGCGGTTAACTGGTTCGTACATCCCATAATTGGTATTAGAGGAATTAATGTACAGGAGAGGTGGACCTCTCAGATTGTAGTTGTTCACTCTAAATGACGTACGGGTTCGCAGGAAGCCTGAGTCACTTTGTCATTCAACAAACGATGAACGAATATAACGTCAGCGACCTCTCGACGCTTATGGAGAGAGCTCAAGTTGAGCAATTTAAGTCTGTTCCCATAAGGCCGAAAAATAAGTGCGTCATCCCACGGGAGGTGACTGAGTGCAAAACGGACGAACTTCCTTTGAACCAGGCGCGGATTTAAGGGGGGGGTCACGGGGGTCATGACCCCCCCCAAAAAGAACTCGCTGTTTAAAAAACAAAATTGACCCAACTAAAAAAACAAAAACAAAAAATAACCAAACGACCAAAACCGACCGAACTTTTTTGCAAATTAAAAAAACGACCCTTTTTTTATCTGATAGTGTAAGCTCAGGTGTCATCCTTTTGGCCTTATCATGGTTGGCGAGTTGAAAAATGACAGCGCCGTTTATCGTTCTCATTTTTCGTACCATAATTGGCGAATGCAGCGACATGACAGTTTTCGACAAAACCTTATCATTGTTGTCGCTTGAAAGTTTTTAGACATTTCTGATAATTAAAAAATTTATAAAATTACATTATTTATTCAATCTATTTAAAAAATATTTATTCAATCTAGTCACTTGATAGTCGTGAAAAACGCAGCTTTGTCTCTTCAAAAGCCAACTGTGATACGCCTGAAGGCGTTTTTTCCGACAAATGTCAGTTTTTTCGAAAACTATGATTCCGTTTTACAGTCGCCGCGCCATTTCTCACTTCAAGCGCCAACCATGATCAGGCCCTTTGTACTACTAATCCGTCATGTCATGTCGCACACGTCATAGTGCAATGTCTAGTAGTAAGCTTAGCTTGAAGGATAGAGAGAGATAGGATTGATTAGGGGACCCTTACGCGTCGGGTGCAGTGTCTCCATATGTAAATCGAGCGTTACCGTGCTGCAAGGGCAAAAATACGGTGTTTATAGACACGGTGAATCTGCTAAAAATGTACCTTGTAATTTTTCGTCAATTTTCTTCAAAAATTCCACTTTTTTTTTGATAAAACTATATTTCGTTTGATTCGTCAAATTTCTTCAAAACTTAAAAAAAGTGGAAGTTTTGAAGAAATTTGACGAAAAAATACAAAAATTCATGATTTTCGATTCGATTTTTTCCACTTTTTCAAGTTTAAACATTTTTTCTTGTTCACCATCATAAAGTGCATAAAAAACCTACGCTTAAATTAAAAAGGAACCTCATACGATGCAATGCACAAAAGTTATTGGCCAATCAATTTTCAGATTTGAGGTTAATTTTTGAGACTTGTGCTCGATATTTTGACTTAAAATCATTACGAGTTATTGTCCACATTATAAAGTAAAATTTCTGAAAATTTCATCAATTTTTACTTAAAACATCCAAAGTTGTAACCAAAAAACCAAAATTTAGCAGTTTCTTCAGTTTTCAATTTCCTTTGAGGTTATGTGTGCAGATTAAAATTTCATTTTGTAACCGCTGATAGGTAATGTCATAATGAACAGCCTCAATTTTTGTCGCTTTCTTTGGACCTACACATACCGATAAATTCTCATCTATATTTAGAAAGAACGACCAAAATGATAAGTTTTTTAAAAAAGGGCCCATAATTTACGTAGCGGTTGCAAGAGAAAAAGTCCATTTCTTATAGTATTCGATGTAACTAACATATTGAAAAAAAATTTGAGACTGGAAACAATTCCTTTTTCACTAAAATTTGATGCTTATCTGACTCCACTATTAGTAAAAACCGTAAAATTTTTTTTTTCGATTTTTTGAAAATTTGTAACCGACAAGACCTTTTAATCCGCCAGAAAATTCGGTTAGTTTTGTTCGTTTTGTTAATTTTGTTTTTGTTTTTTAGGAGTAGAAATTTTTTCCGCCACTTTTAATTCCGTGACCCCCCCAAAACAAAATTCTAGATCCGCGCCTGCTTTGAACCGATTCGATTTTATCGACATGGGAGGAGTAGTTAGGAGACCATACCTGGGAGGCGTATTCAAGCAGAGGCCTAACTAGACATATGTATAAGCGTTTGGTGATGAGGAGGTTGTTGAATTCCTTGGACCATCTTTTTATAAATCCCAGAACTGAATTGCCCTTGGAAGAGATATAATTGATGTGGGTGGAGAAATCCAACTTACTTTCTAACCTAACCCCTAGATCGATAACAGAGTTAGTGCGGGAGATCTTGTTATCGAGAAAACTATAGTCATAAGTAATAACGCCACGTTTTCTACAAAAAGTCATGACCTCACATTTACTAATGTTAAAGACCACGTTGTTGTTGGAACACCAAGAATAGAAGGTATTTAGGTCTGCCTGCAGAAGTTTTCAATCCTCGATACTCTTTATGTGGCGGTACAGTTTGATATCGTCGGCATAAATAAGGATTTTAAAGTGCCTTAGCAGGGTAACAATGTCATCGATTGATAAAATAAAAGAAAGAGGACCAAGATGACTTCCTTGCGGGACACCAGAGGACGCTTCGATGTTTTTAGATTTGACTCCGCGGAATAGAACCTGATAGGTTCTGTCGGCTAAGTACGACTGGAACCACACCACCAGGGCATGCGGAAAGCCTAATTTTTTTAGTTTTAGAACTATCATAGAGTGAGAGAGCATGTCGAAAGCTTTACTGAAGTCTGTATGAACACAGTCAGTTCGACAGCTAGTGACAAAGCCTCGAACAGTGTGAGAAGAGAACTCTAGTAAATTAGTAATAGTGGAACGAGCTGCAAGAAAGCCATGTTGGTTAGTTGAGATAAGTCTCTTGCAGATAGGGGCAATAGCAGAATAAATAATAGACTCGAAAAGTTTTGTTATACATGATAACTTCGCAATTGGCCTATAATTAGATATTTCAATAAAAGAGTTCTTCCATAAGGTTGGGAAGCGCCCTGCATTTAGGGATTTCTGAAATAAACATAAGAGAGGAGACAGTAGGGCTCCTGCACAGGATTTTAGAGCAGCAGGAGGGACACCATCAGGGCCGGACGAAAAATCTTGTGGAAGATCATTTATATGTTTCAAATATTTTCCCTGGTTATAGACAGAGATAAATTTTGAGCCGTTTGTGTTGCGTTGATATGTCGAAAATTGTCTTCATGAGGTTGGAAGGCAGGATATGAGAAAAATTTGATTAAGAACGATGCGAACTTGTCGCAAATCTCGGATGAATTAGAATTAACAGAGTTCTCGTATTGCTTGGTGTTAGGGTAATTATCAACTTTTTTCTTAGAGTTGATAAATTGAAAGAATACTCTGGGATCACCATACAGTTTACCTTCCATGTTACTAAGGTACTCCTTATAGAGAGCCTCGGAGAGAGCATGGAATTGGTCACACATAGAAGAGTAGGTAAATGGCCACCTTGGCCAGCGAACTAGGTCATGAACTTGAAAGCTCTCTCAAGGTCACGGCCTTGAAACTTGTAACAGAAGTCGCGCGCAGTTGGCCAAAGTCCGAGGTCAGTAAACAAGTCAGTGGCTTCTTATAAATCGGGTTCAGAGCCCTAGGTCAGTAATTTGTTAACAAGGGTCAGTGCCACCTAATAAAATTTGGCTAAAAACGATTATTTTGCGCGCGCTCCTTATGGAGTCGACTTTGTCGACTCCATGAGAAGTATGCGCGCACCTGCTGTTTGTTAACAAATCGCTTCGCTTATTGAAAGTGAGGAATGAGGTGATAATTAAGGAAATATTAAGAAAAGAAGATAATGTGTTACCTATTTCGATTGCATATATTTTATTGCTTGAAATGGGAGTTATAATTACACTTAATTGCGAAATTCTACTTTAAATATGAAACTATTGAAATTCATCATTTTGACTGAATACCATAATCGTTTATATTACGTCTTTTATATTAATTAATTAATGTTATGTTTTGCAGAAAAACCAAGCCACTTGACTAAAACCTTACTTCCGCGTCTTTTTATAATCCTTTCTACTAAATAAACGTCAGGGTGTTTCACTGGAGTTATTTCGAGTTCATAAAATTTGCCTTGAATTATATTTCGTTGGTAGTCTTCGAGAATATAGGTTGTGGGGTAAACAGGCTTAACTTCTTTAACTTTAAATATTTCAGTTGACCAGTTAGGTGTATATCCCTTTTCAAATACATGCTTATGTTTACTTATACGAACAAAATCACCCACTTTATATTTCGGCTTTGATTTTATTTTAAGATATTTGTACGCTGTTAATAATAAACGTTTTTCGTTACGTGGTGCAACATCTACAGGTCTCATCTTAATCGTACGATGTTTTGTTGTATTGTAGTGGTCTGTTAACTTGGCCAACATGCTAATCCAGTGATAATTGCCGTTCATACTGAACTCCTTCCACATCATATTTTTAAACGTTCTGTTAAATCTCTCTACAATTGAGGCTTTTAAATTACTGTAGCTGGAATAATGGTTTATTTCATAATTTTTCACCAGTTGCTGAAATAGTTTATTAAAAAATTCCTTTCCATCGTCAGTTTGTAAATGTTGTGGTATACGTCCTGTATTAAAAATAGACTGCATTGCTTTAACAACTTCTGGGGCCTTTTTACTTTTAAGCGGTAAAGCCCATTCATACTTTGAAAATGTATCAATCACAGTAAGTAGAAAACGAAAACCTTGGTTTTCTGATGAGTAAGAACCCATTTCGACCAAGTCTGCCTGCCACAAATCATCTATACCTTTGGTAGTGACATGTCCGCGTTTAAAATTTTTTCTAACTAGTTTATGCAGTTCGTTTATTATCTGTCTTCTGCTCATTGTACGGAATGTATAAATACCTGAGGTTGAATAACCGGTTTATATACAAAGCAAGAATGATCAAGTTTAATCACCCATTTACAATGATGGTTGCGGGGCCTTCAGGATGTGGGAAAACAACATTTATAAAAAATCTTCTTAATACTAACCAAGTTTTTATACAACCGCAAATTAAAAAAATTATATGGTGTAATGCATAACACGGTGCACTGCCTACGGATATCAAACTACAAAACATTGAATATTTAAATGCTATACCGGAGGAGTTTGTAAATCATGTAAACGAGCCAACTTTGATTGTTATTGATGACATGATGTTAAATGCGTTTAGTAAACAAGTTTGTGAACTCTTCACTAAGGGGTCTCATCATCGTAATTTCTCTGTTCCGTCCTGTCGAAAAAACCTAAAAAAAACAAACAAAATTAAATGAAACCACCATACTATTAATGAAGATGACCAACCAATAAACCAAATTGAAGAAAAATCCTCCGTTGGTAGCCGTCCATCAAACCTGAAAAGGTAAACAAAATCACCACAAAGAAATAAAGTCCCATAAAATTAACCATACCTGACAACACGGAAGCGCTGAATCCTCCCCAACCTCTGTCCCATGCCTTCCAGGATTTCCTAAAAAACACAGAAGACAAATTAAACAGATTATAAAATAAAAATATAAAAATATACCTCACAACACAAAGTGACAGCCAGCTCCAGCCACCGAAACTAACACATCGACAACAACTGGTCTAAATACACGAAGTACTAAAAACAGCAATGTAAAGCATCGCCCCACTACAGCATTGCCCCGTCCAATTGACTAGTATTGTCTGGCAGAAAATAAATAGAGCAGCTCAGAACCAGAAAATCAGATCACTTTTGGTCTTCGTTGCGAAACGAGCTCGAAGAAAACCCAGCTCAAAGCTAGTGATCTCCATTTGAATTGCATGTTACGGACCGAGTTCATGCAAAATCTACGACATACACTTAACGTATCGAGTTAGTGTAAAATCTCCCCCCGAATTGCATGTTACGTACCGAGTTCATGCAAACCCTATAATATACACTTAACGTATCGAGTTAGTGTAAAATCTCCATCTGAATTGCATGTTACGTACCGAGTTCATGCAAACCCTAAAATATACACTTAACATTTCGAGTTAGTGTAAATTCCTAAACCTCACGCTTAATGTGAATTTCAAGTTCCTGAAATTAATCTACTAAATAAACAAACCTTGAATTTCAGCCAAGTTCTGAATCGTGCTGAATAAACAGAGTCGGATAACCCAGCAGAAGAACTCCAGCGGCGCTTATAGTGGATTTAAAAAGGGGAGAATCTTGCGGCTAGAAGATCTCAGTAACCATTTTAAAGCCATAACCAAAGGGGATAAAGAAAGAAATTGCGAATTGAAGATAATTATTTTTAATGGTCTGAATTTAATATCTCAAAGTGGAATACGTGAATGTTTTATTATATTAATTAACTTTGAATTAACGTAAATCTAGTTGAATTTGAATTAAATTACATTTAATATTGAAATTAACGAAAGAATTGTGTAAAAGCTGAATAAATAAAGACGATTATTTGGATTAGTGTGACAGTGTCTTTCTCTCTAAGTTACACCTGCATTCCCTCACTGAGTTTACCACTAGGCTATAAAGGCCTTAGACATTTTGGTCCTTCGAGCCGGATTCAAGATAGGATTCCGGCATAATAAAAGGTGTACTCAGTGATTGCAGTGTGGCTTGGAGAGCTGTTGCATTGATTTATCAAGTTTAACTTCCGCGACTCTAAACATGGATAAACTCGTGAAAAAACAGGAGTTACTTTTTGAGGAACTACAAAACTCCATCAGGAATTACGGAAAGGATTCCAAGACTAGAAAGACGAAACAGTACCTTAAACGACGTCTTACTCGCGTAAATTCATTATGGGAGCAGATCGCAAACAACCATAATGCTCTTTTAGATGAAGCTGTTGGAGAAAAACCTACGGAAGCCGTAACTGACTACATAGCAGACACTACATTTATGGAGTTAGAGGAATTATGTCTTCTTCACGTGGGTGAGTTAGAAGACCTAATAATAACATCATCAGAAGCCTCCGGAAACAGCACTCCCGCAGAAAGCGATGTGCCAGCTTGTCCTTCCGGATCAAATCAAACCATCGCTTCCGAGGAACGTTCTTCATTAAAACTCCCTCGCATATCTCTACCAAGCTTCTCCGGGAACTACAGCGAATGGACCTCATTTCACGATCTTTTTGTCGCCCTCATACACAATAAGAACAGTTTATCGAACGCCGAGAAATTACATTATCTAAAGGCGACCACTCATGGTGAGGCAGCGCGACTTATACAGGGATTTGCGATAACAGACAGCAATTATGAAACTGCGTGGAGTGTCTTAAAGGATCGATTTGATAACAAACGAATGCTGGTCCACACTCAGCTCGACAAATTGTTTAACCAATGCCAAGCCATGGAAACCGCCGACTCCGTTAAAAGGTTGCTCGACACCACCACAGAAAGTGTTCAGAGCTTACAGAATTTAAACATACAGGATACATACGATTTAATGTTAATCTACATTGTGACTAGGAAATTGCCTAGAGATTCCTTACAACTCTGGGAACAACAAATCGCCAGGGACAACAAACTACCCTCTTTCGACACTCTAAAGCAATTCCTAGAAACCCGTTTTCGCACGTTGGAAGCCATCGACTCTGCCAAATCAAAACCTACTAGGAGCATCCAACAATCTAAACCTATCTCGAGGATCCAATCATTCGTCGTTAACCGGACATCCACATGTGTACATTGCAGAAAGGATCATTCGTTAAGGCAATGTCCACAGTTCATCCCTCTTTCGGTAAAAGAAAAGGACAGCATCGTACGTCGCAATGGTTTATGCATCAACTGTCTAGGACACGGACATCGCTCATCAACCTGTCCTAGTAAACACACCTGCATCCATTGCAAAAAGCGTCACCATTCACTTCTACATATCAACAATAATACGTCACCATTTCCAACATCCACAACATCTGGGACACGTCCACAACATACAATGTCCCAGTCGTTTGATCCGCCTAATGAATCTGAAACTCTCATACCACAAGCCCAGGTAAAAACGCTGAATTCCTCCTTAGATAAAGAAGTCCTGCTCAGCACAGCTCTAATAACATTACAAGGATCACATGGAATACAAAGGACCTTCAGAGCACTCGTGGACCCCGGATCACAGTCATCATTGATAACAGAGTATGCCGCCCAAGCTCTCGCACTACCCAAAAGGCGCATCATAGCACCAATAACTGGAGTAGCAGAAGTGGAAGTCGCAACATCACAGTCCGCAGTCGAAACAGCCATCATAATGCCATCCCACACGATGGAAATCACAGCATTAGTATTGAAAAGTGTAACCAGCACTCTGCCATCCCATCGCATCGCATCATCTAACTGGGAGCACATACAGGGACTAAAATTGGCTGAACCAACATTTGATCGCCCAGGACGTATCGACGTCATTCTTGGAGCAGATATTTCTGGATTGCTTCTCCTTCCTGATATTCGCCAAGGGTTGAAGGGACAACCCACAGCTCAGAACACGATCCTTGGCTGGATACTAAACGGAAAGGCATCCATAAAGCCCGACATTCCGCCCAAGGTCAACGCTCTCACATCAATATTGTCTCTGACCACGCTCAGCCAACAAATCCAAAGGTTTTGGCTTGTAGAAGAGGTCCCCACAGCGTCAGCACTCAGCCAAGCAGAACAAGCTTGTGAGACGAACTATAAAACAACACACACACGCTTAAAGGATGGAAGATACTGCGTACGGTTACCATTCATCGATGAAGTCCATAAGCAATCGTTGGGATGCTCTCGCTCAGCAGCCATAGGAAGTTTTCAAAGTCTTGAACGAAAATTCATGTCAAATCCAACGCTGAAAGACGAATACACCTCCTGCATAAAGGAATATTTGGAATCAGGGCACATGGTTCCCGTAAAGAAAGCAGAGGATGAGAAAGTAATCCGAAATAACACATGTTTCTGTACTAGCTATTACTTACCACATCACGCGGTATTTAAGGAGAGCACTTCAACACATCTCCGAGTAGTGTTCGACGCATCAAGGAAAAGCAGCTCCGGATACTCCCTCAATGATATCTTGCTCACCGGACCGACGCTACAAAATGAATTAATTGCCGTCCTGAATAGGTGGAGAAAACACAAGGTAGTGCTCATCGCTGATATCGTCAAAATGTATCGACAAATCATGATACATCCTGATGACACTCCCTATCAAAAAATCATTTGGCGGAATTCTCCAGCTGACCCACTAAAGGACTACTGCTTAACCACGGTGACGTTCGGTGTAACCTGTGCGCCTTACCTAGCAATCCGGACAATCCGACAATTAGCAGAGGATGAACAGAACACCTACCCAGTAGCGTCCAACATTGCGTTACGAGATTTTTACGTTGATGACCTATTAACTGGTGCCGATTCTGAGAGAGAAGCAATTATCATCTACCAACAAATCGATGCCCTAATGAAGCATGGTGGCTTTAAGCTAAAAAAGTGGCTTTCGAACAGTCAGAATGTCCTAAGCAAAATCCCAGACGAAGACAAAGCACTAACTAATCCTGTGGATCTCAGTTTAGATCAAGGTGTCAAATCACTGGGCGTCGTGTGGCATCCATCGTCCGACACTTTCAGCTACAAAATCTCCATATCATCAGAACGACTAATAAGCAGCAAACGAGAATTGCTATCCGAAATCGCAAAGCTGTATGATCCTCTGGGTTGGATTGCCCCCATCGTAGTAACCGCTAAAATTCTGATGCAGTCTCTCTGGATACTCGGTTGTGAATGGGATGCACCTGTCGCTCCAAGAATTCAACAAACATGGTCAACCTTCAAAGAGCAGCTCTCGTTGCTCGAAAACCTACGAATCCCACGCTGGTTTAGCACCACGCAGAAAAGCACTAATATCGAACTTCACGCTTTCAGTGACGCCTCACAAAACGCCTATGCTGCTGCAGTCTATTTACGAGTACTATCCCCAAATGGCTGTATTAAGGTTCACCTAATCAGTTCCAAATCCAAGGTAGCACCCATTAAGCAGGTCTCCATCCCTAGACTAGAGTTGTGTGGGGCAGTACTGGCCGCTAAACTAGTCCGACACACTTACATCGCTCTTCAGCTTAGTCACAACACCCCAACACATATGTGGACCGATTCATCAATCGTACTCGCATGGCTAAAAGGACAACCCAGGAGGTGGGCAACATTCGTCGCAAACCGAACGAGTGAAATTTTTGACCTACTCGGAAATACACCCTGGCATCATGTACCATCAGAGGACAATCCTGCAGATCTCGCCTCACGAGGAATTTCACCAGCAGAGCTACTCAATTCCTCCCTTTGGTGGACTGGACCTAAGTGGTTGGCTGAACATCATGAGCATTGGCCTCAGTTATATGAATATGTTGATACGGATCTAGAAGCTCGGAAAACTGTGCATGCATGTCATGCCCGATACGTAACCAATCCATTTTTGTCAGAATTACTCTGTAAATTTTCATCCTTCCCTAAGCTTATAAGGGTCACGGCCTATTGTTTTCGAATTAAAACACACCCAAAACCTGAACAAGTATGGTTAACAGCAGCAGAATTATCACGAGCCACACAATTCTGGCTCACATTTCATCAACACCATCACTTCATTAAGGAGATTACGTGCCTTCAAAGGCACACCGCACTACCCGCCGACAGAAAGTTAAAAAATTTAAACCCATTCCTCGGCAAAGATGGTCTATTGAGGGTCGGTGGTCGTCTTCAAAACGCCAATCTAAACTACGAAGAACAACATCCAATCATTCTGGGAAAGTCTGGTCATCTGTGCGCCCTCATAATCAATCAACATCATCTTATATGTTTACATGGTGGAACCCAATTAACTTTATCACTGCTACGAAAAAAATACTGGGTGCTGGACGGCCGGAATACCATTCGAACGTTACTTATGCAATGTATGACATGTTTTCGTCTCCGCGCAACAACCAACACACAACTAATGGGAAACCTACCCCGACCAAGGGTCAACATTTCAAGGCCATTCTCAAACACCGGGGTTGATTACTGTGGACCTATCAGCATCAAATCTGGCAAACGAAGAGGAGCTTCCGCGACTAAGGGCTACATCGCAGTGTTTATATGCTTGGCTGTAAAGGCTATCCATCTTGAGCTAGTGAGCGAGCTATCTACCAAGGCCTTTTTAGCAGCCTTTCAACGATTCGTCGGGCGTCGCGGTCTGCCGCAACATATGTACAGCGACTGCGGCACTAACTTCATCGGCACTAATTCGTACCTCAAAACTATCGCCAACCAACAAAAACAATTCGCAGAAAAAGTATCTCACCGTGGAGTAACGTGGCACTTCAACCCTCCGCATGCCCCTCATTTCGGCGGCCTTTGGGAAGCCGGCGTCAAATCAACAAAATACCACCTACGTCGAATTGTCGGAAACGTACTGCTAACCTTTGAAGAGATGACGACAACACTATGCAGCATCGAGGCCTGTTTAAACTCACGCCCCCTGTGTCCAATAACCGACGACGCAACTGATTTGAGCGCACTTACACCAGGTCATTTCCTTATCGGAGACGCCCTTCTGGCACCTCCGCAACTCAATCTTGTAGACTCAACCAGTAATTACCTTAATCGATGGCAGCTGACGCAGCAACTGGCTCAACAATTTTGGAGGCGATGGTCCACGGAGTATATATCTAGACTTCAACAACGCCCCAAATGGCTAAAAACTCAACTTAATGTAACTAAAGGAGATTTGGTCCTAGTAAAGGATGATCGTCTACCTCCTCTGCAGTGGCCCCTAGGTCGAATCATCAACACATACCCAGGTCCGGACGGTCTGATACGCGCCGCAGACGTGAAAATAAGAGACACAATAGTACGACGCCCTGTCGTAAAATTAGCATCTCTCCCTACAAACAACGTCCATCCACCAGATAACCATGCCTGATCTACTACGTAATAGATTTTTTACACGTAGAACTAAGGAAGGAAGCAATCGCAAATTCGATCTAGCCATCACTTGAATTTAATTTTTTAGGAACTGTGTTAATACCCATACTGACCATGCATCGATCACCTATTTCACCCGCCATAATGCAGTAAATGCCCAAACCATCTAAACCCAATTACAACAGTAACGCCTGAAGAAAGCCGTTAGCAAATCGTCAAAAAATTGTCAGAGTAATCACCTCCATCATTGTTAAAAAAGGAATCACAGTAGCAGGACGAGTGGATTCTTGAAATGGAAAACCCAAAAACGGCGGATTATTTGTGGATCGATGATGTGCCCCAACTATCCACCCCACCAAGACAGGAGCCATCATCACTCAAAAGGAAATTAGCAGCACCTACACCACCGCAACCGCCGCGTCTCAAAAGACCCTTTGAGGTTACACCATGCGGCCCCGAAATTCGTAAAAGGACGCAACCTCAGAAGATTCCAACATCAACCCGTAGAGCACCGGCAGCACCTAAGAAAACAAAAATCTCACTGGATGAGTACCGAGCACGCCAACCACCACCCAACGTGATAGTGGAAGCAGCTTTATAGCGCAAAATTAAAAACCTCCCTTTGCCATGGGATAAAATCCACCAGGCTCAACGAACCTATCGGTATAAATTTAAGGAGGGCACGTTAAGATTTACCTTCCTAAAAAATAGGCGCTGTCTCATCACGCTGCAAAATAATCAAACACGACAAACCAGTGAATAATGCAATACAAGTGAAATAAACAAAAAAAGGGCATGAATTATATATTGAACTAACAAACATAGCAAACAAGGAAAAAATAAATGAAACCGATTGATCCAAAAAAAATTGAATTTTATTTAAACAAACAACAACTATTATTCGTGACAAAAAACTATGATAATTATTTCGAAGCTAACGCTTCAAGGCCCCGGAGTATGTTCCGTCCTGTCGCAAAAACCTAAAAAAAACAAACAAAATTAAATGAAACCACCATACTATTAATGAAGATGACCAACCAATAAACCAAATTGAAGAAAAATCCTCCGTTGGTAGCCGTCCATCAAACCTGAAAAGGTAAACAAAATCACCACAAAGAAATAAAGTCCCATAAAATTAACCATACCTGACAACACGGAAGCGCTGAATCCTCCCCAACCTCTGTCCCATGCCTTCCAGGATTTCCTAAAAAACACAGAAGACAAATTAAACAGATTATAAAATAAAAATATAAAACTATACCTCACAACACAAAGTGACAGCCAGCTCCAGCCACCGAAACTAACACATCGACAACAACTGGTCTAAATACACGAAGTACTAAAAACAGCAATGTAAAGCATCGCCCCACTACAGCATTGCCCCGTCCAATTGACTAGTATTGTCTGGCAGAAAATAAATAGAGCAGCTCAGAACCAGAAAATCAGATCACTTTTGGTCTTCGTTGCGAAACGAGCTCGAAGAAAACCCAGCTCAAAGCTAGTGATCTCCATTTGAATTGCATGTTACGGACCGAGTTCATGCAAAATCTACGACATACACTTAACGTATCGAGTTAGTGTAAAATCTCCCCCCGAATTGCATGTTATGTACCGAGTTCATGCAAACCCTATAATATACACTTAACGTATCGAGTTAGTGTAAAATCTCCATCTGAATTGCATGTTACGTACCGAGTTCATGCAAACCCTAAAATATACACTTAACATTTCGAGTTAGTGTAAATTCCTAAACCTCACGCTTAATGTGAATTTCAAGTTCCTGAAATTAATCTACTAAATAAACAAACCTTGAATTTCAGCCAAGTTCTGAATCGTGCTGAATAAACAGAGTCGGATAACCCAGCAGAAGAACTCCAGCGGCGCTTATAGTGGATTTACAAAGGGGAGAATCTTGCGGCTAGAAGATCTCAGTAACCATTTTAAAGCCATAACCAAAGGGGATAAAGAAAGAAATTGCGAATTGAAGATAATTATTTTTAATGGTCTGAATTTAATATCTCAAAGTGGAATACGTGAATGTTTTATTATATTAATTAACTTTGAATTAACGTAAATCTAGTTGAATTTGAATTAAATTACATTTAATATTGAAATTAACGAAAGAATTGTGTAAAAGCTGAATAAATAAAGACGATTATTTGGATTAGTGTGACAGTGTCTTTCTCTCTAAGTTACACCTGCATTCCCTCACTGAGTTTACCACTAGGCTATAAAGGCCTTAGACATTCTCAGTAATTCTTGTGACACAAAACGTATTTCATCAAGGAAAATTCGGTCGTGACATATCGCTCAATTGTAAATATCTTGTTGTATTTAAAAACCCCCGAGATAAAAGCCAATTTACCCATCTGGCCCGACAAATTTACCCAGAAAATAGTTTAGAACTTGTGAGAATATGTAAAGAGATAACTCAAATGCCTTACGGGTATTTGTTAATTGATTTCACTCAGGACATTAACGACGTCTTAAGATTTCGCACGGATATATTTAATAAACACTTTGTAACCTGTTTTTGTCCACAAAATTCTTTAAATGGTAAGAATGGCATGAAAGTCCATCATAAAAAATGCTGACCCAGAGGTTATAAAAACTCTTTGTGAAATTACTCTCAACACCTTAAAAGGTAACCATATGCCACATGGAAATATCTACAACTCACTGTGTAAGTATAAAAAGGGCATGCGTAAATTGATTTGCGCGAAGAGATCTGTTGCTAAACACCGTAAAATACTAGTGCAGCGAGGAGGTTTTTTACCAGTTTTATTAGGAAGTGTATTATCGGGAGTTATCGGCTCGTTAATTGAAAAATATGCATAGAAATAATGGACTTAACAAGATGCTACTTCTTTCGCCAGAGGTTTACAACAAGCTTAAAGATGAAATTGAAATGACTGCAAATCAGTCCATTTTTGGTAGAGCAATGAATAAAATACTACAGAATAAAGACATGAATGATTCAGAAAAATGGTATAGTTATCGAAATCAACTAATTTCATTTTTAAATCACAATCGGAAATCTAGACGAACCCTTGATAAAGAAACAAATTCATTCAATGAGCAAAAAAGTTTAAGAGATAGTGCCACACAAACGAAATTTATATTTCAAGATGAAGTGTCAACACAGACTTCACCAACAACAATGGATTTTCTAGACGAAGAAGAAGTCTTTGAAGAAGCACATAATATAACTCCGCCAAGAAGATATTTATCACCAGCGGCCAAAAGACGACTATCAGCTAGTGGTATAGCAAAAACGCTAAAACCGCCACCAAAAATACTAAGAACAGCATCTGCACGAGTTACGTCCCCCACTTCACACTCCACTTCAACATAATTAAACCTATCATTTAGCTAACTTTGCACTTTAATTTCAATCATGCACAACATTTCCTTTTAATCAAGCAAACCAAAGATGTAATTGTATACTTTTGTTTTGTCTCTCTTAAAATTCATTTCATTCATTACTATCAAAATTCTAAGAAACATTATTGTAATTAAATACTTTCATTTGACTTATGGTAAAATTGTATTAACTGTTAAAATAAAGATTCAGTCTTGTGCGAAGATTTGAAGCTAAAAGTTCTATTAAAATAAATCTAAAAGTTCTATTAAAATAAATTTTGGTTAATTTCTATTTTTTTATTTAAACCTTTAAAATTTCGGTTGTTTTCTCAATTGCATTTATAACTCACGCACGTGAAAAGGGTTATAAAATAATTACGGGTGAAGATGGTATAACACAATATACTGTACCAACGAATATGACTGTCGATGAAGCTAACGATGTTATAGAAGAATTAGAACAAAGTGGAAAACAAACAAAACCAGTCCAGAAACAGTCTATATTAAAACCCTCTGAACTAGAATCTGGTCAATATACGCTTTCATTTCCTGTGCGCAAGCTCGGTGTTAGACAGAGTGAATGTTTGAAGAACCCAAAGGATAAACAAAAAAGTACTTCGGACATTCCTTGGGAAAGACTTTAAAAAAAAAATGTCAGTGGTTATAAAAGAAAATGATTTCTATGTTTGTCTTTTGAGTAATAACTCTATGCAATTTTACCCAGAAAATACGCTATCGGCTTTTACAAATGCACTTGCTAAACCATGCAAATTTAATGGAAACTGACGTGTCGGAATACCTGAAATTTCACTACCAAATTTTGAAATAACAAAACGTGCAATTTCCAATGAGGGAAATGCGCCTAAAAGAGCGAGGCGCGCAGACGACCAGTTAAAGGAAGCTAGAAAGCAGCATCAAAAGGATTTTAAAATACTTAGCATCAAAATAAATGAAAATGTAAAACTTGAATGGACGCCAGAAAATCTTGAACAAACTAGCTACAGAGCTGGGCAAATTAATCTTTCTGCATTTTTACTAACATTTTATAATGCAGTTACACCTTCATGGTATACCATGTACTTGAATGATGTTAAAACGAAAATGTGGAAGCGGTTAGAAGATGACCACTTTAATGAAGTTATCCCTGAAATAGAGTATAAGCCTGAGCCAGACGAATACATACTGCACATATATCAAGGAAAAAGACTTCAGAAAACGTTATTTTAAAATATAAGAACTATGAATCAATTGAAGATTTTGTTGATGATGTATTTGGTCAAGTTCCTAGGAAGAATAGAAAACTTCCCGTTTTGAAGGGTACAATAGACAACTACACACATCCGCCGGCTAGCATAAAAAAAGCTGAAAATAAAGAGAAAAAAGCTGGTGAAAAGGAGCATGGTGTGTTTGAACTTCGTTTAGAGGAATTGGGCGTTACGATAAAAATAAAAAAACCACTACCCTCACACTTGAATGTTAAAGATCTCATGACATTGCTTTTAGCCAATGTACACTTTGACGATAAAAAGCTTAGCGAAGAAGAAAAACATAAACGAATTATTCAAATTAAAAATACAATTTTCGAAGTATTGAATAGACTGAAGAAAGATTCACTCAAAGCAAAGGCACCTGAGCAACGGAAAATAACTAAAAACAGTGAAATTTTGCAAGTCCCATATGAGAAACAAAGCTCGGGCGTCTATTTATCCACACCAGTACCAATTAATACAAACATAGATAATCTTTCAAACTTCATCACAGAAGTATTTCTCCAAACACCTGAAAACATTGTTGGCAGAAATAAAAGAGTCATTTGACACAGCGGGATTACAACAAGAACACAGGTCAATAATGGAAAAAATTAATTCTCTCGAAACAACAATTAAAGAATTGACACAGCGATTACCAAGAGGTACACAAGAAACTATAAAATATTGCTCTGAGAAAAATATAATACATATATACTCTGATATTATTCAACCTAGACCTATAGGCGACAAACTAGTAAGATATCTACGAATAATACCGATTCAAGAGTGTGGTACTATATTAATATTTGAACATATAGAATACTGTCCTATTGAAAAAACTTTTACCGAAAGTATTTCTATAAAAATAACTGATCATCATGGGGAATTAGTTGACTTTAAAACAAGTTATATTCCTACATATGTAATGCTGCATTTTAAGAGACAATAAAAACTATAAATATTCACACAGCAACTTGTTTTTGCATAGTACAAATAGAAGTACGAGATGAATTCCTATTATACGTGTTATTATTTAATACAAAGCGGCAGTGGTCTGTCAGATATTGGAGAATTATATCGTGGTCCAGTTATTTATCAACGTGGAAGAGGTATCGGTAGCTTTTTCAGTGCATTATTTCGGCACTTAAAACCTCTAGCTACATCGGGATTAAAAACATTAGCACAACAGGCTGTAAAAACAGGTCAAGCTATAATACAGGATAAAAACATCAACAACAAATCAGTTAAAGATATTTTAAAAGAACACGGTAGAGTTGCTGTTCAAGATTTAGCTCAGAAAGGTATAAATAAACTGTTTGACGGCATGAGTGGAGCAGGTATAAAAAGACCGAATCCGTTTACAACCTTGCATATAAAAACAGCTCTTAAACGCAGGAGACGTGACAAAACACCTAAACACAAGAGAACTTGCAAAACTAAAAATCAAAGAAAAGGAATAAAAGCAAGAGCTTTGAAAACAAAACGAAAGATACGTAAACGTATATTGGACATTTTTGATAAGTAAACATAATGTCGTACAAAGAATGCATGAAATCGGAATTGGATCTTTTTTCCACACCACCAGTTCAAAGTAATATTTTGAAAACTGAAGAAGTAGCATATAAACCAATAGCTTCACTAGACAACTCCTCCGTTCTAGAGTTTGTAACCTTGGTGATACATACCGTGATTTATCTAGCATTTATCTTCTTTTAAAATTGCAATTAATTAAAATAAAGGATGTAAAAGAATAACTTTATTCAAAAGAAGGTGATGCTCCAGGTTTAATAAACAACATTTTACACTCCATATTTCGCCAGTGCACTGTATATTTAAATGGGAAACCAATTGCTCAAACCGACCACAATTACAATTATCGCGCTTATATTGAAAATTTATTAAATTATGGTAAAGATGCTGCATCGACCCATTTGGAGTCGGTTGGCTGGTATCTTGACAAAGATGACACGGAAATTGCAGATATCGATAAACCTGTCGCTGAATTACATCATGGCTATTTAGATCGGCAGAAACTTTTTAATAAAAGTAATGTAGTTGAATTGATGGGGAAAATCCATACTGATTTGCTTAATCAGGATAAGTTGCTATTAAACGGTGTCGATTTACGTGTGGTTTTATCGCTTGAAAAACCGGAATTTTATATTTTATCCAAGGCTGGTGACGACTCACCACAATTAAAAATCTTAGATGCAACCATGTACATGAATCATGTAACAGTCAACCCGAATATTTTATTAGCACATGAGACAGTTCTTCAGCGTTCAAATGCCATATACCCATACAAGCGAGTCGAAGTTAAAAGTTACACTATTCCCGCAAACACATTTACACTTTCACTGGATAATATCGTCATCGGACAGTTACCGAACTTAATAATTTTTGGTATGGTGGACAATGATGCGTACACTGGCAGAAGGACAAAGAACCCCTTCAACTTTAAAAACAACAAGATTACCTGATTCAACTTATCAGTGAATGGGATACAGATACCAAATCAACCTCTCGAATTTGACTACTCAAAGGATAATCCGATTAGTACACGCGGATACAATACGTTATTCAGAGGAACAGGTTTTCATTATTTCGATAAAGGCCATCAAATATCTAAGAAATTATTCGACAAGGGATGTTTTCTTCTCGCTTTCGATTTAACCACAGACAATTCATATAACGCGACTTGCGGCAATTTACTAAATCAAGGGACAGTACGCGTTGAAGGAAAATTTAGAGACGCGTTAGAAAATAGTGTGACATGCATTGTTTATGCCGAATACGATGGAAGCATTGAAATTGACAAGGATCGAAATGTTTACACCAACTTCTGAGATTATGTATAGAGGTTAACAATCTAACCATCATTTATTTTAAAAGTGCTTTTAAGAAGCAACAACTATCATGAATTATTGTCTAGTGAATGTTGAATATTCGTCAGGCGGTAATTTAGCCTTCTTGAAAAAAGTATCATTTGCCGGATTCACATCACAAAATAAACTATTCTCAAAAGATATAACATACAAATACCCTACTTCTTCTGCGGGCTGTATAGAGCAAAACGGTATGCTTGGAAATGTAGAGCTTAAACGTCTAGATGAGGATCTTATAAAAACATTGGCAAAATTTTCAACTATTTTTGTATACGGTTCATCAACCAAGGATTTTATATATAATTACATTACGTCATGCACTAAAGTGATTGACCTTGAAACGGTGGTATCTTGTGAACAGGAATGAACACGATCGAGCTTGCAAATGCTTTAAAAAGTAACTACACAACAAGAAAATTTTTTAAGGGTGTTTTTCCATGCGATCGTCTTCCTCATCAAATAACTAAACCAGCCTGCGTTATTGCAAATACCGATCCTTCAACTAAAAGTGGAACACATTGGGTGGCGTTTTATTTTCCAAAAAGGGGACCTGCTGAATACTTTGACTCCTATGGACTATACCCGGTTAACACATATTTTCAAAGGTTTCTATTAAACAATTCGAATATTTTTATTAGTACCTAATAAGAAACGATTACAAGGTGAATTTTCATCTACATGCGGACACTACTGCAGCGTTTACCTGCATTGTCGTTGTTCCAGGAAAACCCTGAAGAAATTCTTAGAAATGTTCACGTCTCACAATTTTAAATTGAATGACAGAAAAATCATTAACTTATATCACAAAATGACTTTTAAGAAACCAATGCAAACTGCCGATGTTTGCGCTAATCAAACATGCATACCCAAGATCAGAAAAAGAATATAAAAACCCTCGGATATGAAAGTGTACATTCAGTCTAAAATTATCTGTGTGTAAAGATGGAAAAAATTCCCAAGAAGCAACAAAACCGTCGTATTTCAAAAAAAGTGAAAGGTGTGTGTAAAGAAAAAAGAATTCCAAAATCAAAAGTAGTGTCTGGAGAAAACCTGTTATTGAATTATACGTACTACCATAGCCAAATAAAAGGAAAGATATTCCATTTCATACAAGAAAAGTGTGCACGTTCCTGTTGAGAGAGCTTTCCTATTTCCTCCATTTAAGCTTCCTCCAAGCGAAAGCTGCCCCCGCTAAATCTTTATTTTCGGTGGCACTGTCAAGATATTTGAGTAAATCTAATCTGAAGAGAGTAAATGGAAAGGAAAGCGTTTGCGATGCATGGGAGCATGGTTCTTGTAGAGCTATTCGCGTTTGCGCTTCTTTTTTTACAGGTTTTCTCATTTATGAAATATCGGCATGTAGGAATGCACAGGTCTCCTCAACAACAATTAAGTTTAACAAAAATGACACCAAAATCTGCCTCCACCAAAAGTTTTGTTTTTTCATGTAGAAACAGTATCTACTCTTCCCGAAATCGTATCTGCTCCTTTTTTGAAGTTTTAGCGAAAAAACCGTTTTTTACATATTTTTAAATAGAAATAAAGTTAATTATATAATCTATCGCCTTATATGGATACAATTATTCTCTCACATATATAAGTTCGTACTCTTACACATATACACTCTCATAGCCATTTACAACACATGCACACACGCATATCCATATATATAGATATATATATATCCAAGTGTGAAAGTGCGGGCAAACCACATTTTGTCGCTTCGCAAGAATTGTGACACAACTCAAAAATTTCCAATTTCGAGTTTATTTTGAAAATTATTGTGAAGAAGATAATATTGATGAAAACGGGAAAAGGAAACGAAAATTATACTCTGAAGGTGGTACCACTGGTTCAAAGGCTAACCTGAACAGCGTTAACAGATTGATTATGTTATGCATATTACCGAAAATAAAAGAAACCTATAAAAACATGGAAATTTTATTTAACATAACAAACATAAATAATATATTATATAAATTCACATCCGACTTTAAACTCATTTTAATTATTAATGGCTTACAAACCGCAAGTGCATCGTTTCCCTGCCCTTATTGGTTAGTGCCGTTGAGTGATTTTTTGAAAAAAAATCACGATGACAATAAAAGCACTAAGATTACCGAAGATATTTCATTAAGATCTTATGGAATTGTAAAAAGTAATTATGAACAATTTTGTTCATTAGGTGAAAAAAAAAATTTGGCTAATAAGTGCAATAGTACTATTAATAAACCGTTGTTTCAAGAATCACCTGATAAGCTTGTATTAGAAAAATGTCCAATTCCTGAGTTACACATTCTACAGGGTATGGTAAATAAACTTTTTTTTAAAGGATTAGTGCCTTTACTTGGGTATGAAGAGGCTCTTTTATGGCCAAAAGGATTAAAATTGGTATCAAAGAATTACCATGGGGAAGCTTTCGAAGGGAACGCTTGCAGAAAATTATTGCGAAGATCAGATGAACTATTATCACAAGCTAATTGTAAAGCTGTTGGATACATACGACTACAACCATTTGTTGCAACATTCAAATCGTTCGATAAACTTGTTTCAAGCTGTTTCGGAACTCAAAAAAAAGTAGATTTAAAACTTGTCAGTAAATACGTTGATGAATTCAAAAAGGCATATCTTTCTACCCAAGTATCCGAAACTTTAAAATTCCACGTTGTTACAAAGCATAATGTTTAGAATTGGTTGAAAAATGTGGCCTTGGTATCTGGTCGGAACAAGCTGGCGAATCCGCTCATCGAGAATTTTTGATTTACTGGGAAAGGTACCAAATTAATCTGCTAGATGACCCCAGTTACTTGGATAGATTACATAAAACAGTGGTTGAATTTTCCTCAAATCATTTATAAAGACTATTCTTGTAGGTCGTAAAGATATATGAGAGCACAAACGATCAAAATTTATTAATTTGTTTTTTGTATTTTTTGCATTCATTGCATTAGGTGTCATATTATATTTGAACATATTAAACATAACTTGTAAGATTTATTTCTAAAACCTCATCATTAAATATTGGCAAATGAAAATGTTTGTTTTATACTTATTACACTATACAGACATGTGTGTATGTGTTATATATGGCTATGGAGAGTGTATATGTGTGTACGAATACGAAAATAGGTATGTGAGAGAATAATTGTATCCATATAAGGCGATAGATTATATAATTAACTTTATTTCTATTTAAAAATATGTACAAAACGGTTTTTTCGCTAAAACTTCAAAAAAGGAGCAGATACGATTTCGGGAAGAGTAGATACTGTTTCTACATGAACAAACAAAACTTTTGGTGGAGGCAGATTTTGGTGTCATTTTTGTTAAACTTAATTGTTGTTGAGGAGACCTGTGAATGTGTATATTGTATTCTAGGTAAATTTTATTAAAGGGATTTGTTGGTGGAAATTAATGTAAATAAGAAGGAAGTTATTAAATGTATTGTTTGATTTTTTGTTTAATTGACAAAAATCAATTACATATTTTTAGAAGTTTGAAGATTTTTTTTTCAGGTCTGACTTTTCGGTTTCTACTACTTTGCAAAAGTTAGTAAACCGTGAGTTTTGTGCGAATTTTGGTTTTGTTTTGATTTATAACAATGATTACCGCGATGTGTTGTTTTGCAGATTTGCGAAAGTTTTATTTTGATCAAAGATTCACAAGCAAATTATTGCGTTTTACAAGGATTTCAAGATGTAAAATATCATATCATGAACATATGTATTTAAAAATATGAAAAGAGGAAATTATTGCTTTATGGGTATTTGTGGCCATTCTCATTTAATAGTGCAGCCAATACAAGAATTCTATCTTAGCCGCTAGGAAAAAAATCCAAATAACTTGAATTTCAATTAATATCGACAACCATTTTATTCGTAAAACATGCGGGAAAGTTTCGGTGTCTCTCTAATACTTTTATTTTGTTGAAAATAAATACTCCTCTTCGCAGGGGTAGAGTATTAAGTGCGTTTTTTTAAAGTGGTTTCCCCAGTAAGCCTAATCCACAAAAAAATTTTCGGCGTTACATCCCTTACAGGCATTTGTTTAGTCTTCGTTGAGTAAATCCGACATAAAATTGTATTTTTTAAAAGCAATTCTCCAATTTGCTATTCACGTTGCGTTATTTATTTGCCTATCTACCAAGGCAGTACACATAGAAGTTGTCAGCGACCTAACAAGTGAAGCATTTATAGCAGCGTTTAGACGATTTACCGCCAGACGTGGACATTCCAAACACCTGTACAGTGACTGCGGATCCAACTTCATAGGAGCTCAGAAAATACTTGACATAGATCTTCATCTAGCGATTCAAAGGGCAACAGAAGATGTCAAGGACATAATTGCAAACGACGGAACTCACTGGCATTTCAACCCTCCAGCAGCACCCCATATGGGGGGAATATGGGAAGCTGGCATAAAATCTATAAAATATCATTTGAAACGAATAATTGGCAACACAACACTGACCTATGAAGAACTTACAACCATGCTAACTCAAATAGAGGCAAGCCTTAACTCCCGACCATTGTGTCCATTAAATGATGATCCAACAGACTGCAACGTCCTAACACCTGGACACTTTTTGATGGGACGAGCACCATTAACTCCACCAAAGGCAGAAGGTGAGGAGAAAACATATAGTCACTTGACGAGATGGAAGCTAACAAACAAACTCAGTGAAGACTTTTGGAATATATGGTCGCATGAGTATTTATCACATCTTCAGCAGAAACCAAAATGGTGGAAAGAGAAAGATAATTTAAAGATAAATGAATTAGTACTCATTAAGGACGAACAGATGCCGTCTTCGAAATGGAAACTGGGAAGAATTATAGCAATACATCCTGGAAATGATGAAAAAAT
This sequence comes from Thereva nobilitata, assembly GCA_963855945.1. Taxonomy (NCBI): domain Eukaryota; kingdom Metazoa; phylum Arthropoda; class Insecta; order Diptera; family Therevidae; genus Thereva; species Thereva nobilitata. Next base: position 144,974,486 of record OY979694.1, read on the forward strand.
ACGTGTTGTGACCTTGCGCTGTGGAAATAACACAGTGTTAAAACGACCTGTGACAAAGTTGTGTAGACTACCAGTATACGAGACTCCTGTCGATGAAAAAGAGCAAAATCGAGAGCAGCAAGAGAGAAATACCCCTCAACCAACTACAATTAATGTCTCGCAAACGTCTGTTATTCGGAAAAGAAGATACGAACTTCCAGAGACGTGCCTTACTCCTGATCTTGCTAAAAAGAGATATATCCACGAAATCGAAAAAGCTAAAATAAGTGTCAAGTCACGAAGATCCAGTATCAAAATTCGGCCAGTAACAGGCTATAGCAACCTGTTTCCAATAGAAAAACAGCACCTCGCCAAGGAGAAATATGAAGATATGAAGGCAACAATAAGTCAGACGAAACCAACAAGCCCAAAGGCAGGAGCGCATCAATCATCGGTATGGAATCAGTGGCGTAGCGTGGGTATCAGCCGCCCGGGGCGGAAGAAAATTTTGCCCTCTTATTAACTTCCCAGTTTATAGGGAACTTGTTGTAATCGGTCCGAAAATCGAAATCGTAATTTTCAACGTATTTTCATTTTTCAAGGTTCCAATAGCATTTTTAGCAAAAATTTGAGAAGAAGTATGGGCGTATGTGTGTGTGCGTAGGTATGTGGTCATTTTCTCGTGCACGAACGCAAAAAATATATCGACTTGATTGAAGTGCCGATCGAAGCGTATTAACTGAAATATGATGTGAACAGATATTCATAAAATTCGGTCAAGTCATTCTTCTGTTTAAGCAAAGTAAGTGATTTTTATACCTGCACGATTTCGCGCGAACCAACAATGATACCGACTGGTCCCGGTCGTAGCGTACTACCGAAGTTATAATCTGAACAGATTTTCATAAAATTCGGTGGAGAGCGGTTTCTTTGTTTAGACTACGTAAGTGATTTTTGTACCTGCACGATATCGCGCGGCCCAAAAATGATATTGACTTCATTGAGCTGCCGATCGACGCGTATTACCGAAGTTATAATCTGAAAATATTTTCATAAAAATCGGTCGAGCCGTTTTTTTGTTTGAAGGAAGTTCGTGATTTTTGTGCCTGCCCAATATCGCGCGTACCAAAAATGAGACCGACTTCGTTGAGATGCCGATCGGCGCGTATTAACGAAAACATGCTCTGAAAAAAATTTCATAACATGCGGTCAAGCCGTTTTTTGTTTAAATTGAAACACTTGCGGTAAGGGTCACAAGCACCTTAAATTGATTAGTTTTTCTAATATCTAATAAACTCGTTGGAATGAAGCTCGTTCCAAATGAAGTTTTTTTTCTGGAGTCAGCAGAGCGCTAGGACGGTTTTTTGTCAACTTCCTCTCCTTTTGTTTTGGATCGGATTTAAAAAAAATAGTGTAACTTACTTTTGAGACGACCCTCGTACAATATTGAACACTATTCTTTATATGATAGAAGTAGGGTTTTCTCATACCGAATAACTCGGAATCGGATTCGGCGAATCTTTTCCGTGGGATTCGGAATCGGGATCCGTTTCTGAAATTCGCCGAATCCCGATTCCCCGATCGCTCGATATGAAATTAACTATTAAAATAAATATTCTTGATTATAACAAAAAATAAAATTAGTTGTTCCATTTGTTAGAAACTTTGGTAATTAAAAGTAACAACTTGATTCAAAATTTCAAAATTTGAAAAAAAAACAAATCTTGGTAGGTTCCTGGTGTTGGCTTGGACAATTTCCTATGAATAAGGTCTGGACAATTTTTATGCTACGGCCTTTACTTTTGAAGTTATAAGCACAAACACTTGTGGGTAATGAAATTGCGCATGAAAAGCGTTATAATCAGTTTTCCAATAAATCGTGTAATTAAAAAGATATTGGAAAAATACTACTTTTGAGTTTACTTTTTTCGACACTTAAAGCGCTGTAATTGTTGAAATATTAGCGCTACGTAAAAAATGATATAACAAAAATTATAGATAATGGCGTGTTCTATAAGTATTATGCAGGATTTTTTCATGTAGAATTAACCATTAACGAAATGTAGTGCAAAGAGAGTGATATATGAAGTTTGAAGCACTATATCTCCGTACATATAGACTTTACAAAAAAAATTCTAAACAAGAAAGTTAAATCACTTATTTATCTACAAAAAAGATTCTATCAATTTTTGTGGTAAAATGCATAGTTTCTGAGATATGGAATTAAACATGTTTCCCTTCACTATACGTTTAGCATTTTGAATTTAAGCTCGTAAAAATATTTAAAATCATTTGGTAAAAAAAATCGCGTGCCGTATTTTGCGCGAAGGCCTTTTTTCGACCTATTTATGGCACTATTAATATAATATATTTTTTGTAAATTAAAATTGTGAGTTTTTACTTGGAATCGGAAACGGAATCGGCGGTTCTTAGTTTTAAGGCTTCGGATTCGTCGAATCCAAAAAAGACCGGGTTTTGAGAAACCCTAAATAGAAGTCATTCTTGTTAAATATTAGTCATCAATAATTCAAGCACAAATTAAAATACGGGGAATCCCTGCAAGTCAGTGCAGACGGTGTTGCCAGTCGCTACAATGAGCAAATCGTCATTATTATACATTCATTTAAAGAAAGGGGATTCCCCGATTTCGTCATAGTTAAGTAATGTAAAATTCCGTGCTCATTTCGATCTGTCCGAATCGTAGGTGCCACAAAAATAATATTTACAAGATATCTATTATTATCATTTATTATGAAATTTTGCCGCCCCCTAAAGGTGCCGCCCGCGGCGGACCGCCCCTGCCGCCCCTACTACGCTACGCCACTGTATGGAATACAACGATAACTTGCCTGAGCCTTCTCTCGACACTAGCAGTAGCGAGGGGATCATATACAATAACCCCCCTCAGTCTGGGCTATATATCGAAGACATGGGTAAATTAAATTTAAGGCGTAATGTAAATACAGATGTCATCAGGGTAAAAAATGTAATCCAACAGATGGAAGATGTATGCACGGCAGCTCAAAGAAGCTCTGCAGAGATCCACTGCGAAGCATTGGTTCGCCATCTTAAAACTCAAGGAGAGGATCTATTACGTGAGATAGACGTGTTAAATGAAAATAATCATACCCGCAACAAAAGAGGATTGCAGGGGCGGATCCAGCCCTCAAAAAAGGTTGTGGTCACAGCCACCCGAAAATCGGCCAAGTGCGAGTCGGAGTATGAACTCGCTCATGATCGATATAGTGCAATCCTGCAAAGGAGATGTTTACAAAATATATGACGCCCTGACCAAGATTTTGTACAGTGTAGCTCCACGTGGGCAAAGCCGTGGGGCAAACACTAGTAGGTAAGTTGGGGGACTGCTTGGTAAAACAACACCCGCGTTTGCAATCGTGTACGCCGATGCGGATGCATTTATAAATGTTCATGCATGTAGCGGGAGCGTGCATGCCATGCCTGTAGCGGGAGCGTGCATACCCGTGCGGCATTCGCATTTGTTCGCTATGCGTCCTAGGTGCGGCGCGGGCATGCTTTTAAGAAAATTAACTAACTAAATTATTTTTACTCAGGTTTGAATAGACTAGGATTATCAATATTTTCGCTAAATTGGCAAAGTATAGGTGCGAACGTACGAGATTTAGATGACGAAGTTGCAAAAAAATGAATGTATTACTTTTATGAGAAACTTGGATGAAAAATGAAGAATATGATGAGGACTCCGCTAATGTTTTACCACCTCATACAGATATACAAAAACGCCATCGCTTAGTCACGATAAATCACCATGAAATGTGTGTAGGCAGATCTATGGCAGAAAAAGGACAGATGAATTTGATGGTAGTTATTTATGTATCAATGCATAAAACTTTCGCGAAATAATCCAATTCATACATGACAATCTCCACTTCTGTAGGTTCAATTTTATTCGGTCAAAACTTGAACGAAATCCCCATGATTTTGAGTTGCGATTTCAATATTATTTTTTCATTAGATACTAGGTCCGAACTTTGTGGATGAAGGGGAAAGTGGAGATGATGAGAGGTACCACCCCACTTCCCCCTTCATCCACAAAGTTCTTGAGGGAAGTTCTTGGGAGCGAAGCGTCTAAACAGACCCAATATTGACAAAAGTACCACGACATATGGAACCTCACTTTATGCAGTTTTTACGCAATTTTTAGACCAGTTTCAATCGAAAATATTTCAGTTATCATAAAACTTTTGTCCGTTTCATAGGTTTTAATGTAAATAGGAATTCATAAATATCGCTATTTTCAAATTGTACTGTATCAAGTCCCTCGGTAGGCTCGTCACTATACTTCCCGCAACTGTCGTTGGCCTTACTTTTCTGAAAGCGTACTATAGGTGTATCCGACAGACCTCCACTATATCAAGCATATTGTTAGCTGGCTACTATTTTAATACTTGTTGCAGTTGTTGGGTAAGAAAGTTTTACTTCTAAAGTGTGGTCTTAAGCACACTCATATTTTTTTTTATTTTATTAAGGCATAGGATATAATATCATCGGCCTATCCATCTTAATACACCGTGAAAGTTTGACGTCACACGTCTATTAGGGTTGTGGGCATGCCCATCGTGCCCACAACGGTGGATCCGCCCTTGGAGGATTGCTAGGCAAGGCATTAACATACGTTTTGGGTGTAAATGACGAAGTTTACGCAGACATATCGACCCTACAACAGAATCAGCAAATGCTTCAGCAAACATCGCTACATCAATCTTCAATCATGTTAACTACAATATCACACCTCAACGACACGGAAGCAAGGGTCACAGAAAAAATCAACTCATTCACGGAAAAATTAAATCAAGCACTGATCGAAATCAATACTGTTCAAGGATGGCTTACAAAAATCAATACAAACATGATAAACCTTCATGTCCTGACATCGTATCAGATCGCAACAAATGTCTTAGATGAATTAGAAAGACAATATAATAAATTAATTGCCATTACAATGAGAAGAGGTAGTGTAGTAGAGATACTACAACTAAACAAGTTACGATCTATAATAAAGCAATCCAAGCAATCTCTATATTGCCGATACACCTGAGCAAAGAACCAACCTAGAGAAAAATGAGACGAGCATCACTATAATTGGATACTTCAACATTGTCGAGGTAGATCAATATACGTTAGTGAAGGTTACACCAATTCCATGGAGGTTAGAGAATAATACATTCCTGATAGCTGACATCCCAAACAACATTCTTGCGGTCAATTACAATAAGCAGACATACTTCGAATTGCCTGACAGTGACATTAAGAACTGCATAAACAGGAACTATCACCAACTACTATGTTTACCAACAGCCATCAGTAATATAGAAGACAATACAAATTGTGTTGTGGATGAAATCTACGATCGCCCATTTAAACATCATTGCCCAATTAAAATACTTCATGTACCAACCATCTTGTGGAAACAATTATACTTATATGATCAACACCTGGCTGTTCATTACAATGGCCCCAGTTGCAGCCGCGGTTGTATGCAACGGCACCCGAATCGATGTTGGACTAAATGAAACCGGAGTTATTCAAATAACAAAGGACTGTGTCATTAAAACAAAGTGGAACACCATCTTACCAGAATTCATTGACAGTACTCATGTAAGATCTTCACTGAATAAGCCTCTGGGCTTAGAACTACCGAATGCAACCGAACTCATTAAGAAACCAGAAGTACTACTTTCGGAACACATCCTAAGAGCATCTGACCAACTGCTAGGAGCTATTAAGGAGCAAGAACTTCTGCATGACAACCTGAGCTCAAACACGCTGCACACTATTGGACATCATGCAATCTCTACAACTGTCGCAGTAACTATATCCGTAATTATAGTCATCCTTCTAGCTATATTTAAGAAGAGAAACAAGAAGGGAGCTCGTCAATCCATTCACCAACATGACTTCGTGTTAACAACGCCGTCGACTCCTCACATCACGAGCAAACACAACACGTATTCCGCGGAGGGGGAGAATGTTTAAAAACATGCCTAGTAGCAGACGATCTCGCAATCAGTCATTAAATCGGTTCAATAATAAAGTCATTAATAATTATGGTGTCACTTCCGCATGTCAGCGAAAAGTTCTTGCAATAATTCAGTGACCCACCTGGATTATTGGGAAATTGTAAAGTGCACCAACTCCTAAGTATGTCATCAAGTAGTATATAAGTCGAATAGAATTTAAGTTAAGAATCAGTATTTAATAAAGTACTAAAACCATCGTAACATTCTTTTTCCCTTTCAAACCGCTACCTAAATCGTTGAAGTTTTGCGGTCTTCAACAATCCAACCTTTTACAATCCATTACTCTCATCCTGAGTTAAACAACTATAACAACAATTTAGTCAACTGTCGAAAAATTTAGTCTACTCGCAAAAAGAGTAAATACTGTATTATCGACACTAAATTCTAGACATAGAATTCACACAGGCCCTAAGTATGAGTTCAATATGAAGTAAATCAAGAACTAACAATTTTCTCAAAATTTCCTCATATTGAGCTCACTGAGAGTGACGCAAAAAAGTACTGAGAAATGTTAAAAAAACAAAATTATTATTTCCGCATTAGTTTTTTTTGACTCTTTTTGCTTTTATTTATATTCATATTATTTTATTATTACATACATATTTTCATAATTAGATATATTCATTATTATTCGAGAATATTTTTTTTCGATTGCCTTATACGAGATTCGAACCTGCGACCACTGGAACATGAAGCCAACACTCGACCAACTGCGCTACTGAGGCTGCTACGCATGTGCCGCAGCAAGAGTGTATATAAATGACAAACCGGCGTAAGCTAAATATGAGCTCATTGTTAGATTTTTTTGCATGTGCTACTGGGACTGCTGTGTAATATACATATTGGTAGTATGTCGAGTGTATATTGAAATATCATGCAAAAACAACATGCAGTTTGTGTAACGTATTATATTTTATATAGAATGTGATATATAAACGACAGTTTTAGGTTTGTGACGTTTCGTATAATTGAAAAATACATTTGCCTCGACATTTCAAGTTTCAGTTAAACGAAAACCATTAATCATTATTCCATTTTCCATAATATCTGTCTTTTCATTTATTTACAAATTTGTCCAGATAAATACCTAACGATGGAGATTTTCTATTTCCGCTGTATATACCAATCAAAGGTTCCTTTATAATTCCTTCGACATTCGCAAGTATTGGACAAAATTGCGCAGTTGTGTTATTAAAAATTGGCAAGCCATAGACATTAATGTTTAAAAAATGCTATTATCTTTTTGTAAATTCCAAAATGCCTTCTTAAGACAAACTTTAAAACCTTGGTGCCAATATTTGGATCCTTCATCGATGTTCGTCACTTCTACTGACCATCAGAACAGTTCTCCCATTACATTTTATTTTATTTTCTCTTTAATATTACATTTTAATATTATATTGATTGCAAATATTCAATTCTAACAAATTCCATCTTTATATGTTCGAAAAAATACTATACACAAATTCAAAAGAAGTGAAACAGTTTGTTATTTATATACACACTTGAAGCGAAATATCTAGCATTGCCAAAAGTATAGTTGAAAGAGTGTCCGCTTCATGTTCCAGAGAGATATGTATAGTCCATTGATTATATACTAAGTAGATATGGACAAACATTTGTCCGACTACGACGCTAGATGGCGATAGTTACACTGATATGAATTTTTGGGATTCTAATTTCTGTTGTAAACCTCTAAAATCAACGGGGGTGGGTGGGTTTTCAACATTAATTTTATAATATTATTTCGTTCTACGTGCATAATAATCATAACATACAAAAATTTTCAATTTTATTAATTTTAAGTAAAACGTGAAGAAAAGCAGGTTTGCGCCTGAATTTAAAAAAGCATTACAAAGCCCTTCACGCATGTTGGAAGAAAAGCCAGAAGTTTTGGATCTAAAAATAGATTCCTGTGCGCATATTCCTTTTGTTTTGTTGTTTTCTTGTTGTTGGAAAATACGATTTCTTGGTCGGTGGCTGAAATTTATCAATGAAGGGAATTATGAATGGAAGAGATATGCGAATGTAATCGGAAATTTGCTATCGTGTTTTTTTCCATTTTGAGAAAAATGAAGTATGTAGGTTTTTTTTGAACAAAAATTCAAGCCTTTTTGTATTGATTTAATTATTGATTATAATTATATAATAATTATAGAGAGAAAATATGTATGAGTCATTTAGTTTGGGTAAACTATTTCAAAATATAAATTTGAATATAATTGTTTACAGTAATAAAAAACAATAAAAAAAATCAGAATTTCGCAAGAGTAGTGGAATCATTGAAGGGAGAACAGTTCCGATTTTGAAATTTCTTTTAAAATGCTTGTATTAAGGGTAATTGTTTACTGGTGCACCGCTTTGGGCGAAACACCAAAATAGTCGCGCCCTACTCCGAGAATGAGATCGAGGTTGGGGTGGGGGAGTGTTTGGGGGCGCGCAATCCAGAGTCAAAATCGTTACTAATATAATTGCTTATTAAACCGCTATTTTTAAAAAAATACTTGTAAAAAAGTGATTTTTACGAAATTTCAACCCTGAATAACTTTTTAGAGGGTGGCCGACGGCTAATTCCAAAGGAAATGTGTTCAGGTCAACCCCCTATACAACCACTACCGCCTGCGGGGGTGGGCTGATAAAGTAAATAATTACCCAAAATTCTAAGAAATGTACATAATGGAAGTGAATGAGATCAGTCTGTAAAAGTTTTATAGACTCCGAAACCGGAGGAGGGGAAATGGGGGTTCAAAATTTGTGAAACTCGAAATGGTCTTCATTTAGGGTTCATCATTGGCTTCATTTAGGATTCGTTTTTGAGTTTCACATTTTGTTATTTCGAATCAAAAATACGAAAAAAACGCTCATAGTATATATGAAAATTCGTATCACCTCAACTGCAAAATAAACGGAAGCTGCTATTGGCTTATGGGTGCAGCGAGGCGCAACGGGTTCCAGCTAGTTCATCTATATATCCCACGCCATCACCCTTCATTGGTTTCAATAAAACCACCTCCTTGCTTACTTCCGATGGCATCAAATTTTAAAATTCAATGAAAATAATCCAAGAATTGGAAATAAAAATACTGCCGTGAACCATAATTAGTGGCGAGTCCCTCGACACAAAAACTCTCTGATTTTGTGGTGACAAAAAGATTGCAAACAAGTTGGAATTCTTGATGTACAGGTTGCAACGAGATCCAAAATCAAAGAAGAAAGTTGTAGATGTAGACATATTGTGTAGTTATACGCAATATGAGGGGACGCAAACCATTGTTTGGGACGACCAGCTTCAAAAAGGGAGTATGGTGTTACAGAAGTATTAGAAAACGGAAATAGAGATACATACATAAGCACAGACGAAGAAATATCTAGGATAGAAAACTCTAGTATGTATTTACAAATTAACCGATAATTGAAAGAAGGAAAGCCGCTTGAAAAATTGAGCACAAACATTCGGTCGACATTGACCGCACAGGCACTCCGTCACTTCAAAATACGACCGACAAAAGCCTCTTTCAAGTGGACCCACCATAAGTTCTATAATATACATATCTACAATATGTTCATTAATTTTTAATATTTTTTTATTGGTTCAAAGGTAATTTTTTTTAAATGCTTGGCTTTTTCTCAAAAGTTGTTACTTTGCAAATTACTGAGTAGATAGAAAGGCCGGCCGTCTTCTGAACTACATATATTTTTGTTCTTTGCAGAAACTTAAAAGTAGAGCAATGCGTGCAACGGAAAAGCGGAAAATTGTTGCAGACTCTAATTCAAAGCCTTCTGTAAAACTGTAAAATTAACTTACATCTCAGTTCTAAGGAGCTGGTATGAGAGCTTTATTTCTGGCCGTTCAATCAAGGTGGTATTGGGTGGCTTCGAATCCAACAATAATTCCATCTCGGCTGGCGTTCTCCAAGGGTCGATTCCCTCACCTGCTTTCTTTCTAATATTCATTAATGATCTGCTCTCAATCCCATCCAACCCACTTCATAGTTTTGTCTATGTCGGTACTCTGCGTTAATCCTACGCCTTCGACAATATAAGACTTTCCAGACCTTATCTCCTAGACCGTGAACGCATGAATCGTGTCGAATTCAACGCTACAAAAACAAAGTACTGTCTTATCTCTACAAAAACCTGCACCGTTCTTCCCTTTATCTCAGCGGACAAAAAGAATATAATGTCTGACTCATATCTAAATATCTTAGACGTAATTTTATCTTCAGATCAACGATGGAATAATCACATATTCCAAATCGCCAAAAAAACTTATCAATGCCTAGGATTCCTCCTTCAGCCAGCTGCCTTGGCTACAATTTACAAGTCCTACATTCCACCCTGCTTTGTATATAACTCGTCCCAAAAACTATTTTGGCTGGAGAAGGTGCCAGGCCGCACCTTTCTCCTCCATAGACCCTTTAAGCCACCGTAGGAATGTAGTAGGACTCATTAAGTTTTACCGCTTTTACCATAGCGACTGCTTCCACAGTCGGTGTTTCTGAACCCAGCAGAGTTCAAACGCAAGGTTCATCGACATCTACTCACACACCCTCCAGACCTCTAACCTATCCCTTCTCTTCTATCCTTCAGACCAAGCTTACTACTAGACATTACACCATGACTTGAACGACATGACGGACTAGTGTTGCAAAGGGAGATTCCTTAGCTTGACCATGCCCATTAAAAAAATTAAAAAATAAAAATCATTTTATATATCTCAATACTAGTACAATTATCCATAAAAATTACAAGTTTCTACGAATTAAAATACCTGAGAAAAAAATCTAAAAAATTGTCACATTTTTCGCTAAAAAAAGTTAAATAATCCCTTAAAACCCATTTCATTTTTCTCAACATAATAAGAAACGCTTGATGCCAAATTTCCCATTAAAGTCGTCTCGCCCATTCATTTCTTTACCCCATTGTCAAATTTCACCCATCGGCCACGAAATCATCATCACAAAAAACGCAGGAATCTATTTTTAGACCCGCAGCCACTAAAATAAAAGCCGCAGCTAATGATTTTTTTTCCAAAAGCGCGAAAGGCTTTTTCATAAACAAGGAAAAGTTTATTTCGGAATCTAACCATATAGAGGAGAACAAAACCCTGCGATACTAGCGCACGAAGTTCATAGCGTCGTAGTCTGATGTTATTTTGACTCGCGTTTGTCCATATCTACTTAGTATATAATCAATGTATAGTCTTAAAACTTACAAAAATGTGGCGCCTGTATATATGTTACCAATCGAATTTCTCATAATTGCTCATAACAACCCTCCAATCAATGAACAGTAAGTGGAACATTCAATCTCGGTTTCTTTTTCACTTCCTCTCATTATGATCTCATTATTTTATCACAAATGATTTAATTTTTTTTTGCATTTTGAGTGTCATATTTTCATCATATTCATCTCATTGTGAGTTATACGATAAATTTCTGATTTTGTGAGCTCATTTTGCCTGCTGGGATGCTGTTCGCGTCTTTAACAGCTTCGTGTAATAATATTTTTGAGCATTTATCAAAAAATGAAGGCCACTTAGTAAAGAGGAGAGTGCACTTTCTAGGAAAAAGTTCTTCAAAATCCAGTTCTATCTAAAAGTTGCATAAAGAAAACATTGTTAATTTGTAAATGTATAAAAACAAAGAAAGCTCACCAGAGAGGCTCCCAGTTTCTGTTTTATAATTGGCCACTTTTCCAAAATGTTTATATTTTTATTTAAAATGTCTTGTCTACGCAAGGAATACGTTGTTTTCCACTTTGAAAACACTAAATCTTCGGGTGCAATATTATATAAAAGCCAATTGGTGTCTTCCTTTTGCGAATGCGTGTAATTCACTGCATTTTCCGTTGAATCTGTCAACGTTGAAATTAACCTGAAGAGGTTACGGTAATAATCGGATTTAAATTAAAAAGAAGGTTACTGGTTTCTTGAAGCTCTTCATTTATGTCTTCGACAATGTTTCTTTTATTAAGCCTTAATTGTTTCCGTAGAGTATAAAACCTTTCTTTCAAGCCTCCTCTCTTTCCATTAGTTCCAGTGTAAGATTCCTATGAAATGCAAATTGTTAAACACTAATGTAAGAAAAATATTTTTCGTGAAATAATGTTTCTTCCTTAGGGAAAAGTTTTTTGATTTCATCAGCTGCTAGAAAATACTCCTCTTTCGAAACGGAAATTTTTCCCGCGTTAATCCAAAATTCGCAAAATATGTTGATTAACTTGTGGCGTGCTGACTTTATTAATAGCTCTCGTTCTTCATACCCTTTTATTATTTCTCTTCCTACCGCTGTCTCTTCAAGAAGTGATTGTATATATTTATTAATTATGTATGTATATATTTATTAAAATATGAATATGGCAACTCTGTGTTTAACCGATACAATTAGTACTTTAAAGGTTTTGATCGACGTTTGTTTGCAAAATATTCTGTCAAAACCATCTCAGAAAAACACTATCAGCTTAAACAGTAAACGCTTATAAAAACCCATTTATTGTTTTTATCACGCATAGGAAATTTTAAAACTTATTAATAAAAAATTCCACTTACCAAACAAATGTTATTTTGCGAATCAAAACTCACACTTGGAGATTTGTCAGATGTGGGTACTACTACGTTTCCGACCGGGCTAGAAAACAACCATTTATCGATGGGAATAGAAACAGAATCCTGATTGCTGATGATTCCCTAATAAAAAAAAATTAAGAATGAAATTGCCCACAGTATTCATGTGAAAAAAATTTACGTTTCGTGTTCGCCACTCGTACAATTTTGTTCGAAATTCAATCCTCAATCCAAGTTTTTCGTTTGGAATAAGATCTCTCAGATGCTCACTGGTAATATTATTCACTACAGAAAAATTAAGAATTCCGTTTTCTGTAAACACCGAATACACTTTTTTTTTATCACAAAAACAATTGAATACTGTAATTTCACTAACCACGAAATGACTGAATTAGTTCTGGAAATCCCCATGAAGTCACTAACTTCTCAATGAGCTGATCCTCTGCAATTTCAGGTACACTTTCAATTACGTTTTCGTTATTTGCTTCATTCATTTTCAATTATTACAACCTTTCATATTAACCAAAATGCAACAAATGACTGATTTCAACTAGAAACGCATGACACAATGTCTTGCTTGTAAAACTCCCGTTAATTCTCGGAAAAAACGACCAATAGCAAAAAAACCACTGAACGCTGTATAGAATGATGGCTTACGACAATTTAGGAATTCTTTCGACTTCGATTAGGAGATTTTCCTATAAAGCGAAAACATGGATGATTTTTCGACTTTGGATAGATGATTCTCCTATAGAGCGAAAGAATCAGCATCACCTATAAGTAGTAGGTGATTTTTCGACTTCGACTAGGAGATTTTCCTATAAAGCGAAAATACCGCCTTCAGCAAGGTGGATGATTTTTTGACTTCGGTAGATGGTGTTCCTACAAAGCAAACACATATAATCTACAATTATGATTGGAAAATAGGTGATTCACCTAGTGTAACAACCTCCCATAAAATTTAGAAAAATCTTGTGCACATTTTAGATGAATATTCTACTTATAAATTTTAACTACAGAGGCAATAGAAATATAATCTACAAATTTAGGTGATTTGGAGATTTAAATTTCATCTAAATCAGTTTAGATGAATCATTTCTGCAAGATAGTTAATTTTTCGACAAAATTTCTACTTTTATGCCACCGAAATCAATTTCGACGAAATATCTACATCAATTTTCTCTGTGTACAATGCTACCTTATTCATTAAAATAGATTACAAAAATAAAGGTCGATATGCAAAACTCTAAAACAAAATTCAAAACGCCCCTCTCCTTTCAACGACTTTTTGTTCTTCTATCCACAGCCAAAGTGATTGATAGGAACTTCCAGAATTATTTGGTAATGGTATTCTTAAGGTTTGGGCGAACCTGCTATAATTCCTGCAAAGTATCTTAAAGTGCCGATCTTGCACAGAAATTGCCTTTCGGAAATGGGCATTTTTTATGGGCGATTGGTGCAATACTCCAAATGTATTCCTTCTTATAATATCCAATTTTTCATCCAGACACATTTTGGTCTTTTATTAAAAATGTCGTTCTCCTCGGAAATTTTTTTTTGGATGGTCTCATAAATTATATTTTTTCTGTGTAATGTTTTTGGTTGAATATGATAGATGAAACATCTGTCTATGTACATATATACACATTCGTAAGATGAATATATTCGTATAATGGTGTAAACTGACTGTACAGTAGTATCTATAAATTCACATTGAATTTTATTCCTTGCGAAATTCACAAGAACATTTTGGCTATATGTAAACGCTTCTGCAATTTTTACATAGAATTTTATTTATAATGTAAACTACTTTGAATTTTATTAATTGAATTTATTCACGAATATTTTAGAGCTCTTGTTCTAGGAATAAATGTAGGTAATTTTGTGTCGAGATGTAAACGCTTTTGAACTATGAATGATTTCTTCCAGTAATAAATTCGGCGAATAAAGTCCAGATGTAAACCCCGCCTTAGATATAAATTCATTGCCTCCAAATGACCAATTAAATGAAAGCATAAAATATGTCCATGAGCGAAAGTTCTCTCCTCCTTCTCTCTGAATTCGTATACGAAAACGCAAAAAAACATGCCAGCGGACTTCGAGAAGCAGAATTTGAATTGCTTCCAGTGATGCCATACCTGGAACAGGGGATTGCGGATTTGAGTGTTTGAAATTGCGGAATTAAGCAAAAAAATGCGGACTTTTTAAAAAATTCAATTAATAATCAACTTAACAAAAATCAACAAAAAAAATTAGATGAACAAAACTGACCAATGTTTAAAGAAAGAGAGAAGAATGTAGATAGAAAAATATGTTTTATTTAAAATTCAATAAATAAAAGTTTTAAAAATTTTAGATAATCGCAATTTTAGGTTGCACTTTACAGATCGTTATAAGATTCGAAACCAGACAAAATATTTTCATTTATGTCTTCTTCCACTGTTTCAACCGTCGGGTTTTCATCTGATGTCGATGTTGGCTTGTAAATATGTGTGCTGGTCATGTTTTTTTGCCATCGATGTTGTTGTTATTATTTGCTTTTCTAAGCCACTAATTAGTTTTGTTCGTTTATTTGTTTTGTTTGCTGATTAGACGTCGTCGGTCAAATTTGTTTTTTTATGTTTTTTTCATTGAACTCAAAAACGGAAAATGCGGAATCCGCATCAGTCAATGCGGATTGTGGATTGAACTACCAAAATGCGGTACAAAATGCGGAAATGCGGTGCATCTGGCATCACTGATTGCTTCCCTTGACTGTCCGTTGGAACGCACTTCGGTGGGAGCTTGTGAATGAAGAGGGAAATGGAGATGGGAAGACACAACGAACTTTTGTTCCTGCGACCAGAGCCAAGGGAAGAAATTCACATTTTGCATCCATACGAAGTTTTGAGTATATTTTTTATTGGGTGAGAGCGAAGAGAAGTTTTCTAATAAGATTGGAGGGAATTCATTTCTATGAGCAATCTAATCGGAAATGATTTTGTACAATGTGGTTTGAAATTAATGACTTAATTGTAGAAAATAGTAAAAAGCAGTATTTTTAGAGTAATTAATTAATTAATTAACATAAATAAAAAATTGTGTTGCTTGCAATTTAGTTGGTGCGACTTGTTTTGTGAGTTAAAAATAGTGCAAGTAGTTTTAAAAAGTAAGTTTAAAATAAAATTGGATAAATTGAAAAATATTTATATATTATTTATGTTAGTTCTTTTAGTTTGTTT
The DNA here is from genome assembly GCA_963855945.1 of Thereva nobilitata. Lineage (NCBI taxonomy): Eukaryota > Metazoa > Arthropoda > Insecta > Diptera > Therevidae > Thereva > Thereva nobilitata. The sequence goes on from OY979694.1 coordinate 144,990,310, forward strand.
TTACTATATTAAATACCATGTTTATGGTGATGTTTATGTTTATGGTTAGCATTTTTGCATAATGGACTATTTTTTGCAGCAATCCTTTGGCTCGCGTTCATTTATGGAAAAGAAATCCATAATTGAAAATGGTAGATCGAAACGAATAATACATATTTTAAGTGAAAATTGGCCTTGCATTTTATTTTCAAATGAAAAGAACGTTTGGCGGTCTTCGGGATTTAATGATTTAAATAATTTTCATAAAGCCTTTTAAGCATTTAAAATCGGTTTAGCTCTTTCTAAATTCGGTACAGGCCAAAGGATTGAAAATCTAGTAGACACTCATTATAAATCCTCAATTATGAGAACAATGAGATCCGGAAAATTATTAAAATTTGTATAGATGTTGTTTGCTACTTGGCATGTCAGGAGCAAGCCTTTCGCGGACACCACGAGGGTCAAGATTCTATTAATCGGGAAAATTATGTTGAATTAATTTCACTTTTGGCCAAACATAATCCAGAACTTAAAAATCAGCTTCAGTATTTTCTGGATTATCAAACAATATTCAAAATGATTTAATAATGGCTATTTCCTGCACTCTTACTAAAAATTAAAATTACTTCTGAAATCCAAAATTTGAAGTTTGTTGCAATTATTTGTGATGAAACCACGGATATTTCCTGTGGATCTATGTTGTCAACCACTCTGAGATATATTTCTTCCTCTGGTGACACGAAAGAAACATTCATTAGTTTTAAAAATATTTCCGATGATAGAAGAGCAGCTCGTTTGCATGAACATGTAGCTCATATTATGCAGAATTTCGCATGTGGTTCCAAGTTACAATTGCTATGACGGAGCTTCAGTTAAGGCGGGTGAAGTTGGAGTTAAAGAAACTTCCAAATGCTCTTTTTTTTACACTGCTTTGCCCATCGCTTAAATATTGTTTTATCGAAATCATGTGACAAGATTCGTGAGTGCCGAATCTTCTTTCAGTCAATCACAGGTTTTTTAAATTTCTTAAGTCACTCAACTAAACAAACCGCTATTCTCGACTTTTTTTAAAGCAAAAACTTCCAAAAGTATTCACACTCGCTGCAATTTCAATGGAAGACTTATTTTATCTATTCATGATAATATAGATAATCTTAATACTCCTTTTGAATATATAACGTGGATCTGCGGAACGGAGTTTTTCCACACAAATTTTGCCAGATTGCATCCCCCACAATTCAAAGCAAGCCACGCCACTGCTTATTACAAGTTCCAGCATTCAGACTCCTCAGCAACCAGTGAGGGTGGTTGTACAAATTAGGGATGTTACGAATGTTCGCAATCGCTTATGCGAATGATTCGCATCATTTTCAACATTCGTATCGACATTCGCATTCTCATCAAGTAATGCGAATGTTTTGCGAGTGCGAATGTGTGTAGGTCGTGACGTGTCTCGTGGAAAACAAAATTGAAATACGAAAAATTGACAGATCTGGCCTTAACTATGACCCCTTAAGGCCCCCATACATTACTCAGTCTGACTGAGGAATACGTCCGACAGGCCGTGGACTGCAGGTGAGCTCATGATTCCCTACATACACACAGGCGACGACGGCAGTATAGCGTAGCAGGTTGTTAATTGAAGTGCAAAAATGTTCATGGTTTCAAGGAAAATTTCAGACTGAATTGAAGCTCAAATCTTCAGGCTCGGACTGACCATAAATCCCACACAAATAAAGATTTTTGTTGGACTTGGACTATACAGGCCCCATCCAGTTGGCGGTGTGGGTGAGTGAGCGTGTGGTTATACTTGGCCTCAAGGCGAGAAACTTTCAGGCCATGACTTGCTAGCGGCCTGTATATGAATGGGGTCCTTTAGAAATCGCCTCATGCATATATAATATTCCTCTATTGTACTTTGACTATTAAATACGAGATGAAAGAATGCCATTACTGTATATAACACTGGTCTAAATGAGGCCTTAATTTAATTAAATTTTTTAATGCTACTACCAAACATTCGCATTCGCGAATGTGAAAAACATAACATTCGTAACATCCCTAGTGCCAATACCACGGTAGACTTGGAAACCCTTCAATATTTAAAGGATGAGTGCACAAGTCTGGCGATATTAAACACTTATCCTACAATAAAAAAAGTGTTTTTAAAATACAATACATGCTTATCAAGCTCAGCACCAGGAGAATAGAAAGACATATGGTGGCATGACAGAAGGAAAATGAGCGATAATGTGTTCGAACAACTTGTAGTATTAAAAAATGTAATATGTATATGTATAAAGAGAATTAAATTGAACAAATGGTATTTGTAATTAAAGTATTTTGAAAATACCTATTTTGCACTTAGTATTTAAAATACAAAACAAAAAACTATTTTGTATTTTGCATTTGAAATAGTAAATCAAAAAAGTATTTGCATTTTGTATTTAAATACATTTCTTAAACTATTTTGCACATCTTTGCATTTACGTTATGCAGTATTGGAGATTCTCCATTTCTTTATGTTAAGTTACAAAATTTATAGTAAAAATACAATAATTGTGTAGTAAATTAGTATTTCATATCACGATTTGTAAGTTTACTGTACATTTACATATTTTTTTAACAGTGTAGTAATATACTGAGGTTCTATGTTGCTCCGACTTTGTATTTAGAGGTTTTTGGGTATGAGAAAACGATTGGTCCCGTTAGCCGAAACAATACTATCTCATATGAAGAAATATAACTAGCCATCAACACAAAGAACTCATTCAACTTAGAATGGTAGCGTCAGAAAGTTCTCCTTTTGATATTTCTGAGTTAGATTTATTGGGAAAATAACAGCCCGAATAACAGACCTCCATACATTTGGCGCAGCAAAAAACACTTTTGGTTACACAACAATCGGCCCACGACAAAATCACCACTACAGTGACAAATGGTAGCGGCGAACAATTTTTCCTTGATACACTTAGCTAATACTTTGGAAATATAAAACTTATTTTTACTTTTGTAGACATATCCGTTTTTGTTCGCCAGCTCCTCAAGTAAAGAGGATTTTATTATTTTAATTGGCTTCACTTTTTGTTTATAGCAGGGTTGCTTGCGCATTGCTTCCCTTATCCTGAACCTTACGAACCGCCACTGATTTGTAGATCAACCGAACAGGTGGGACCAATGGCAGTAATTAGAGCGGCTGAAAAACGCACGCTTACAAGACATAATAACCAGAGCTTCTACTTTGAGAATAAGAATCAATTTTAAGATGGAAACATTCAATTTCAATGAAGATCACTATTACAGCACCCCAATGTTATAATTGGTCCAATGGATAAATTGTGCCAATATTGTCAGGCTTTAAAATGTCAAAAAAAGCACCTGGAATGTGCTGTTCCAATGTCAAAGAATATTTACCACAACTGAATGATACACTTGGCGCTTACGTGGATGGAACTTCTTCGTTGTCCAAACAGTTTCTACTACTTCTTTTATTTTGCTCCGATGGGCGCAGCGAGGCGCACCGGTTTCCAGTTAGTCTATATAAAAATGAAAAATATTCGTTCACGAATGACTCAACAGATTTCTTTGAATTTTTTTTTAATTTGTTCTTCGTAGTCTGTGGAAGGTTTATAGCAAAAAAAAATTGATAAAACGACCACCATCCACCACATTGACAAGTTTCTTCGCGGTGTGCGAAGTTGATGGATTTGAAAGAACTTTGCTTCACTCTGAAATGCACCGTTATTACACTTGGAATCAAAATTAAAAAATATACATAGTTTAAAAAAACAAAGTAAAAAATAATTTTGAATGTAAAACTTTTATTGCTTCAGCCAGTATATGGAAACAACCTACCTTTCGAAATGTAAGAAAAGCCAAAGATAAACTTACATTCGTTTAGCGGTGCTTATTTGGATTGGCCGTCGTTCCACGATACCTATGTATCTTTTATTCACAACAATGACTCATTAGGAGGCGTGCAGAAAATATATTATTTAAAATCTGCTATCACTAGTGATGCAACTAAACTCATTCAACATTTTTCGTCGACTAACTCCAACTACCGTGCGGCCTGGGTTATTATAAAGGATCGTTACGACAATACGCGCGTGCTTGTCACGGCCAACCTACACTTCCTCATCAGTCTGCGGCCTATGGTAGCTGTATCTCCGGCTGAACTCCAACGAGTTGTTGATAATTTCAAACAAGTAGTAAAAGCCTTGGAAAATTTATCGCGTCCTGTGGACCAATGGGATGATTGGCTAACTTACTTCCTCGCCAGCAAGCTTGACGCGACTACTCGGAAGGATTGGGGGACCTCCCTCAGCTGTTCAACTGTGGTGAGGGGTTAGAGAGACGTCTACAAGCACTTACTGCTATCAAGGACACTCCAACACCGGCAACTTCGCGAACTAATCCTAACGCCACATCATACAACTATCAAAGTAAACAGAGATTTGTGAGAACAGCTGTGCAGTCACATCAATCCACCGCTGCTGCCCAACGGACTTGTGTGAATTGCTACAAGAAACATACCCAATAAGAAATTTCGGTAGATTGCCAACCGTTGCAAACGGCCCAGCGCTGACCCAGCGTAAAAACTCAACGGCTGAATATTTAACCTGGGCCAGTGCACAAATTTCGAAAGTACCAGAGCTGAACCTGCGCTTGTAACAAAGCGTGTTAGAGTGCTCATTGCCAACGCAGGGGCAGGGCACAGCCAACGCTCACCAACAGTTGAACTTTTTTGTACTGGGCTTATAAAAACTTTTACGTAAAAAATGACAATTAAAAAGGTGAATAATATTGTTGTGAAACTTATCTTGAAATTTTTTGTTAAGAAAATTAATCGTACCAAAATCAAACAAGACTGAGCGCGGGGTAGCGTTATCATTTCCAGATTTGGCCCAGCGGTTGGTTACCGACCGTCGAACGTCCGTAGCCTGCGCTGGGCCAGATCTGGGCCGTTTGTTAATTTCTCATTGGGTATCCTTCTATTTTGCCCTCAATTCAGAGCAATCAATGTCTGTAGAATAAAGAATTGCGATCTTACAAAGGAAGTCAGCCTGTAGCAATTGTCTGAGCCCGAATCATCGTGTGAGCGAATGCCCGTCAACAAATAGGTGCAAACTTTGTCATCAAAAGCATCATACGAGATTTCACCAGTCGTCTCAAGGACCAGAAACCACTCCTGTCAGTACATCACCTGAAGTTCAGCCTCAAGCAACTCGTGCACACTTACCAAACTATAGTAGAGGTCCGTCATCCATTTTATTGGCAACAGCAATCGTTTTAATTCAATGTAGAAATGGGCGACAGTTGAGATTGCGTGCTCTGCTAGACCAATGTTCGGAGTCGACCTTCATCACGTCATCTTTAGCAAGCTTATTAAATCTGAAAGAACAAAAAGCCCACGTTTCAGTTTTTGGCGTTGGGAAAACCGAAACAGGCGTCGCCCATTCATTTGTCCAACATGAAGTGATATCGTTACAAAATCCGGCTCATCGATATTCTGTCCAGTCTCTAGTACTTCCTACGCTGACCAATCTGATGCCATATCAGCCAATCTCCTGCCAGGATTAGCCACACCAACGCGGCCTGCCATTAGCTGATCCTGATTTTGCTAAGCCCTCAACAATCGACCTTATCTTAGGAGTTGAAGTCTACGACGACATACTACTGGAGGGACTACCCACCTGGGTTACCCACAACACAACTTACAACCTTAGGATGGATTCTGTCAGGACGGGCAGGCCACAACCCACATTAAGATTCCATATATCCACAACCGAAATAAGCCCACTTCTCAGACGTTTCTGGGAAACTGAGGAACCACCCAAAGCTACACGCCTTACTCCTGATGAAGGTCATTGTGAGAATCACTTCGCTAAAACCAACTACAAGGATATAAGGGGTCGGTATGTTGTTCGTCTCGCCATGAAATTTCCTGCTAGTTCCTTGGGATCTTCAAGAGAGGCTGTTGTCTCTTCATTACTTCGAATCATAGAGTAAATATACACATAGAGGCTCAAAGCCCATGCAAAATTTTCGCCCGGAATGAAACCTCAGCCACAATTTCTAAAAACTCCATCAGATTTTCGTTAGGCGAAGCTTAATCTGAAACAAAAAGCTTTTAAGTACATCTTATTCATGAGCGCCTTACGGGAAAAAAGTCAAAAGCTTGCTTGGATCTAAAAATAGATTTCTCTTCGGGTACGGGTATTCTTTTGTTTTTGCGAGGAAGAGGCAAGGGGGTAAAAAATCAAACAACTTTCAAGCGACGATTTCTTGAAGGAAAAAATGAATGGAAGAAATGCAAATGCGTGAGAAATGCTCAAGGACAGTTGCGACTTGATAATTTTTCTTTAAAATTTTTGTTTTCATGTATTATTTGAGAATAGGACTCTACTTTGGCGCCACCTATAATTTACACTATTTATCAAAATTTGAAAAACAATATCCTATTTTACTCTATAAATATTAAATAATCTTTTAAAAAAACTGTATAATGATATCTTATAAAGGAGCTGAGAAATTTTTATTTTAAAAAGTCACACAAAAACGCCGTTATCGTACCTGAAATAAAAAAAGATTATCTGTCCGCAGTTCCTGATAAGGTATATTGTAAAAAAGAAGAAGTCTTCACAAATTGATTTTGGATAGGTACATAAAACAATTTAGAGTTATCTATAAAAAAATATGTTAAAACTTTTTTAAGATTTGACAATGGAAAATTTATTCAGAACCGTCTGCGTATATTTTGCTTTGCCTATTAGGCCAGTCAAATTAGATTTTTTCGTGCCAACCGAGCCATCCGAAAAGTAAAATATGGGTAAAATATGAAAAATTCCGTAGAATTTGATGAACTACTTTTGGCACTCGTAGGCCTTTGGGAAAGTTTCCAAAATGGCGTCAAAAGAGGTCCAAAAACAGATATTCGCGCTTTAAAAAAAACTATACATTGTATAAAAAAAAGGTTTAAATAAAGTTTGTAGATCTTCTTCATACTAATAAAATGACACCAGTTTGATGTCAATACATAAACAAATAAAGGAGTAATTGCAAAAAACCGCTAAAAATCACGTTTTTTTTAAATGCTCATATCTTTTACCAAAAAAACGATTTTGTAATGAAACTCCTGGAAAGTGTAGCCCTTGGGGAGTGCAAAAAAACGTTTTTGTAAATTTGCAAAATAATAAATAATTTTTGCAAAATACGGTTTTTTCGAAAAAAAAGACCTTTGTTGTCGAATTCGATTAGCTCATAGCCATCAACATCTACAGAAATGTTATTGGGCTCAAAATGTTCTGGAAGAGTTATGCTTATAGTTGTGTTTTGTGCGCACTTTACTAGTTCATTGGAAACATGCGAAAAGATGGCCGGAAAAATGAAAAAAACAATTTTGCTCACGAAATTCTATTTATTGCCTATCGATAGGAGTTAATTTTCTACGGTGGTCGTAGAAAAGATATTTTTGTTTTGCCTATCGATAGGCAATTAATTGAATATCGTGAGCAAAATAGTTTTTTTCATTTTCCCGGCCATCTTTTCGCATGTTTCCAATGAAATAGCAAAGTGCGCACAAAACACAACTATAAGCATAACTCTTCCAGAACATTTTGAGCCCAAAAACATTTCTGTAGGTGTTGATGGCTATGAGCTAATCGAATTCGACAACAAAGGTCTTTTTTTCGAAAAAACCGTATTTTGCAAAAATTATTTATTACATATTTTGCAAATTTTCAAAAACGTTTTTTTGGCACTCCCCAAGGGCTACACTTTCCAGGAGTTTCATTACAAAATCGTTTTTTTGGTAAAAGATATGAGCATTTAAAAAAACGTGATTTTTAGCGGTTTTTTTGCAATTACTCCTTTATTTGTTTATGTATTGACATCAAACTGGTGTCATTTTATTAGTATGAAGAAGATCTTCAAACTTTATTTCAACCTTTTTTTTGTAGAATGTGTAGTTTTTTTTAAATGCGAAAATCTGTTTTTGGCCCTCTTTTGACGCCATTTTGGAAAGCCAAAAGTAGTTCATCGAATTCTACGGAATTTTTCATATTTTACACATATTTTACTTTTCGGGTGGCTCGGTTGGCAAAAAAACGAGGTTTTTTCGATAATTTGACTGGCCTATATATATGGGAAATTAGGCGCCCTGTGCAGAACTTCGCAGTTGGAATTGATTGAAAGCATTTTACGCTTAATACAAAGGCAAGAAAGTAAATGCGTTAGATCTTCTGGAAATTCCGTTGTTGAAGGATATCGGACTAGAATTCACCTGTGGCAAAACCTAAGCATATAAATTAGGTCTTGATAAGGCAATTGTAAGGCATGACACTACAAGCATGCCTTTTTAGGAACAAGTCAGGTACAGGGCTTGTATCCTAATCTTATGAATGTAAAGCACATGAGGTTTTCCTAGTTGGGTCCGAGCATGGACCAAATGAGGAAATGTGAGGCTTTTAAAATATTGAGCAATATAGACTTTCCTGAGGTTAATTTATGACCTGCAATCACTCACCCTTATTTTGGCTATCTGTGGAGTATTCCGGAGTAAAAAAAGTTGATGGCGTCGTTGGAGTAAAGAATACATGCGCAACTTGCAGTTGCGTTACAAGTGGCAGCGCAAACAAGATCCAATCAATCTTCAAGGCCTTGTTGTTATAAAGGAGGACAACATGCCACTGTCTAAGTGGCTTCTTGGGCGCATCGTACAACTCCATCCAGGTCCCGATGTTCATACACGTGCGGTGACGCTCCGTCACAAAATGGCTACGCTAAACGTGCCATCACCGAAATTTGTGTCCTCCCTGTCCGTCATGGTAGCCACGCTACGCTAGTTGCAGCGCTTGATATCGCATGACGGGCGGATCGTGTTCAATTCTACTGGAGCCGTCATCTACTGAGTCGTGACATCGCACGAGGCGGGCGGAATGTTAAATGTTGTACTAAAACCTTACATCCGGGACATCGTTTCCTTCAACGCTTCGAACTTCGAACGCACTTCACTTCACTTAATCTTCCTAATTACCGTTGGATTGTGGATTATCGCCGGCTAAGCGATGCTGCCTCGGGATCAACGGTAGAACTCTAGTGCTAACCTCGGACGAGGAGATAGCTACAAGTCCGGCTACGACAAGTTTCTAAAACCTATAAACTCTATTAATCTAAACTTCTAAATTAATTCAAAGTGTAATCTTGTTACAATAAAAACGCATTGTGCCAACTTAAAAATCGTGTAATTATTCAATTTACTAACTTCTAACAGGTTTATATGCTATGAAAAGGGTCAAATTCTAAATTCATTTTAAGAAGAAGTACAAGCTATTTTGAATTTAGCTTTATTTTAAAAAATTCCTCAGTTTATCCCCTTTCCAACCAACCTGTCCACTATTAGATTCCCCGGATGATCTCTCTGTTCTGACTCCCAGCCACTTTCTGATTGGGAAGCTATTACTTTCTCCACCTGCGGAAAATTTATTGGAAACTCCGACGCCTTGCAAAGATGGAAGGCGCTGTCATGGAGAGCTTCGTTGAAAATCATCGCAGAGCCTTGAATTTTACATGAAGTTCCGTGGAGGTCTCCAATGATACACCTCGAAACCCGATTTTCGAAATTCAAAATGGCCGCCGAAATATGACCGAAATTCAAAATTTCCGCAGAAATATGGTTGAATTTGCCAATTTTATTCCGATTCCAATGAAAGTTTTAGGGGTTTTTAAGGTCGCAAATAACGAATTTGTGGTCAAAACTTATAAATTCAAAATGGCCGACGAATTTGCTAATTGTGTTCCGATTCCAATGAAAATCTGTATCTGAGGTTTTTTAAGGTAGCAAATAACGACTTTATGATCAAAATTTAAATTCAAAATGGCCGCACCAATATGGCCGGCGAGTTTGCGAATTGTATTCCGGTTCCAATTAAAATCGGTATATGGGAGTTTTTAAGGTAGTAAATGTATGAAAATTAATATCTCGAAAAATGCCATGTCAATGGATGGTTTTTATTGTCTCGATCAAAATGTCAGATCCCTAATAGTTTCTCATTTTGTTATTTGGAATCAAAAAAACCAAAAAATTGCCTTTTTAAAACTCTCCTACTGTATATTAAAATTCATATCACCTGATTACTACTTTTGGCTTTTTGGGAGCAGCATAGGCGCACCGGGTCCCAGCTAGTACTCAAATAAAAAAAACAAAAATCAAGTGTTTTTATTTGATAGTGACTACCGTTGTGTAGTAGCTAAAACTCAATATAATTCCTAACGCTGAAATTGTAATTAGAATAAATTAAACCTAGATTATTGTGGTATCATTAGGTACTGGGTATGATAAAATACATATTTTGATAATAGGACGTTGCAAGTTGCAACTCTTTTGCTTGCATTTGCAAGGTAACAACGCGTACCAGCCCGTCTTTACCGGGATGGGTTTGTGTGACCCATTTGAGAGGGGGTAATCGTTCATCTTTAATGAGTACCACGTCACCCATTTTTGCGTTTTAGGAAGGTGAATTCCCCTTTGGTCTCTGTTGAAACCGCGTAAGATATTCCGAGCTCCATTTGTACCAGAAATCTTGTCTGAGTTTTTGCAGCAATTTCCACCTTTGCAAGGTGTTTGTCGGAGTTTCCAATAAATTTTCCTCAGGTGGAGAAAGTAATAGCTTCCCAATCAGAAAGTGGCTGGGAGTCAGAACAGAGAGATCATCCGGGGAATGTAATAGTGGACAGGTTGGTCTTGAACTAAGACATGCCTCTATTTGGGCGGTCAAGGTAGAAAGTTCTTCATAGGTTACCCAGCAGGCAAAATGAGCTCACAAAATCAGAAATTTATCGTATAACTCACAATGAGCTGAATATGATGAAAATATGACACTCAAGATGCAAAAAAAAATTAAATCATTTGTGAGAAAATAATGAGATCATAATGAGAGGAAGTGAAAAAGAAACCGAGATTGAATGTTCCACTTATTGTTCATTGATTGGAAGGTTGTTATGAGCTAATTATGAGAAATTCGATTGGTAACATATATACAGGCGCCACATTTTTGTAAGTTTTAAGACTATTATCTCTCTGGAACATGAAGCGGACACTCTTTCAACTATACTTTTGACACTGCTGGATATTTCGCTTCAAGTGTGTATATAAATAACAAACTGTTTCACTTCTTTTGAATTTGTGTACAGTATTTTTTCGAACATATAAAGACGGAATCGGAGACGGAAGGCTAGAATCGATTATTAGCAATCAATATAATATTAAAATGTAACATTAAAGAGGAAATAAAATAAAATGTGATGGAAGAACTTTTCTGATCAGTGGCGGACTAAGGGTGGGGCGGAGGGGGCGGTACTTTGGAGTCAGAGGTCCCGTTCAATGTTCCCGTAGATACAAATAAGTACAGCATGTACCGGTAGTTTACAATTTTGAAATCAAAATTACTTTTACTGTTAATCTTTCAATGTCTATTTAGTTTTCGTGTAGTTCCAGTTTTACTGAATTCTATCTAGACTTTTTACGCTGTACTAATATTCTTTTATGCTGAACGCGTCCAATACTCAGGGAATTCCCAACTTTGAAGCGGGAGCCCTGAATGAATGAGGCGCAAATCATTTACTCTCGTTTGCCTACATTTTTCGTCGAAGAAGTTCATAACCTTTCTTTTTAAATCTATTAAATTTCATTATGAAACGATGTAATGCCGGATCCACACGTTTGTCAATGCTTGGCAAGCGTTCGCAAATTCAAACTTGTGGAGAAGGCGTTTGCAGGGACGGATTGGCCCCTTTAGCGGCCCGAGCATTTCGGTAGTGACCGGGAAAAATTTTATATATATGGATTGTGGTGCCCACGCTGCTATTCATGGATTCTCTTGTGTGCAAGATAATACCTTTAATTTTATGTACCTTGGGAGAAATTAGCATGTTGCAGAGCTGGCCGTAAATCGATCGAAATGGTAGAGAAGAAATTAGCACGGTGCGCTTCGTGCGTCTATTGCACGGGGCGGACCAGGGTTCATGCGAAATTAGCATAGACTGAAAGTACTGCACAGACCGTGATATAGACGCACGGAGGGCGCAGTGCGACTGTTGCACGGACTGTGCAGTATTTCCTCGAAAATTTATATTTCCTATGGACCTTGGACTTCGATTTAGGGCCAGCTCTGAGAAATATTTCTCTCAGGCGGCGAGGGCGGAAGGCCGAAGGCGGGGAAGAGAGGCGAGGAAGACGAAAGGCCAAATTCGAGCTGATCTTCGTGAGCCTAGTCACAAATATTACGAAACTTTAAGTTTCTTCACAAAAAATGCTGAACACTCAACCTCCGACCCTCCGGCGGCCCGGCCCTTCGAGCATTTACTCGAATGGGCTATAGGCCAATCCGACCCTGCGCTTGGCTTGGCTTGTGTAAGCTTGGCAACGCTTGTGACCGATCCGGTCGTGTGTGGATCCTCCCCAAACCAAACGTTTTGAATTTGCGAACGCTTGCAAAGCCTTGACAAACGTGTGGATCCGGCATAACAGTACGTGCTCGAGTAAAAATAAAATATGGCCTTACTACGGGCGAAAGCCGGCCGTGATTGAGACATAGTCCTGGCCATGTGGCGGTTATCAGAAGGCTCGTTGCAGGACAGTTCGGCCGTACACCACACACACCGACGGGTATAGGTTTCAATATAATGCGATTAAAAAAATCTCTTTAATATACATCTATATAGAGATATTTTCACACATCCTAATGCACTTGGGTTCCCCTGTAATAAATCAGACGCATACACAAACGGACAATCGTAATCTCTTCATTTTATGTATATTCAAGGCCGACACTCGGCAAAACTATAAGTTAAATTGGCGCAATTCTTTACTCAAAAAAGCAATCATTTTGGGGGAAAGTGTGACTTTCGCTCCCCAACAAAACTCACCGCGTATTTATTGAGAAAAAAATCATGAAATCTGGTGCTCGTTTTTTTTTTCATCGATTGTTTTTTTTCTTCGAGCGAAATAACAAAGTTTCCTACTAAAATATAAACCAACCCGCACCACGCACTTCACGTACAGCAAACCGACGACTGGCGAACTCGTTTCCCTTCTGCATAGATTTCTTTAAGTAGGATAAATCAAAAGGACCATTGGCCTTCCGCACACTTGTCCATAACATCAAAACCAAAACCGGTTTTATAGGCAAGGGGTCGCAGGGAAGACAACTTTTCTTCCATAATTTTCCATCATTTGTTCACCCAAACATTTTCTGGTTTCACCGTCCATTACACTAACACAAGCATATTTTCGTTCCCAGTAAAGCTGCTTCGCTGTGCTTGCACCCCACACTACTACATAGGCATTACAATCGTTACACGAAAATGATGGAGAAAAGTGAGTTCCGAGTGTATTATTGACTCATATTAAAACCGGTTTTAAATTATGGACAAGTCTGCGAAGGGCCATTGTACATAACGAAAATGATGAAGTTCCCATAAAACACATTCAACAATACATTTGGTGCAGATTCCTTTTTTGCTTCAAATTTCCCTTCGAATTCCCGTTTGTACAGCTCAGTACTTGGCCTTTTAAACCTTTTGGTCAAATTTGGCCGTCGTGAGGCCGAACGTGCTCCCATTAAAAATAGTTAAAACTCGACGCCCAACATATGCCCGTTAAAAAGCCAAGCGCCCGGTGTTCGCCCTTTGTAAGGCCGTTTTTTATTTTTACTCGGGTGCTTTTGGTTTTTATTATGACGTATAAGTAAATGAGTTCAGAGTTTGAATAGTGGTCGTATTGTCACGTACACACACTTGTACATGCAAATGGCAACTGAATAAAACGCTTCTAAAATTACACCAACTTCTTAGACTGAGGGCCTCATTCAGCTTTGCCGCCCCGGGCCTCTGACGGGCTTAGTCCGCCACTGGTTCTGATGGTCAATAGAAGTGACGAACATCGATGAAGGATCCAAATATTGGCACCAAGGTTTTACAGTTTGTCTTAAGAAGGCATTTGGGAATTTACAAAAAGATAATAGCATTTTTTTAAACATTAATGTCGATGGCTTGCCAATTTTTAATAACACAACTGCGCAATTTTGGACAATATTTGCGAATGTCGAAGGAATTATAAAGGAACCTTTGATTGGAATATACAGCGGTAATAGAAAACCTCCATCGTTAGGTATTTATCTGGACAAATTTGTAAATTAAATGACAGATATTATGGAAAATGGAATAATGATTAATGGTTTTCGTTTAACTGAAACTTGAAATGTCGAGGCAAATGTATTTTTCAATTATACGAAACGTCACAAACCTAAAACTGTCGTTTATATATCACATTCTATATAAAATATAATACGTTACACAAATTGCATATTGTTTTTGCATGATATTTCAATATACACTCGACATACTATATATGTATTATACACAGCAGTCTCAGTAGAACATGCAAAAAAATCTAACAATGAGCTCATATTTTAGCTTACGCCGGTTTGTCATTTATATACACTCTTGCTGCGGCACATGCGTAGCAACCTCAGTAGCGCAGTTGGTAGAGTGTTGGCTTCATGTTCCTGTTCATGGTCGCAGGTTCGAATCTCGTATCAGGCAATCGAAAAAAAAATATTCTCGAATAATAATAAATATATCTAATTATGATGATATGTAATAATAAAATAATGGAAGTGTCTATTCGCACCATATACGGGTGATACGGGTGAAACGTGGCACGGGTGAACCGTGGCACGGGTGAACTGTGGCACGGCTGAACCGTATCACGGCTGAGCCGTGGCACGGGTGAACCGTGGCACGGGCCAACCGTGGCGCGGGTGAACTATGGCACGGGTGAACGGTGGCACGGCTGAACCGTGGCACGGGTATACCGTTTCGGGGGTATACCGGAACGCGGGTTTTCACGGAATACGGGGTAATTTTTGAGAAAAATTACACAGCTTGGAAACTTTCAATAGAGTCCAAATAAGACTCGTATAAACAAAAAAATAATAGATGTACAACCAGATAATACTTGAGCGTGTCTATTTGTAAAATCATAAGAAATAGTTGATACATTACTTAAAAACACTAGCGAAATTTCCATCAAAAATCATACTCTTATAATCAGACCTTTGGTTTTCAAAGTCAACGTGTTTTGACGTCTAACGTTTTTGCCAATTACCAATCGCAAGTTATCGCATATTATCAAAGAGGAAATACCTTAATACCACGTGAAGCTTGTCTCATAAATCAAAAAAAATCCAGCAGGATTGCAGCTCCAGTGTACTCTTGCCTTCGAGTTTTAGGAAACAAATATATGTACAACCAGACCATATTAGAAAAATACCAGACACTTTAAAAATATATGATCAAGGCACGGCTTTTTTCTTGTGTGAGGTACTGGGTCCAAAGGTACTGTGGTCATTCGTTTCGCCTATTGTACTACATCCTTATTCGCAGAGTCCGGTGATCAAGCCAACAAGTATCCTGACATCATTTCTACTCCGTCCTTGGCCGTTTTAAGAGACGCCACAGAAAAGAACCGCTTAGAGTTGTCCAGTCCAGGCACGGACCTCTAGCGTTTAGTATGTTTCATCAATCGCCGGCTCTGGACCGATGAATGCAATGTCAGAGCCCTGTTTAGCCATAGCACCCGCTTTTTCATTGCATTTGAAGCCCCGGTGACCCTGGACCCAGACAATTGTAACTTGATTGAGAATGTCCAGCTCAGGCACCACAGAAGTGGAGATAAAATTCCTCCCTGTAGACATCCTTTTGGTATCAAGGTGAGAGACCATAAGTTTGCAAGGTCTCAGCAAGTTGATCCAGTCGCAGAAAGTGCTACTTAGACTTCGTCTACTTATGCCCTAGCTGTAGTATGAAAGGATGTATTGTCGAAGGCTGCCTCGATATAGAGGAAAGCCGCCAGCGCAACTCCTTTGTTAAGTTCTGCGCATTCCAGCCTGAGCACCAGATTGTGCAGAGCGGTCTCAGTAGACGTGTACGCCTGGTACGCATGCTGGTTGGCGCTGAAGATAAGTTTCCCTTATCACCCTGTCTACAATTTTCTCCATTGTCTTCAAGGCAAAAGACGCGAGACTTATCGGCCTGAAAAAATTTAGCCAAGGTGTGTAATCCGTACGTCCTGGCTTGGGTATAAATGTTATATTGACAAATACTCAGTTGTTATCAATCTACTCAGGAGCAATCTGCTCTCCCAATACTGAATCAAGAGGGCTTTAAAGCTGTCGAAAGAAGGTAGGTGGCCCAAATTAAGGACGAACCTCTTTTATCGCACACTGGTGATTTAGGAGATAAGGCCCCTTCCGCGTCGCTAGAAAAAACCTGCTTCGAAAACAAACTCTCCAAACTGTACCCAAACAATTCAGATTTAGAATCAATATAATCGTTCCAAATTAAGTGGGTAGTCCGGTCAAAGAAAAATATTTATAATTATTTATGGAGCAAACATATGTAGGATATGTGCAATATAGTATACGTAGCAGAACACAAACACTGTACAACTACTGTAGCTTAAGAATTGGCATTCCAGCCTACTGAGACCAAGAATAAAAATATTTAATAAAAACAAATTTATATAATTAGTCTCTAATAAACTCTTGAAAGAATGCCATAGTCTCCTACACATAACATACAACGATATTCATGGAAAGTAAAATATTATTACTAAAAAACTATTATAACCAATAAAAGTATGTATTATTATCAAAAAATTTTATTAAAAAAACTATTATACTAAAGCACTAGCAATGTTGGAACGTAAAGCTCTCGGAAGCAGACAAATTTTTTTTGGCCTGATGGAGTTGATGTTGAAGGCATCACTATTGGTAGGGCTGCTTCAGTAATTATTTCAGAATGATTGTTAACCGGGTGAAGTAGGCCACCTTTATTTAAAATTGATTGTGATCCATTTCCTGGCTCTGGATCTTCGACCTCATCTCTTCTTATGCGTTTAGCAATGCTGTTGATACGATTAATTTTTTCGTTATACTTATCAATATGTTCCGTTTTTTTCAAATTTTTTTCGAGCTGTGAAAAAATGATTTCAAACTCTTCGTCCAGGTTTACCTCTTGTATTTGCTGTAAATTAAGATTATTTACGTTTATTTTAATACTACATTGCTAAATACAGAAATTGATAATAATCCTTACATCGTGTAAATGGACATCGTTAATGAACTTCACTTCGAGAAATTTCTTACACATTGTTGCCCTGATGTTCAATCGATAAGGACATTTAACAAACCTTTAAAAACGTCTGTATTAACGTCATTTAATAGACAAAACATAAACTTACGTTTGATTTTTTGTTGTTTCCGACTTTATAGGTAATGGTGAGCATTCAAAATAAATTTCATGATATTTTAATTCTTTATTATAATCTGCTGAAAAATTTTCGTAAACTTTTTCTAACGTCTTGGAGCGAGTTTTAGTAAGTCGACGTTGATGGATATATCCGAAAAGTTTTTGCTTATCTTCAAGATCTTTGATGCAAGAAAAGTTTTGTCCCACAAAAAATATTGCTGGCTGTGCCATTATGTACATTTATATAAAAGTTAAATTAAAGATTTTTAGAAAACAACTTTGGCGAAAACAGTATACCACACTATGAATTTGAGAGTTCAAATTCTAAACGCAATTTATTTCAACTAAATGACGCCTCAGTGGCGCTAGTACATAGGGAGAATATCTTTATTTCAACTTATTGAATTCGGTGTGGCCAACTAAGGGAGTTTCCCTTAAATTTAGGGGGAAAACGTACGGGGGGGATTTTTTGGAGGGTAAAAATGTTTAGAGGATTTTTAGGAGGGATTTTTGTGATTTTTTATAATATATGTATGCACTATTTTGGAAAATTTTATTTTAACGTTGAAGTTTTGGAAAATTGCATTTTAACTACAAGATAATATCATGGAATATGATTATTTAGATAAAAATGTAAGATACAGTGTTTTGGCAATGCCGAATCTTGCACACTGCAAGCTCGCATGTGACTGTGCGTGAAACCCGGCATTGGTCCCAATATCAGATTTTAAGTTTTGGAGGTTTGACTCACTAATTTCGTTGTTGGCCACACTGATTGAATTTGAAATTAGATGGCACTGCAGTAGTTGGAAGTGCTGAAAAGTTAAAAAGCTCTCATTCATTAAAAGTTTTACCAACAAACAATTCTTGAGCATTTTGTGTGAAGCAAGATATTATTTTAATCTAATTATTGATGTGTATATTCTAGTTAGTGTTGAAAGTGAAATAAAACATATTTGTTACTTAAAAATCGCAATGATTTCTTTGCAACGAAATTTAACATTTAGTTCTTTTCATGACTGGGAAATTTTTTTAAGTAAATACATGCAGCAAGAAGAAGAACAATTTGTTATTGGGCTGCCGTACACGGCTCCTCAATTAACAATCAACACAGTGGATTTGTTGGAGAGAGGGTAAAAGGGAAGGGACGAGGTGTTGTAACATCTTCAACAACTATTTTTGGCGTGAAAACTAACACATACACAATGTGCTTCTTCTTACTATTTGTCTTAGCACATTAACTTTACACACACATTTATACCTCCATGTAAAGACAAGAAAGCTGTTCGCTATTGACGATGAGCCATGAACGGCAAGAGAATCATCAAAAACTGTTGTATTGGCAGTTGATTAAGGAGCCGTGTACGGCAGCCCATTGCTCATAGTACCAAAATTTCTTCATCAGAATTAAAAAATGAAGAATTAAAAAATCAATTAATTTGTAAGAACGTTAATTATGCTTGCAAGTATGGTGCTGAGCGTCATATCGAAACAAAAGGACAAAGAGAATCCAAGTATGTTATTTAATAGCAATTAGTTTTACGTTATTGCTTGTTAGCAGATAATAAATAGTTTGAAATGTTTAATTCCAGGACATTTAAACGTAACTGTACGGCATGTATCAAATTGAATTTAAATAAAACTAAAGATAAGATAAATATATTTCAAATCAATGTAAATCATACTTATCATCCAGCTAATTATAAAGTAAGTACAAGGAAACATTCCTTTGTTTAAACTTCAACTATCTAAATATTGTTTACAGGAATTCTTTTGAATCTTACCGGAACAAAGACGGTTAAGTCCGCGTACGAAAACAGAGGTGGTAGGAATGTTAAAGTTAAACGCAGATAATAAGTTATTAAAAAATAAAATAAGGGATGATCACGGAAAACTCGTAACGTACAAAGAGCTTTCAAATTTAAAACCCCAAACAAAAACGCCGTATGGAAATGACTTATTAGAGGTTTTGAGGTTTTTGAAAGCAAAAAGTATGCTATTGATAAGAGCTTATCGTCATGCTAATTAGAAAAACTCGTAATCCCACCTTTCTCAAAAATTGACACTTTAGTATGAACATATGTAGAAAAATATTCCCCGTCATTTACGCAAACTTCGTAACCCCAGAATAAGAAAATATTCACAATTTGAATATAGAAAACTTCCTATGTTCCTATGTAATTATAAAACAGTTTTTTCTCTTTCCTGGTTAGTTTACCATATGGGAGTTACGAGTTATGCTCATTAGTATGACTTTATGATTTATACATTTTTTAATGTACATTTTAGACGAGTAATCTTTTTGTTGCAGAGTGTGATATGGCTTTACACCGTGATGATGACAATTATTTTCAAGCATTATATTTTTCAACCCCAAGAATGCGACAAACTTTCAATTCATGGCCTCAAATGATTTTTGCAGATAGCACCTACAAACTAATAAATCTGGGATATCCTCTATTTCTTTTATCCGTCGTTAATGATGTGGGAAGAGCAGAAATTGTTGCAGCAGCTATTGTTGCATCGGAGAATTATACAATACTTCATTGGGTGCTCGAAATGTTTGTTAAAAAGAATGCCGATGCTTGCCAAAAAATACGGTGTGTTATGGCAGATAAAGATGCAACCATAAAAAAGTATTTGCCGAAACAATTCCCCATGCAACACAATATTTGTGCACATTTCATACAGATCAAACTTTTCATCGTATGGTGAAATCCATGAAATTGGGAAAAGAAAAAGCAAAAGAGTGCCTTAAATTAATGAATAAATTAATATACAGTAGTGATGATAACGATTACAATATGCACTACAATATATTCAAAGACAAAGCACCTCAAAATTTGATGAATTATTACGATTTAAGGTACTACTACCGGAAAAACGACCAAAAATAAGCACTTTTTTAATAATTTTTTTCTCAGCCGCTATGTTAGATATTATCAAGAAAATTTTTTTTATAACATTATTAGTCCTTAAAGGTTATAAAAAAAATGTTTTAGTTTATTTCTATTTTTTGCCAATAAGGTAGGGGCGCTGAAGTCAAGAGCTCAAAAAAGAGATAGTCCGATAAGTGAGAGATAATCTCAGAATTGAGAAGTTTGCAACAAAAAATTCGAACGGGATTTTATAAAGGAAAGTTTCTTACCTTGTAATTTACCACAATTAGTTAAAAATTAAAAACAAAACAAAAATGGTGAAAGTTTGAAAAAAAGTTTGACAAAATTGCATTTTTTTTCACCCTTTTTCACTTCCCAAATTTTTTTTTCTTAATTTTTTTTCTAAAATGTGGTAAATTACAAAAGGGTATTCCTTAACAAACAAAACGCACCCAAGTTTATTAAAATCGGTTCAGTAGATCCTGAGATTAACTCTCACTTAGTTGAAAAAATGTTATTTCAAGAAAAACGCGTTTTAAATTGGTTCAGTAGATCCTGAGATTAATTTTCACTCAGCTGAAAAAATGCAATTTCAAGAAAAACGTGTTTAATGTTTTGGTTCGCTTTATCCCTACTAATATTATAAACTCTGTCTGTTTGTCTGTTACGCTTTCGCGCCTAAACCGCTTAACCGATTTTGATTAAACTTGGTACAGATATAGATTAGACCTTGGAGAAGGACATAGGCTACTTTTTCTCCCGAAACAAAGGCTTTAAGGGGTTGAAATAGGGTATGAAAGTTTGTATGGGAGTCCGTCATTATTGAGTAGAAAATTATTAATGCCACCCACCATTTGAAATCGATTAACTTCAAATTTTGCACACCTGCGTAGTTTTCTTGACAATGTAATGTGGCCATTTTGTACAAAAATAAAGATGGCGGTTTCAAGATGGCGGCCGATTTTTGTATTTGTCTTCCTCGACCAACAACATGGGTATCAAATGAAAGGGTATGACAGGTAGAATACAATTAGCGGTGTAGCTTCATTCCAAATTCAAAATGGCGGCCAACACAAAATGGCGGAATACATAAAATAGACTAAAAAATAGAAAATTTAACCGATCGACTTCAAATTTTGCACATACCCATAGTTCGCCTGACAGTGCAATCTGACCGTTTAGTAAAAAATCAAGATGGCGGTTACAAAATGGAGGCCGATTTTTGCAATTGTTTTCACCGACCCACCCACATGGGTATAAAATGGAAGTGCATGACAGGTAGAATACAATTAGTTGTGTGGCGTCATTCCAAATTCAAAATGGCGGATTACCTTTTTCTTCACAACCCTCTCAGTATGGGTATCAAATGAAAGGGTGTGACGAATATAATTCAGTAATCTATATAACGTCATTTTAAATCTAATATTGCGGACACCACAAAATGGCGGGAGATATATCTTATATTAATAAAAGAAAGTTCTGTATGTGTGCGCTATAGCTGGCGCACCAGTCATGGCAGAGCTTCGCAATTTTGCACGTATGTCCGTGGGGGTCTTCCATGATGCACCTCGAAGCCCGATTTTCGAAATTCAAAATGGCCGCCGAAAAATGACCGAAATTCCGGATTTCCGGTCAGCTGTATGTGAGTTGTTCAAGAGTTGGGAAATCTGAAAATCTTCACATCTTAGCTCCAAATGGAAGAACATCTTAGCTCCAAATGGAAGGCAATGAGTTTTCCGTTTGCTCTGGTTGTTTGAGTGAAAACGCTGCGCTTTCAAACAACTAGAGAGAATGGGACACACGTTGTCTTCTTTTCTGGTTTTTACACTACGAAGGCGGTCGACTATAAAATGCTATAACTTTTATGCTATTACGAATTTCTTTATAAAAATGAACTAAGCTATTCTTCATAGTATAAGAAATCGAAAAATGAAAAAAAATCGGTTTTTTTAAAATTTTCCCGGTAGTAGTACCCTACAGTGGTGTAACTTTTTTTCTATTACGAATTTCCTTATAAAAATGATGTAGGTTATTCTTCATAGTATAAGGAATCGTAAAATGAAAAGAAAAAAAATCGATTCTTTGAAAATTTTTCCCGGTAGTAGTACCCTACAGTGCTGTAACTGTTTTTCTATTACGAATTTCTTTATAAAAATTAAGTAGGTTATTCTTCATAGTATAAGGAATCGTAAAATGAAAAGAAAAAAAAATCGATTTTTTGAAAAATTTTCCCGGTAGTAGTACCTTAAACTGGCATCAAATAAAAAATCAATGGACAGTCTTCAATATGCGTGAAAATTATGGAAATAATACCAATAACTTTTTAGAAAGTATAAATCGCCATCTCAAAAGTGTTTGTCCCAAAAATAGTAGCCTTAAAGTGTTTGTCGAAAAATTCATGATATACCCAATCCAAACATATCAACTACGGAAGAAAATTTGAGTCTGGAAAGTTCAACAATTACAAGGGCACCTAAACTTAAAAGTAACAACATCAATTCAAGGCGAGAGATAGTACAAACTCAAACCAATCAAATTGGTAATATTGCAATCCTATCAACAGGAGGTGTGTAAAAAAAGTGCAAGATCTTAAGAACTTACTTTCTTCATGGCAACAAGAGGAGAGGCCAAATACTATTAATTCAAAATTAATAATACTGCCATCACCATTGCCAATGCGAGGTCGTTGTCGGGGAGCTTTGAAAACGACAGGACATTTTTCACCGAAGTGAGAATTAGTCCAATAGAGAACGATAAATATAGGATATTACCTCCGAATTCTTTCGGACAGCACCGATTTTTATGAAAATTAGTAACTAAGCGTATCTTACCCTACTCTTCAAAGTTATATGTTCCCGATGTGTGCTTAAACTACACTTTTTGACAAAAAATATAAAAAACAACCCTTTTAAGCAATACTTCTATTAAATCATGTTTAAATATGTTAAATAAACTGTAATGTAATTTGTGATTAATTTAAATGTTTCAACTTTTAAATACTTCGAAAATTTCATCGAAAAACGCGATTGGTTTTTTAACGATAACTTCCTCAATTTTGAAGATATCTAATCGCTATCAAATTTAATTTGCAGGGAATTTTAAGGGTTACCAGACCTGCAAACTGTCTTGAACCCTTGCCTTTTGAGATTTTAAAGTTGAAATGGCTCAGGAAAGGTGGTCCTCGCACTCACATGCGAACTTACAACGAAGATATCTTAATAAATTTTCATTGTACAGGACCACAAAAAACCAAAATTTTATTCAAACAAAAATGATCATTTTTTTTCCTTGAAGACAATGGAGAAAATTGTAGACAGGGTGATAACGGAAACTTATCTTCAGCCCCAACCACTAAGCTCCAACCAGCGTACCAGGCGTACACGTCCACTGAGACCGCTCTGCACAATCTGGTGCTCAGGCTGGAATGCGCAGAACTTAACAAAGGAGTTGCGCTGGCGGCTTTCCTCTTAATCGAGGCAGCCTTCGACAATACATCCTTTCATACTATAGCTAGGGCTATAAGTAGACGAAGTCTAAGTAGCACTTTCTGCGACTGGATCAACTTGCTGAGACCTTGCATACTTATGGTCTGTCAGGTTGATAGCAAGAGGATGTCTACAGGGAGGAATTTTATCTCCACTTCTGTGGTGCCTTGTTGTAGATACACTCCTAGAGATACTTAATGGCCGTAAGTTTTTCGCCCAAGGTTACGCAGATGGTGTTGTGATCGTGGTAACAGGTGAAACTGTCATCCATCCGGCTCTTTAAATCCCTCCTGGGACATAGGGCGGAAACAGTTGCCCTCCAGCGAACTCTGTTTTACGCGACAGCTCTCAGCTCGGGCCAGGAGCTCCCAGTTGTTACGGCCTCTGATAATAGGGTTCTCCTCCACGTTGTTCTAGGTCTTCCGACTCGACGGGTTCCTTGCGGATTCCAGTCGAATGCCTGTTTGCCTAGATTCTCGTTTTCGCGTCGCAAGGTGTGGCCAATCCAATTCCATTTCCTTCGCCTGATTTGGTCGCCATAGTTCTTCATTTCAAATTCTATCTTGCCAGCGGATTTTTTGGATACGACGTAGGCATCTGTTGATGAAAACTTGTAGGCGCCCCGTGATGAATTGGGTGACTTTCCATGTTTCACAACCGTACAAAATAACTCCCTTAACGTTGGAGTTGAACAGCCGCAATTTGGTGTTAATTGAGATCTCCGTCGATCTTCATATGTGAAACAGACATGCATATGCGCTTCTTGCTTTATTTATTCTGGAATCGACGTCTTCTTCTGCACCACCATTTTCGGTAATAATACTACCAAGGTAGCAGAATTTTCTACCAGTTCCTCGTCACGGTTATTCAGCACTGTGCGTTCAATGGTGTGTGCATTTATCAGCATTTCTTTAGTTGTAGTCGGATTTAGCCTTAAGCCTGCTGGACTACTTTCTGTTGCCAATATGTTTTTGAGGTCCTGATGTCTGTGGGCCAGCAAACATCCGCGTAGTCGAGATCCTTAAGGCGGTCTAGCAATTACCATTGTATGCCACCTGTTCTACCATCTAGAGCGCGTATTTTTCTAATATCGTCTGGTTTTACATATATTTGTCTCCTAAAACTCAGAATGCAAGAGTACCCTGGAGCTGCAATCCTGCTGGATTTTTTTTGATTTATGAGACAAGCCTTACGTGGTATTAAGGTATTTCCTCTTTGATAATATAACTTGCGATTGGTAATGGGAGAATATCTGGTGAACACTCCTTTTCTGACCACAGAGTCATTCTTTTTAATGTCAATACGTGCTCTACTGTGAAGAAGGCCCCTGGTTACAGGAATGTCCAAAGCACAGATTGGGCCGTATATAGACAAGTGGTGGAAAGATCGCTTCCCGAGGATGTTCCCACCCATTTTAGGAACGCTGAAGATCTCGAAGATCAGGTGAAGAATTTCAGCAACCTCCTAAATAACGAGAAATTCAGGGGTAAAACCAAACCTCCTTGGTGGAACAGTAAGCTTCTCAAACTAAGGTCTGAAAGTAGAAAGGCCTTCAATAAAGCCAAACGGTCTAACTTGGATTCGGACTGGGATAACTACAAAAGGCGTCTTAGGGAGTTCAAGTACGAACTGCGTAAGTCAAAGAGGGAATCCTGGAATAATAACAATAGAAGGTTTCTCGGACACCGTAAGACTTAGAAAGGTTCTCTCTAAAAGCCCAATGTGCCAAGAATTGCTGCAACAAGCAGACGCTATCTGGACTACAAGCAGTCAGGAGTCATTGAAACTTCTGCTCGACACCCACTTTCCTGGCTCGACATCTCTCGCGGCATCCGCAGAAACAGGTTTTGGGAGCCCAATTAGGGAATATAATTTAGGTACTATTGACAGACTGATAAACAGGGATTTACTTCTATGGGCCATAGAAGGCTTTAAGCCTTATAAAACACCTGGACCGGACGGAATCTATCCTATTGAAATTCAGAAAGTCAGTGACCTAATTCTGGACTGGCTTGCAACCATCTACAGGAGTTCCCTTCGCCTAAGCTAAATTCCAACATCCTGGAGGGTAGCGAAGGTGGCTTTCATTCCGAAAGCGGGTAAAATCTCCTACCACAACCCAAAGAACTTGGGACCTATATGTCTCACATCCTTTCTCCTCAAGATCCTCGAAAGACTTGTGGAGATTCATATTAAGCAAAGCATTGATAGAAAACTGCTTTCTCCCTCGCAGCATGCCTACACGAAAGGTAAATCGGTAGACACTGCTCTCCACTCCCTGGTAGCGGTCATTGAAAAATTCCTTGAATTCAAGGAGTTCACTTTGGCTGCTTTCTTAGATATCGAAGGTGCTTTCAACAATGTTGAATCTTCTGCGGTCACGGGGGCACTCCAGCGTCTGGGTGTCGACGGGTGCTCCAGGTCCTTTATTGATCCGCTGCTGAAGTGCAGGGTTATAAAGACTGGTCTGGGGCTCTCGGAAGAAGTCAGAAAGGTTGGAAGAGGCACACCGCAGGGTGAAGTCCTATCGCCGATCTTTTGGAATATAACAGTCAACGAAGTGCTGATAACCCTAAGGGAGTCTGGCTGCACCACTGTGGCCTAGGCTGATGATATTGTGCTGCTGGTGACTGGCAAGTACATCTCAACAATAAGAGATATAGTGCAACGAGCATTGGACACTCTTGTTCAATGGGCTACTACAAAGGGTCTAGGCGTTAACCCAGCTAAGACTGAAGTAGTGCTCTTGACAAGGAAGCAAAGACTTCCCGATTTTCCTTCTCTAAGACTCTGCAATGAAAGACTGCAACTTAAGGAGGATGCAAAATTTCTGGGTCTCATACTGGATAGGAAACTAACTAGGAGACCGAATCTTTTAGAGAGAGCCAATAAGGCCAAAACAGCTCTCTTCTTATGCCAAAGAACGATCGGAGTTAATTGGGGCCTTAAACCCCGCATCGTCCACTGGTTGTATACAGCCGTAATTAGACCTATACTTATGCATGGCATTCAGTATGGTGGACTGCATTACAGAAAATTACGTATCGGAAGATACTGGAAAGAGTCCAAAGAACAGCGAAGCTGTGTATTAGTGGCGCAATGAAAAGCACCCCAACAACTGCGCTGGATGTCTTATTGCATCTAACCCCTTTGGACATACATGCCGAGCAAATGGCAGCCTGGACGGCTGCCAAGACAAAGACTGCTCTCGGATAATCTCCATATTTATATGGTCACTCATCCATCCTCAGGAAGTTCGCCACCGCTGCGAACAACCTAGATTACACTACACCTACGTGGACCTTGAAGAAAGGTTTCAATACCATCATTCCGGCCAGAGATGACTGGACAGATGGTGTTATCCCGACTGGGTCATTATGTATTTATACAGATGGCTCAAAAATTGGGAACAGCGTAGGTTGTGGTATCTTTTCCGAGGCATTGAATATAGATACCTCTCTTCGTTTACCCGACCATTGCAGCGTCTTCCAGGCGGAAGACACTGCTATCTGGTAGGCTCTCGAATGGCTGAAGATAAATAATATATCTCATAAGAATATATGTATTCTATCGGATAGCCAGGCGACTGTTCTGAACTGCCGCAGGTCTCTGTGTGAGACTGCCACTCAGTTTTATATAACTCTGTGTTGGGTTCGTGGACACAGAGGGATTAGGGGAAACTGTAGGGCAGATGAGCTTGCTAGACAGGGAACCGAAGTGGAAAGGACACCCCACTTAACCCAGATGGGAATGCCCTTAGCCACCTATAAACTGGCTGTGAGAAAAATCAGCTTAGCTCGAGCCGGGATGAGATGGACCACAGCAACAGTTTGCCGCACTCTTCACACAATATGGCCGACCTTGGACGCAAGGCGTTCAAAATCTCTTGTTCAGCTGAACAAAAAAGAGAAAAGCTATGTGGTGCTGACCGGTCACTGTCCCTTTGGCCCGCATGCCGAAAGATTGGGACTTCCCCACAACGACTTATGCAGAAGTTGTGGCAATGAGGATGAGGAAGAAACTGTCTCCCATCTTCTCTGTACATGCCCGGCCCTCGCGAGGAAAAGAGGGACCTTCCTTGGCTCACCTTTCCTTGATGGATTGAGTGAGCTGCAAAACACTGGTGTTTTTTACCTCTGTCGCTTTATTAAAAGCTCCAAATGGCTTAAAATGGCCTGAATTAAATGGCATCACAATAGGCCCAATGGTGCGCCTAAGTGGGCTCCCTAGTGGGGGAGCAGCCATTTCAACCTAACCTAACCTAATGGGCAAAAACGTTAGACGTCAAAACACGTTGACTTTGAAAACCAAAGGTCTGATTATAAGAGTATGATTTTTGATGGAAATTTCGCTAGAGTTTTTAAGTAATGTATCAACTATTTCTTATTATTTTACAAATAGACACGCTCAAGTATTATCTGGTTGTACATTTTATTATTTTTTTTTTACACGAGTCTTATTTGGACTCTATTGAAAGTTTCCAGGCTGTGTAATTTTTCTCAAAAATTACCCCGTATTCCGTGAAAACCCGCGTTCCGGTATACCCCCGAAACGGTATACCTGTGATACGGTTCACCCGTGCCACGGTTCAGCCGTGCCACGGTTCACCCGTGCCAAAGTTCACCCGTGCCACGGTTGGCCCGTGCCACGGTTAACCCGTGCCACGGTTCACCCGTGCCACGGTTCACCCGTGCCGCGGTTCACCCGTGCCACGGTTCACCCGTGATACGGTTCACCCGTGCCACGGTTCACCCGTGCCACGGTTCGCCCGTGCTACGGTTCAACCGTGCCACACGTGTATGGTGCGAATAGTGACGCTCTAAAACAATATGAATATAAATAAAAGCAAAAAAGTCCAAAAAAAAAACTAATGCGGAAATAATAATTTTGTTTTTTTAACATTTCTCAGTACTTTTTTGCGTCACTCTCAGTGAGCTCAATATGAGAAAATTTTGAGAAAATTTTTAGTTCTTGATTTACTTCATATTTAACTCATGCTTAGTTCAGGAACTTGCGCCAATTTACTCACTACTTCCTCATGTGTATCTCATAAATTACTATTTGAGACTTTAAGCGAAAAAATTGCCAATTGCAAGTAGATCATATTTAGCTCAATGTGAATTAGAATGCCTGGTGGGTAATGCAGCGCTACCGATTACTCTCTTCAAGTGGTACTTGAGCGACTTCAGCCGCGCTTCGCAAAGACCCCCAACTCAACACCATAATTACTGTAAATGTCGGCGGTGCTTTGAAATGCCATTTTTATCGCTCTTTTGTTCTCAGCTAGTTCTCTTTTTAGTCGAGGCAATGAAGCAAAAAAGTTCCTAATTGGTTGGGCGCGGACGGATCGGAATGCGGTTTTTTGCATTCGCTTCCAAAAATTATTTGTAAAAATGGCCCATTTTTTTTGATCAACTTGAAATTTTGCATACTTAGTTCGCGTGACAATGCAATCTGACCATTTTGTAAAAAAATCAAGATGGCGGTTCCAAAAGCATTCGAAATTATTTTTTACTTTTTAGTTCATTTTAAAATAAAAGCGTATTTTTTAGTTTTTTTAAACTATATTTTTTATTTTCTACTTTTTAGTCTATTATATGTCTTCCGCCATTTTGTAGTGACCACCAAATTAGATTTAAATCATCATCATTTCCTTTCATTTGATACCCATACCGAGGGTGTTGTAAAGAAAAAGGTAGTCCGCCATTTTGTGTTGGCCGCCATTTTGAATTTGGAATGACCCACAGAGGTAATAGTATTCTACTTGTCATTTCCTTTCATTTGATACCCATATCGAGCGCGTTGTAAAGAAAAAGGTAATCCGTCATTTTGAGTTGGCCGTCATTTTGAATTTGAAATGACGCCACATAGGTAATTGTATTGTACTTGTCATACCCTTTCATTTGATACCCAGTCGGGGGTCGAGGAGCAAAATTGCAAAATTCGGCCGCCATTTTGGAACCGCCATTTTGATTTTTTTACAAAATGGTCAGATTGCATTGTCACGCGAACTATACATATATCCAAAATTTCAAGTTGATCGGTTATATGGAAGTGGGTCAAAATCAAGTTGCAAGATTTGTCTGCATACATACATACATACAAACATACTTACAGGTGAACAGGTGCAATTTCCGGTTTGTTCAGAAAAAAATGGGCCATTTTTTGCAAATAATTTTTGGAAGCGAATGCAAAAAATCGCATTCCGATCCGTCCGCGCCCAACCAATTAGGAACTTTTGGCCTTTTTAGTGCTTCATTGCCTACTATTTAGCCCCTAAGAAATTTGTCCTGCAGTTGGAGAAAATCCGACGACATAATCCTCGACGGGCGATAAAACGGCGAAAAGCTGCTAAAAATGCTGATGTTGTGTATTCGTTCACCACCTCAAAGTGAATGGCTTTAGTGCAAAAGCATACAAATATACATATCGCTACCTTGGAAGAATACCGGCACAACTCCAAAACCAATGGTTTGGAGTAAATCCCATTTAAAGATTTAACTAAAGGTCATCTGAAGATAATAATCATCTCCATTAAATCACATCAGCAATATCTTCCACTCGGTTTAAAGTATATCCATAGAGGTTATTTTTGTCCAGTTCTTTTTCTTCAAACTGGAATATTAACGCTAATAGCTTAGACATGTGACACTTTTTAAAAAAAAAAACTTCAATTTTCGTTAAATGGTTTTGACTTGCGACACATAATTAAATATAATTTCAAATTTTATATCTATGAAAGGAAATTAACTGAAACAATAACTGATTACAAGAAAATACTTTTATTTTATTAACACAACATAACACAACAAAAAATTTTTGGACAAAGAATTCAGACTTTTTAATAGTTTTCATTATTATTACATAACAAAAGCCAGTACAGAAAAATGTACCTACAAGTTATTATAAAAATCAAAGTAATATTTTGGAACTACATTTTTATCTATTAACCGTAACAGCCCAGCTTTTTAGCCTCTGTTATACCTTTCTTAGCTGTATAGGCTTTTACCAGGCTCAGCCTCTCATTGCCAGATTTTGATAATTTACTTCGAGTAGCTTTAAGATTACTAGTTAATGATACTACTTTAAAATCTTGTTCACCATAAGAATTCTTGTACATCAGCTCATTTGGTGTGTCTTGATCTATTCTTAAAATTTTAACGTCAGATATCTTGAAGGTTTCCTTGTCAGTATTTTTTTTATTAATCTCAATTTCTTCATTTTTGAAATCATAAAAATCGTCATAACAAAGCTCGTGCACGGTATACGGCTTGCCTGTTTTTTTTTGCTGGCCTTATCAGGCTCACATAATGATCAGGGACATAGATTAGACTAGATTTTCGAGCTTTTTTAATCTGCTTCTCAATATTGGAATGAGCACTGTCTCCCTCGTTTTGACTATGCCCAGAAATCAAATATTTGTGTGTTATAGATTTAATCCATTTAAACGTCAAAATAGCTTTACGGTACATAGTAATAATGTTTTTATTTTTATTTTGTCCCGCGCAATTATCTGAATAAAAAATGACTTCTGTTTTGTTGTCAATATTTGACTCATTGCTTCTTTCATGGTGCAGTTGTTCTAAGTAACGCCATACACAGGAAGTAATTTCAACAGAACCTCGGTTTGCTTGTCCTTCGTGCCATACGAAGCAATTAACTAAATTGGTGTTAAGTTGAAAAATCGTAAAATTAAAAACATTCAATTTGGAGACGTAATAAAACGTTGAAGCATCACCTTGAGGGCATGGTATTACCGCTTGTAAGTCATACACTGCTACTATATTAGCAGACTTCTTATCATGCTCTTTTTCAATTCGTGATAGGTCCTTTTTTTTAAATGGGTCTCATATTGTATTGTAAGGCTTTCTTTTTCTTCGAGGTGCGCATTCTCAAACCTGGTGCAGAGTTCGCACTGATCCTTCCTGGGGGTAAAAAATGCCAGATTAAATTCCTGGTTAAAAATTGTATAATACATGAGGTAATTGCCATACTCCAAATTTTCTGCTTCGCACATTTTTTTATAATCCCTATAAAGGTCACTTAGTGTTTTATCTCCTTGAATATATTCTTTAGAAGTTCTGGCACGGCAGTAATGACTCTCAATTTTCGGGATTGAGCTAATATGTTTTCTGATACTTTCTTTTATTGCTGTTGACACAGTTGCATGCTTACCATGTTTTCCCCTAAAATCAGTGGAAATAACTCCTTCTTCAGAAGAAATTCTCTTTTCTTCCACAGTTCGAACCATTCATCCACTTATGCCTAAAGTAGCAGTAAAAAACTGTTTACAAACCCGTGTTTTTCCACTTTTATGGACAAAACAAAAAGCAATATTAAGACGACGGCGACTATTTTCCTTCTGATAGCGGTAAATCGGTTGCACAGTTGTCATGTTGTCATTTTTTACTTTTTAGTTCATTTTAAAATAAAAGCGTATTTTTTAGTTTTTTTAAACTATATTTTTTATTTTCTATTTTTTAGTCTATTATATGTATGTGTTCGGCCATTTTGTAGTGACCGCCATATTAGATTTAAAACGACATCACAAAGCTTACTATACTATACTCGTCATACACTTTCATTTGATACCCATACCGAGTGGGTTGTAAAGAAAAAGGTAAACCGCCATTTTGTGGTGGCCGCCATTTTGAATTTGGAAAGACGCCCCACAGCGAAAAGTATTCTATTATCACATTTTTTTATTTGATACTCATACCGAGTGGGTTGTAAAGAAAAAGATAATCCGCCATTTTGTGTTGGCCGCCATTTTGAATTTGGAATGAAGCCACACATATAATAGTATTCTAATTGTCACATCCTTTCATTTGATACCCATATCGAGTGGTTTGTAAAGAAAAAGGTAGTCCGCCATTTTGTTTGCCGCCATTTTGAATTTGGAATGACGCCATACAGCTAATTGAATTCTACCTGTCATGCCGTTTCATTTGATACCCATGTCGGGGGGTCGGGGAACACAATAGCAAAAATCGACCACCATCTTGGAACCGCCATCTTGATTTTCTTACAAAATGGTCAGATTGCATTGTCACACGAACTATGCATATGTGCAAAATTTGAAGTTGATCGGTTACATAGAAGTGGGTCAAAATCAAGTTGCAAGATTTGTTTACATAGAACATACATACATACATAAATACATACATACATACATACATCTGGTAAAGCTAATATAAAGCTAGAACATACATACCTACAAACATACAAACAGACATACATGCATACTTACAGAGACACATACATACAGGTGTTGTATTATTTCTTCTAAATAATACCACTTCTGATCTTTATTGTATTTTTCTCTGAAATTATGTTCCACTTCTAATATTTTGTTCTAAATTTATAATAAAACACAAAACTAAGTTCTTTTAACAAACGGATATATAAATTGCTTTATTTAATATGGTTATTAATATGTATTTAACTCAACAAAGATTGTCTAAATATCTAAGGTCTCATAAAACCTAATTATCGTAAAACTAATATTTCTGTAAACTAATATTGAGGACTAATATTGAAATGCGACCGTACGCGGCGGGAACTAACAAGCGACTCTCCTGTTGGCTTCTATATATTGCGCCACTTTAACAACTAACGGTATTTAATATATATATATAGTTATTTAGGATAATGTACATAGAGGCCAGTATTAAGGGGAAAACATAACTCTTTTGAATTAGGAATTGCCAAATCTATATTTCTACAACAGTTCGGCCATCCTGACCCTAAATCGCCCTCGATTTAATAGGCAAACAAAACTCTCTAACATACCACTAGCTCTATAGTACATAATCCTTTACCAAGTTACTAACAGAAAATTGCGCATTCAATAAATTTGTCCTTAACCATCTGATTTTAATCTAAACATTTTAGCAAAAAGGATAATCATTTTGAAGTATTTACATGGTCACATTGTTATCTTAACCTAAATCCATAATCTTGATTGTACTAACTACATAAATTCGTAAAATTCATTATATTTTTTTCATAAGTACTTTTTCATTTCTAAATTTTCAAATTCTAAAACATCAACTTAAAACTCCATAATTTTGATTGTATTAACTACATAAATTCGTAAAATTCATTATTTTCATCATAAGTACTTTTTCATTTCTAAATTTTCAAATCCTAAAGGATCAATTTAAAACTCCATAATTTTGATTGTATTAACTACATGAATTCGTAAAATTCATTCTATTTTTTTCATAAGTACTTTTTCATTTCTAAATTTTCAAATCCTAAAAGATCAATTTAAAACTCCATAATTTTGATTGTATTAACTACATGAATTCGTAAAATTCATTCTATTTTTTTCATAAGTACTTTTTCATTTCTAAATTTTCAAATCCTAAAAGATCAATTTAAAACTCCATAATTTTGATTGTATTAACTACATGAATTCGTAAAATTCATTCTATTTTTTTCATAAGTACTTTTTCATTTCTAAATTTTCAAATCCTAAAAGATCAATTTAAAACTCCATAATTTTGATTGTATTAACTACATAAATTCGCAAAATTCATTATATTTTTTCCATAAGTACTTTTTCATTTCTAAATTTTCAAATTCTAAAAGATCAACTTAAAACTCCATAATTTTGATTGTATTAACTACATGAATTCGTAAAATTCATTCTATTTTTTCCATAAGTACTTTTTCATTTCTAAATTTTCAAATCCTAAAAGATCAATTTAAAACTCCATAATTTTGATTGTATTAACTACATGAATTCGTAAAATTCATTCTATTTTTTTCATAAGTACTTTTTCATTTCTAAATTTTCAAATCCTAAAAGATCAATTTAAAACTCCATAATTTTGATTGTATTAACTACATGAATTCGTAAAATTCATTCTATTTTTTTCATAAGTACTTTTTCATTTCTAAATTTTCAAATCCTAAAAGATCAATTTAAAACTCCATAATTTTGATTGTATTAACTACATAAATTCGCAAAATTCATTATATTTTTTCCATAAGTACTTTTTCATTTCTAAATTTTCAAATTCTAAAAGATCAACTTAAAACTCCATAATTTTGATTGTATTAACTACATGAATTCGTAAAATTCATTCTATTTTTTCCATAAGTACTTTTTCATTTCTAAATTTTCAAATCCTAAAAGATCAATTTAAAACTCCATAATTTTGATTGTATTAACTACATGAATTCGCAAAATTCATTATATTTTTTCCATAAGTACTTTTTCATTTCTAAATTTTCAAATTCTAAAAGATCAACTTAAAACTCCATAATTTTGATTGTATTAACTACATGAATTCGTAAAATTCATTCTATTTTTTCCATAAGTACTTTTTCATTTCTAAATTTTCAAATCCTAAAAGATCAATTTAAAACTCCATAATTTTGATTGTATTAACTACATGAATTCGTAAAATTCATTCTATTTTTTTCATAAGTACTTTTTCATTTCTAAATTTTCAAATCCTAAAAGATCAATTTAAAACTCCATAATTTTGATTGTATTAACTACATGAATTCGTAAAATTCATTCTATTTTTTTCATAAGTACTTTTTCATTTCTAAATTTTCAAATCCTAAAAGATCAATTTAAAACTCCATAATTTTGATTGTATTAACTACATAAATTCGCAAAATTCATTATATTTTTTCCATAAGTACTTTTTCATTTCTAAATTTTCAAATTCTAAAAGATCAACTTAAAACTCCATAATTTTGATTGTATTAACTACATGAATTCGTAAAATTCATTCTATTTTTTCCATAAGTACTTTTTCATTTCTAAATTTTCAAATCCTAAAAGATCAATTTAAAACTCCATAATTTTGATTGTATTAACTACATGAATTCGTAAAATTCATTCTATTTTTTCCATAAGTACTTTTTCATTTCTAAATTTTCAAATCCTAAAAGATCAATTTAAAACTCCATAATTTTGATTGTATTAACTACATGAATTCGTAAAATTCATTCTATTTTTTTCATAAGTACTTTTTCATTTCTAAATTTTCAAATCCTAAAAGATCAATTTAAAACTCCATAATTTTGATTGTATTAACTACATGAATTCGTAAAATTCATTCTATTTTTTTCATAAGTACTTTTTCATTTCTAAATTTTCAAATCCTAAAAGATCAATTTAAAACTCCATAATTTTGATTGTATTAACTACATGAATTCGTAAAATTCATTCTATTTTTTTCATAAGTACTTTTTCATTTCTAAATTTTCAAATCCTAAAAGATCAATTTAAAACTCCATAATTTTGATTGTATTAACTACATAAATTCGTAAAATTCATTATATTTCATCATAAGTACTTTTTCATTTCTAAATTTTCAAATTCTAAAAGATCAATTTAAAACTCCATAATTTTGATTGTATTAACTACATAAATTCGTAAAATTCATTATTTTTTTCATTTCTAAATTTTCAAATTATCATAACTCAATTTCATCATCTTTCGATGAGACTAAATTAGCCTTGTTTCTGGGACACTGAGTTGACATGTGTTTCTACATTCGGCTTTCTACATTCACTCTTGATGTGTCCTCACGAGTTGCAATTAAAACATTTGGTTTGCGAAGATGGTCTAAATGTTGGTTTCTGCTCCACCGGTACTGCATCTGCTGGTGTCGCTCTAATCGTCCTACCTTGGCCTTGTATTTTCTTCAGTTTGGAGAAGGCACTAAATAACTCGTCTAAATTACTAAATTGTTGGACTTTGGCCTGTGACTCCAGGACGGGATCAGCCATTCCCTCGATGAGATACTCCATCACCTCATCTTCATCCATTCCTAATAGGCTAGTGCCGATAGTTTTTTTGGAAAAAAAAATTAATAGCAGGGAGGGACCAGCAATGAAATGTCGTTAAGGTCATACCTAAACGAAAAAAAAAATTTTAAACTCGAAAAAGGGGAAATGGTAAAATGGGGATGCTATTTAGGGGTTAAAAACGATTTTTTGCGATTTGCGGTGCAACATGACCTCCTAGTGAAAAATGTTTAATACAAAAGTTGTAGATAATAAAAAGATCTAAAACTTTTGTATTTAACATATTTTGCCATAACCTCAAATTTTCCAAGAAAATGGCGGAGAATCGATTTTTCAGTTTTTAATTTTTTTCTCCCGTAAAAATAATTCAATTTACATGAAAATTTTTAGGAGTATACCTTGTGTTGCGTTAAATAAGCATCATTTTTTTTTGTTTGGAAAACGGATAGTTTCCCAGAAATTAACATTTTTCGAAAAAAATGCCCTTATCTTGCACGGACAACTTTATTGATGTTTTTTTTCGAATTTTGATATTCAATAAGTGCTCATTTAACCATTGAAACGTCTAGTTTGAAATGGTCTATGCATTTTGAAACTTTATTTTTATTAAACCGTTTAAAATTAAGAAAAACCGAACACCTGATTTTTCGAATCACGTACATATTTCTCGATTTTTTCAATTTTTTTCAAATTTTTTAATTTTTTCTGTTAGTGAGGGATTCAATTTTAATAACAGAACTTAAATAAATTTAATTACATAAAGGGTGGCAAAACCATCCTGAAAATTTTAAATAAATAAGAAATAAAATAACAATTTCGTTTGAATTGAATTACGCCTAGACTAGGTAAATGTTTCCAGTTTCGTAATAAAATTTTTACAGCATCATACTCAATATGGTTTTGGGAGATTTTTTATACATTCTTTATTTTAATTAATTTAAAAATTATAGATTGACAATATGACCGTATTATTTCCAAAAAAGATGATTTGTATGAAATCAACGCAGTTTGGTTCGGTCGAGCAAACAAAGATTTGACCACAATTACAAAATAATGGAAAAATTAACAGCCGCTCACATTCAACGAAAATGTCAAGCTAGTTATAATAGACTATTTCTTATTTCTTATTTATTTAAAATTTTCAGGATGGCTTTTCCACACTTTCTGTAATTAAATTTATTTAATGTAAGTAATATTATATGACACTAATGCCCGGTTTCACAGTGTTCACTTAAGCTTTCGCTCAGCCTTAAGCTTTCGCTCAACTTATTTTACTGTTTCACAGTAGTGGTTCAAGTGATGAACTTGGTTCAAAATTTACTTGAACTGAGTGACTAAATTTGGGCACTTAAGCCAAAGCTCATGATATAAGTGAGAGAAATGTCATTAATTTTAGAGAAGTCACAGTGAACTTGTATTTATTTATTGATTCTAGTTATAATTTGGATTTTTCAATTGTAAAAAAAGAGAGCATTCTACTACAAACATGCCGTAAAGAGTACGAATAGATGGAGAGATAATTTATTTGCCGCTCTGAATACTTCATTTCCACAGGAACTTGAAGAAAACTTAACAATGCAGAGCAAATAAGAATCACCACTCGTGCACCATCTAAGGAAGAAATAGCAACCGCAATTTATGCAATAGGCAATGGTAAAGCTGCTGAAGAAGACGGCATCCCGCCAGAATTGCTGAAAACTTCTGCTAATATAGTCTAAGAGCCGGAGACGAAAAAGTGCTTTGATCTTTGATGTGGGCAAACTCGATTGCAACTCATTCTATTACTAAACGGGATTATAAGTCCCATGGTACAATAATTACAAGGAAAGCTCATAAGGGTCCCGTGACGTCACTCAGATCTTTTCTCACAAAGGAAAAAAGCTTTCTTTTCTAATGTAAAAGGCGTAAAAGCTTTTCAAGATGGAAACAGAGGTTTTCCTTATGAGGTTGGTGCAAAATGGGTGGGTGACAGGGGTCAATTTACCGTCGTCGTACTCGTTCTTATAGTAATAAGCGGCCATATCCTTTTCAAAAATCCTTACAACTAAAGATTAAACACTAGAAAAATCACACAATTTATCAACCAAAAGCAAAAATTTCCCCAACTGATTCAACCACAGTGCCCTGCAAAATCCAGTTAACTAAGTTCAGCTGAACTGAGCACAAAAACAA
Source organism: Thereva nobilitata (assembly GCA_963855945.1). NCBI lineage: Eukaryota > Metazoa > Arthropoda > Insecta > Diptera > Therevidae > Thereva > Thereva nobilitata. Next base: position 145,028,915 of record OY979694.1, read on the forward strand.
ACTGTGAAACAGTTTTGACTTGAGCTAAAGCTCAAAATTACTGCTCAGGTTCAGCTGAGCGAAAGCTCAAATCGACACTGTGAAACCGGGCATAAGTTCTGTCATTAAAATTTAATCCCTCATTAACAGAAAAAATTAAAAAATTTGAAAAAAAATTGAAAAAATCGAGAAATATGTACGTGATTTGAAAAATCAGGTGTTCGGTTTTTCTTAATTTTAAACGGTTTAATAAAAATAAAGTTTCAAAATGCATAGACCATTTCAAACTAGACGTTTCAATGGTTAAATGAGCACTTATTGAATATCAAAATTCGAAAAAAACATCAATAAAGTTGTCCGTGCAAGATAAGGGTATTTTTTTCGAAAAATGTTAATTTCTGGGAAACTATCCGTTTTCCAAACAAAAAAAAAATCATGCTTATTTAACGCAACACAAGGTATACTCTTACAAATTTTCATGTAAATTGAATTATTTTTACGGGAGAAAAAAATTAAAAACTGAAAAATCGATTCTCCGCCATTTTCTTCGAAAATTTGAGGTTATGTCAAAATATGTTAAATACAAAAGTTTTAGATCTTTTTATTATCTACAACTTTTGTATTAAACATTTTCCACTAGGAGGTCATGTTTCACCGCAAATCGCAAAAAATCGTTTTCAACCCCTAAATAGCATCCCCATTTTACCATTTACCTTTTTTCGAGTTTAAAATTTTGTTTTTGTTTTAGTTATGACCTTAACGACATTTCATTGCCGGTCGCTCCCTGCTATTGATTTTTTTCCTCATTTAAATCCGCTTTGGCACTAGCCTATAAGTTATTCGCCATAATAATTTTGTCGTGATAATAATCACTGAAGGTCTCGTTGCTTCTCCAGAGTCTTTCCTCGAACTTCTTCCGTAACTTCAATTTACTCTGCTTTGCACTGAACATCTTTCTAAATTCGCCCAGAAGATCGCTAAAATTGTACGTAATGTATACAGCTTTGAAGTTATAAAATTGTTGTGCCCTGCCCTTAATTCTTGATACGATTAGGGTCTTCATTACTGCTGGGTCGACCTTGTAGGCCTTCATAATTTCGGTGACCCGCTGTTCCCATAACTTGTAGTCGTCTATGTCAGGATCATAATGTGGAACTAATTCCGTGACATGTCCAACGTTGATTCTGAATTTGTATCCTTCCGTTGTTCCGATTGGGGTGGCTCGTAAACTTGCCAAGGCCATTTCTCTCCTCAGAAGCTCGTTCTCCCTTTCTACTACAGCCTTTTCCCTCCTAAGTAATTCGATTTCTCGCCTAAGTTGCTCCTCCGATGAACCCACGGTCTGGGTTATACCCACAGAAGTTGATGGTAGTTCGTTCCGCTGAATCATGGTAGCATTAAGCTCGTCCTCACTGCCACTTGATGGGAAGTCACCATCAGGTTCAGGAATAACGTCTCTAAACTTCTCATTATACATAATCTCGAACAATCGATGTGACAATTGGGTTTTGTTCTTAAACCCCGAATGTGGTAAGTCACGCTTCTTAATTTCTTGCTGTAGTTGCTTAATATTGAGTGGCTTAATGTATGCCCGAATCTCCTTTTCTATTTTAGTAGAGTTCGACATTCTTGCACGAAATTTTCAACCGTTTATAAATTTGGTATTGTTCACGGCTTAAATTCTTTTTTAAACGCTAAATTTCCGAATATTTAATTCAAAACCTCGAATTTCTTAAACCGTCAATAAATTTTATTATTCGGGAACTAAATTCTTTTATAAACACTAAATTTCTGAATATTTGTTCTAAATTTATGTTATTCGCGAACTAAATTCTGTTATAAACACTAAATTTGCGAATATTTGTTACTAAATTTATGTTATACACGAACTAAATTCTTTTGTAAACACTATATTTCTGAATACTTGTTCTAAATTTATGATATTCGCGAAGTGAATTCTTTTGTAAACACTAAATTTCTGAATATTTGTTCTAAATTTATGTTATACACGAACTAAATTCTTTTGTAAACACTAAATTTGCGAATATTTGTTACTAAATTTATGTTATTCGCGAACTAAATTCTGTTATAAACACTAAATTTGCGAATATTTGTTACTAAATTTATGTTATTCGCGAACTGAATTCTTTTATAAACACTAAATTTCTGAATATTTGTTACTAAATTTATGTTATTCGCGAACTGAATTCTTTTTTAAACACTAAATTCCTGAATATTTGTTCTAAATTTATGTTATTCGCGAACTGAATTCTTTTGTAAACACTAAATTTCTGAATATTTGTTCTAAATTTATGTTATACACGAACTAAATTCTTTTGTAAACACTATATTTCTGAATATTTGTTCTAAATTTATGTTATTCGCGAACTAAATTCTGTTATAAACACTAAATTTGCGAATATTTGTTACTAAATTTATGTTATACACGAACTAAATTCTTTTATAAACACTAAATTTCTGAATATTCGTTCTAAATTTCGACTTTTTCTTAACTGTTACTAAATTTATATTATACGCGAACTAAATTATTTTATGAAGACTAAATTTCCGAATATTTGTTACTAAAACTTCGATTTTTCTAATTTTTAACTAAAATTTTCCGACCGGCGTTGCACTTTTTTTTTAAAAAACAACTGTCACTAAATTTGTCAATATAATTTTGCGCATTAACTTCTTTTATAACCACTAAATATTCTATTTATTCTAAAACTTCGATTTTCTAAAATTTTCCGAACGGCGTTGTACTTTTCAAAAAAACAACTGTCACTAAATTCGTCAATATAATTTTGCGCATTAACTTCTTTTATAACCACTAAATATTCTATTTACTCTAAAACTTCGATTTTCTAAAATTTTCCGAACGGCGTTGTACTTTTCAAAAAAACAACTGCGATTTCATCATCCGACGCGTGCCTCGTTTGTTTTCTCTTCCCTTTTATGTTTTCTTTCGCTGTTCACATAAACTCGAGCGAATCCAGTGCAACCGGACTGTTTGGTTGTGTCCACTACATAATCTCTTGTTCCCTGCTGCAATGTTTTTTCGTGGAAGTGTATACGTTAATAAATTTGATTTTTCTAATATTTAACTAAAATTTTCCGAACGGCGTTGCACTTTTTTTTTAAAAAACAACTGTCACTAAATTTGTCAATATAATTTTGCGCATTAACTTCTTTTATAACCACTAAATATTCTATTTATTCTAAAACTTCGATTTTCTAAAATTTTCCGAACGGCGTTGTACTTTTCAAAAAAACAACTGTCACTAAATTCGTCAATATAATTTTGCGCATTAACTTCTTTTATAACCACTAAATATTCTATTTACTCTAAAACTTCGATTTTCTAAAATTTTCCGAACGGCGTTGTACTTTTCAAAAAAACAACTGCGATTTCATCATCCGACGCGTGCCTCGTTTGTTTTCTCTTCCCTTTTATGTTTTCTTTCGCTGTTCACATAAACTCGAGCGAATCCAGTGCAACGGGACTGTTTGGTTGTGTCCACTACATAATCTCTTGTTCCCTGCTGCAATGTTTTTTCGTGGAAGTGTATACGTTAATAAATTTGATTTTTCTAATTTTTAACTAAAATTTTCCGAACGGCGTTGCACTTTTTTTTTAAAAAACAACTGTCACTAAATTTGTCAATATAATTTTGCGCATTAACTTCTTTTATAACCACTAAATATTCTATTTATTCTAAAACTTCGATTTTCTAAAATTTTCCGAACGGCGTTGTACTTTTCAAAAAAACAACTGTCACTAAATTCGTCAATATAATTTTGCGCATTAACTTCTTTTATAACCACTAAATATTCTATTTTCTCTAAAACTTCGATTTTCTAAAATTTTCCGAACGGCCTTGTACTTTTCAAAAAAACAACTGCGATTTCATCATCCGACGCGTGCCTCGTTTGTTTTCTCTTCCCTTTTATGTTTTCTTTCGCTGTTCACATAAACTCGAGCGAATCCAGTGCAACGGGACTGTTTGGTTGTGTCCACTACATAATCTCTTGTTCCCTGCTGCAATGTTTTTTCGTGGAAGTGTATACGTTAATAAATTTGATGATGTGCGTGGATTTTCGCTTCTTTTTACCAGCGAGCAATAATAACAAGAGTGATGAGGTGGGCTTCAAGGACAAGTAAAAGAGTTAAAGATATGAAAGAACAGATTAGCAATAACATTAAGCAAAAAGTCCAAAAAAATATAAACAAACGCGAGATGGATATATATTTTATGCAAAAAACACAAGAGTATGAAAGAAACAGAAGATGTTGCTTGATTTCTCGATTGGAATGTTTACATTCAAATGGAAGAAACACTGGAACAGAGCACGTGTAAATTGAGTTTGCTTTTTCTGTATGTATGCGTAAAATTTCATGTTGGTACACAATATTAGAAATGGATTTTCACTATGTATTGTTCGTTAAAAAAGGCGGGAATCTTGCAATTTTTCCCCTGTTGGGTTAATTTTGTCTTAACCGCAAAAAAAGTTGAAAGAATTAGAAGTTAATTGCGAGGAAAATCGAGAATTTTAAAACGTCTTTATTAAGAAGAAATTGCAGCTCTTTTGTATCTATCTCAGGAGCCAAATTTTTATAATCCCGCATTCGTTTTGTGTGAATATTTAAAATTTGATGACGACGACGAAATCACGATAATCCTTGTAGATTGAGTTAGGCTAGCGACATACGATTAGGTTTCCCCGGTACGGCTAACCGTCTCTGGCTTTGTTTGACTCCGGTTTGAACCTAATTGCATAAGTTCCATTTTGGCACGAAAAAACCGTCCGGGAAAAACCTAATCGTATGTCGCAAGCCTTAAACCAACTAAAACACTATTTGCGACGGTTGAATTAATTAACACATAAAATACACGGTTCACATCTCCTCTATGAGAAGTTTAGATAACAGAAAAAAAATGTATTAATTAAATTCTTTCGCCATGGTCACTTTTCACTGTACGAATTCAGATTTGATAACCGAACTGCAACACTATTTGTAAATAAAAACGTAAATATTCGATTTCCGAATTAAAAACGCGACTTTAATGCAAATAAAACGTAAATATTCGCTTTCCGAATTAAAAACGCTACTTTAATGCAAAGAAAAACGTAAATATTCAACCGAGAACTGTCAAAATATTTCCAATGCACATTCCAGTCACTTCCCGCACATTTTTTATCTTTCTTTCACACACATTCCGTGTAGTGTGAAAGTATTTCTGCCTCTGTTTATCATAGATATTACTTCTTTGATATTTTGACTTTTTCGCTCCCATTGAATTTTTATCAGCTGATCTCAAGGTCCCTGAAACATTTTTAAAAATTTGTTCTAGCTCATCACTCTTATTATTATTGCTCGCTGTTTTTACTAAACTTGACCTTAATTTTGTTTCCAAGCCTAGACACTGGTGTTACCATCGGTGCTTTTTGCTGTGGATTCAGAACTTTTCTGCACGGTTTTTTTTAATAATAAAAATTTTCGAAACTAACTAATAGGCTAAACTTTTTTGTTTTATTGAGCTTGCCTAAACTTTAAACTTGCGTAATTTATTGTTTTGATCGGGTTCTATGGTCCTGATCCCACTTCTGATTTTTGTTGTATTATTCTTCTAAATAATACCACTTCTGATCTTTATTGTATATTTCTCTGAAATTATGTTCCACTTCTAATATTTTGTTCTAAATTTATAATAAAACACAAAACTAAGTTCTTTTAACAAACGGATATATATATATTGCTTTATTTAATATGGTTATTAATATGTATTTAACTCAACAAAGATTGTCTAAATATCTAAGGTCTCATAAAACCTAATTATGGTAAAACTAATATTTCTGTAAACTAATATTGAGGACTAATATTGAAATGCGACCGGACGCGGCGGGAACTAACAACTCTCCTGTTGGCTTCTATATATTGCGCCACTTTAACAACTAACGGCATTTAATACATATATATATAGTTATTTAGGATAATGTACATAGAGGCCAGTATTAAGGGAAAAACGTAACTTCTTTGAATTAGGAATTGCCAAATCTAAATTTCTACAACACGGGTGAAGCTAATATAAAGCGTATAAAAAGAGTCCCTTTCAGCAAAATTGCATTAAATTGCAAGAAATAATAGTAATCAATTATTATTATCCAAAACTAACCTTGAGAGACTTCTTCAGTATTGTTTGGAAGTTGAAGCTGCCAAATTGTAGCATTTTTCTCACTACGTTTGGCAGCTAATTTCAAAATAAGTCGACTTCTGCAGCCCTCCGACATTGTTGTAACTGAAACAAATTCATCATTATACAATATTTATTAATTTTTGTCCAAGAGTGGCACATGCCAATACATTACAGCCCCAAAAAATTCTCATTAACTTTCGAGAAGAGTGGCGCAACTCAAAATAAAACAGAAACGGAAATAATGTTTTATTTAATTTTGTAAACCAAACCGTCATATTTCAAAATAATACGTTATTCATCTAATAAATTTTTACGTGCTTACTTACTTTTTTATAGAGAACACTGGCGTAATCCAAAATTTGACGTTTTTCTTCCAAAAAATTCAACAAATACGTGGTACTTTTTGAATTTTGACACTATTGATGCAAAACCGACATGTACACTGTCCAAACGTTACTGAACTACTGACTATGTGACACTGTTTCCCCAAATGCTGGAGTAGGTTTTGTTAATACGACACTGATATAACTGCACTCTAGTGGGCTGATATGGGAATTACAATTATGAGACTCTTCCACATAAAAATATACGACCTTTTCGTTTTAATTATGACATAACCGTTAAATCGCTATTTTTTGAGTTGTGCCGGTATTCTTCCAAGGTAGCGATATAGCCCTTGAAATATCCAGCGTTTCTTCCTTTCCAGCTGCGAATATTTAAATAACCGGTCCAGACCTACGTAAGTAAAAGGCGGACTGATAGTGATTCTCTCAGTAGGAAGAACAGCCATGAGTTGGCTTTGGGGTCGGGGCGACTGACGATAACATTGCTGAAAAACACGTTTAAGCAATTGTCGGGGGTTTATTATCAAATATTGTTGTCTAAGTAGACTCATCATGAGCGATGGTCCGCGTACTGATTAGCGTACTAAGATTAGTGTGCCTGATGATGAGCTCTACGAAATGGTTTTAATGAGGGAGGATGATTAGATGGGGTGTCGTTGATTGTAGGAAAAAAGAGGCTTCCTTTAGTCTTCCTCCGACTCTGATAAGACCATTTAGGTCCAAGAAAGGCTGTAGGGATAGAATATTGCTTTTCGAATTTACTGGTTTATTCCGAGTCAGAGAATCTATCTACTCTTGGAAGTGCGTGCATTGCACGAATGTGGTCCAGAATCTCTTACTCTGACACAGTTCGGTCGTGGTAAGCCAGTTAGTAATGTTTGGAATGTGTTTGCACTTTGCGATCCATCGAAGGCTGTATGCCATCACTTTTATCAACCGGGTTAATGATGATAATCGCATCAACATGTTCATTAGCTCGGAACTGATTATTTCGGCGTAGAATAGTCTCGCTGATCTTTGGCTGTGGCTGCGCCGATTCATCTCGTTGTAACTATGACTGGCCCTAAAGTCAAAGGGTGTGCGACACAAATTTCCGGACTGGCGTTCCGCGACTTGCTTGATCTGCTGAGTTATCTTTTGATGCAATATACCGCCAAGTGATGGCTTCAGTATTGCGTAGTATCTCAAAGATTTTAAAAGTCATAGGGGTTTTTTTTTATCCGTGATAATACTTAGTAGAATCCGACCACGCTACGACTTTATCGATTTTCGTGGGGAAATCTTCTGGTGATGAGTTTTAGAGGAGCCACCTTGGTTTTTGAATCCAGGAGGGAAACACGGGTACCTTCGGTGTTCACAACTCGAGCATATACCACTGCTGCATAAGCTCGTTTGGATACGTCTGAGAATCCAGGCAACTGCACCGAAGAGGGCGAAGACATCTGTATCCACCGAGGCATTGTCATCGTCTCGATTATGTGGAAAGATGTTGAATACTCGGTCCAAATAGACAATAATTCTTCAGGTAATGATTCATCCCACGACACCCCGGACTGCCACAGCTTATGCATAAAAATCTATGCGATTATAACTAAAGGCGCTAGCCAACCTAGGGGATCATAGAGTTTTGCTATGGATGAAAGCACTTTTTTTGGGATAGGGTGGTGCTGAATTCTCCCAGAGAAGTAGGAATTGAAAAGAATCCAGGGAGTCCAGTATATTCCTACTTTTTTTATCATGAAAGTGATTGGTACGGATATCACAGCAGGTTCCAATAAACTAATCTCCTCCGGAATGTTACTTAGTAAGCTAGGGTGGTTCGCTGACCATTTACGAAGCTCACCCCTTCCTGTTCGCAGAAGATTGATTAGCTCTTTCTGAAATGAAATAGCCTGGTCTAACTCATCCGCACCGGAAAACACATGGTCTGTTACTAAGCTTCTGGCTGCTCGGGGATATGTTTGGCTCTCATCTTGCGACAACTGGTGAATGGTTCTTATAACCGTGAATGAGGCGGTTGAAGTGCCAAAAGTAACCGTCAATATCCAGTATTCATCACTCTCTTACTCTTACGCCACATTATTCGTTGATACTGGGCATCTTCGGAAAATACTTTAATTTGGCAGTACATTTTTTCTACGTCGCTGCTGAACACGTACCTTTTCTGTGGCCATTCTAACAGAAGAGCAAAATTATCGTTTTTCAAGGCGGGACGCGTCAGTAAATGATCGTTGAGCGAAAATCCATTACTAGTGGAACACGGGGCATCGAATACCACTCGAGAATGGTCTAGGACGTATACTTTTGCAGGTAATGAGTATTGAGGGGAACAGGAAAAATGAAAAAAAACTAAAAAACGCACATTATGCAAACAATTCATCTAACCGAATGGTCGAAGTTCCATTCTTGTGTATAGAACTATTTTAGAGAATGGTTTGGCACATCAGAAACTTAAGAAAAAAAGTACTGTTAATAATGCATTTTACTGAGAAAAATGCTAAAAAAACGAAAATTTTGGGAGGCTCAGATGGAAATAAGCGAAAAAGCTGCTAAATGGAGTCACTGAAGTTTGTGTTCATTATAGCAAATAAAAGAATACACAATTACCTAAAAAACATTTGGCACCGGCCCAGACCTGGCACACCTGTGTTTTCCAGTATGAAAGTGTTCAAACTTAAATTTGGTTATAGTTTAAATCTGTTACTCGATAGGTCAGTTGGAGTTATATGGGTTTTTTGCATAATATGCGTTTTTTAGGTTTTTTTCATTTTTCCCGTTCCCGTTAATAATCACTACCAGGGAAAGTAAACGAGCTAGACCATTCTGTTTGAAACTGTTTCTCGATAGGTCACGTTTTTCGCAGCGAGCTCTCGCTCTATAATAACGCAATACTTCTTATAAATTTTAATTTTAATTGTTCACCCAATATATGTAATTATTTAAACTAAAATAAAATTAGTTGTACCCTGATAAAGGGTAGATGGTTATAATGTGTTGAAAGTAATGTTTCAATTTGTGAATCCTAAACCCCTAAGGCTAGCGACATACGATTAGGACCCCCAAATATAATGTGTCCCCGAGCCCCAACCAGAAAAGGATTCTCCCCAAACACCTTTGTAATAATGGCGGAAATCTCCTCCCTGGAGTATCTCTGTTCGTTCCCTGATGCTTCGACCTCGTTTTCGTGCTTGCAACCGCGAAAGTGAGTGTTCATTAAAAGCTCTATAGACTCGGCCTGCGATTCTGTCCAATCTCCGTTCGTCTTTTTTTATAAAGGACGGACTGGAGTGTTCTTTGGACAGTCTCTGGCATAATCTGGCAGAGTGTCCTAGAGTCTCTAGATTGGCAATACCCCCGCCAGGTATCCTTCTTGGCTGAAGCAATAGCTTTCTTGTACAATTTAAGGCAGTCTTTGTAAGGCTGCCAAAGGCCTTGTTTGTAACAGCTCTTGAAGACCTCTCTTGTTAACTTACGTATTATGTATTATGTGTTATGAATTGTTTTCTATGTATTATGTATTGTGAATTGTGTATTGAGTGTTGTATATTGTGTGTTATGTAATATGTATAATCTATTACGTTTTTGTTTTTCTTATTTTATTGCAACATCAAGTAACAATGAAATAAACTTAAATGGAATATTCATGGACAAAATTTATTGCCACTTATCCTCGTGTAATATTAATATTGATTTGAAAATATAGACTGGCCATATAAGTTTTCACTTCCAACGGATTCCTATGCACACTATTTTTTTTTTGTTTTTCATTAGCACTTCCCATGAGGTCACAAAATTGATCGTTAGTTACAATTTCTCTTCTTTTATCAATAGCTCCTAAACTAACATAAGTATAGCTATACGTAAATCTTCAAGAGCGATGAAACAGCAAACTATGAAACTTGTTTTCCTACTTCAGCCAAACAAGCCTTTAGGGGACCCATCTTCCTATACACCGATAATTCTCCTTAGTTGCATAGGCAAACTCTTCGAGCGGGTGAATTGATACAGAATACTCCCTAGCGTCGATAGGGAAGGGCTTGTCAGACAATCAATTCGGTTTCAGAAAAGCAACGTCAACGACTGATGCAGGCAACATAGCGGTGGTCATGTCAAGAGCTGCCATAGAGAAAAAATGTTTCAACTTGGCGAAATGGAACAAAATAATTGAGCCATTGATCAAGCTAGGTACACCAAAGTACCTAGGGCGAGCAGTAGTTGACTACCTCCGGGGTAAATCGCTTCACTGTGATTCAGAAGATAAAAGCGTGGCTAGAAAGAGCTGGACTGAAACTTTCTGAGCACAAAACTTAAGCCGTGTTGATCAGCAAACGGAGAAAGCCACTGTCCGTAAGGATCAACGTAGGGCAACAGATCATCCATTCACAGCCTGCTCTGAGGTACCTGAGAGTGATGACCGACCGGAGGCTACATTTTAAAGCACACGTGGAGGGCATTGCGAATAAAGCGTCCGTGATTTGTGCAGGGCGCGGAAGAATGCTGCCCAATGTTGGCGGCCCCAGACCGAGTCGTCGCCTCCTGATGGGTAGGGTGGTTAGCTCATCCGACTATACGCAGAACCAGTGTGGGCAGGATGATTAAACAGATAATAGCGGAAAATGGAGGTCCGCATACAGGACCACATCGGACGATTCGGCGTGCGTGCTAGCGAGGATGATTCCCATAGATATATTGGCGAAAGAAGACAAGCATTTCTATAACCCAGAGTATGGTAGAGGGGAGCCTGAAACGGTACTGCGGCAGATTGCGCGCTGCGAGTTCGTAACGGAATGCAAATGAAGTTCGGACGAGTCTGTTAAGGATCTTTGGACTCTCAGACTTAACCCAAACGTGGAGAGATGGGTTACGAGGGAGCGTGGGGAAGTGAGTATTGACCCCAAGTAGTTCCTGAGTATACTTAGGGCAAGGGTAAAAAGTCTTAGATATTAAATATTAATCGATAAAAATAAATTATTATATTTTAATGATTTAAATGCTTCGTTTTCTTTCTTATTATGATTGTTCATTTATTATTAAAATATCCATTCATTCATATTCAATATTCATCTAACTGGGAAGTAGACCGTGTGGACCGAAAGGGTCAAACTCACAACCCAGCTAGTTTATATTTACATATATTTATATTTATACTATTTATATTTATATTTATATAAATGTGTGCATATATTCAATCTTATATATTTTTAGAGTCTTCGGGAGCAGAAAGTGCTCTAAATGTTTAACTGCAATAAGTTCCTCAGATTTAGTTATGCGTGCGAGGCATTTAGTTTTTCATGTAGGATGTTTCTCTTGTACAGTATGCAGTACGCCTCTTAATAAAGGAGATCAATTTGGTATTAGAGATTCTTCAGTATTTTGCAGGTAATATTATTTTTATATTTTCAATTCATTTAGTAATAATATTAATTTAAAACAGGCTTCACTATGACATTTCATTAGACAATTCAAATCCAAGTAATATGTCCAATTCATGTTCATATACCAAACAATTTGTTTCAACAACGACTGGACCGTTAAGCCCAATTGAATCCTCTAAATTGATTTTCTCGTCGTCTACACATATAATATCTGGTTTAACTCAACCTCCTCGTCAAAAAGGAAGGCCCAGGAAAAGAAAACCCAAAGACATAGAATCGTTGACAGCAAGCATTGGTAAGTTTTTATTTACTATAATATTTAGAATTTTGAAACCCAACATAATGTTGAAATCTAAAATTGTGTTGTTTAGGTTAAGTCTTGTACTTGGAGAGAGATTAGCAATGAACCTTTCAGCCTACAGCAATGAGCCTTTCAGCCTACAAACGACAAACAGGGTGCGTTTTAAGCTCCAGGCCAATGTATACAATTTGCATTGTAGCACGAGCTACGAGTGTGATTTGGCACCGTCCTGTTTTGGGCTGTAGACCCAAATAATTCAATTCTGGCAGAAGAAAGTCTTTCAACATGGCACGCTAGCGATCACCAGTCGCTGTTACAGAATTGCCTCTACGATATAAAAACGAATGGTTTCCAGTCAAAATTCACTGGTTGAACCATTGCTTAGTCAACAGTGAAATTTCACTGGTTGAATTCTCGTAAAAAGATAAGCTTTTTCTAACACGAGTGTCGTTTTCCCAAGCGGGCCCCGTCTGAGTACTGAAATGCTGCTTGCAATCCGTAATGGAACTTGAGCCGGTTGCTTGAGTATGCTAAATGGAATGCTTTACGGTGCTCATGATAATTGCCTAGAATATGAGTCACATGTACTTTTCTCCAGTGAAATTATAACCAGTGAAATATTAACTATTTCATTTTTAGAGAGAATTTTTTATGGGTTCAATCAGTAAACAGACCCGAATTAACTGTATTTTCAGTGAAATTGTTTACTGGATGAACCTGTGAACTGTTTACTGATTTATTTTTAGAGAGTAGCGTCCTCGAAGAACGGTTCCAAGATGATGCTGACCCAATGGCGCATCATACACTCACGAAGGTGTAATTGTCATTTTTGTATCAATTCTGGATTTTTAATGCCGCGATTATGGAAGCCAATCCCGCATCAAAATCTAAATCCCGCAAACCTGCGGGATCGAGGTCATCAATCCCGCGGATCCGCGGGATTTGCGGGATAGCAAAAAAATCATAGATTTTGTTCTAAGTAGTTATGTTCATGAATTTATGAAGCATTATATGAAATAAGAGTTTATTGTATGTCAAACAAACTACTTTAGTCAGCCAAACAAAATACTCAGGCCAATTCTGAACTATGCTGGAAATGATTTCGCTGGAATTTTTTTACATAGTAGCATAAATTGTAATTTCGAAATTACTCTCCGTTACAGGGGTCTGTCGTATTTGGTTTCTCGACTCGATGAATCGACTGAACAAAAAAAGCTTGTGGATTCTCTACGAGTTTTATATTTGGCATTACGACCGAATCGACAGATAAGTGCGGCCATACAAAACCATCAAATTGTGTGATAATACTCCAAGTTCAGCAAACCACTTATATTTAATTAAAATAGAAACTTTTTGTTTGCCTAAATATGGCATTTTAACCTCGTATTCACCGGCCTGGATATTTCATATTCATCGATTTTCGGGGCTTGGAGAAAGTTATTACCAGTTCGACCTGGTAATAAACTGATAAATAAAATTTCTTGGTTAAAGCACTTTTTCTTGAACCAAGCAACTCGTGTTTTGGATATAACGAAAACAAAATTGTCTCGGGATAAGCAATACTCATAGTCTTGGTTTTCTTGTCTTGGATGAAGACAAACTTTGACTTGAAGTTTAAAAAAAATACGTCATATTATGGCTGTGTTCCGAAATATGACCCAGTATACAGGCCAGTGCTAAGGAGGTCATTAATCGATGCCATAGTTTACTTGTGTGAATCGCTGTGACGTAATGGTAATCAAAAAAATATTAAATATTGGAGTCTGAAACAGTTTCAAGTTATAACACATTCATGTATGCTGCCGTTAACCACAGCGTAAACGCTTGAATTTACCATTTCTCACTGGAAAGTATGCTGGGTGATATTACGGAACACGGCCTATAATTGAAAAAAATTCAAGTTCTAAAATCGGTCTTAATAGTTGCGATACATTTTTAGAGCTTAAAAGTCCGGTAAACGAAAAAAGTCCGATGAATTAAGAATTTAGTTTCTTGAGTAAAAAATTAAACAATCTTAGTTCGAGAAAGAAATATCTTGGTCGAAAAATGTAAGTATTGCGCGAAGAAATACGATTACTTGGCTCAAGAATTTCCAGTGTCTTACTCTGAGACAGCATTCTCATGCTAAGAATGAAAAATTTTTCTACTCAAGGCAACGGAACGAAGACTATCGAATTGCTGGAATCAAGACATTTTTTTTATTAGTGTAAGTTTATCCGCCGATTTCTAGCCTCTGAAGTTTCAAAATTTCAAAATTGAACAAAGCTGTGAGTGAAAATTACAAAAATTAAATAAAGTATCAAATATTGAATCAATATGAATGAATTTGTAATTCTGTAAAAATTTTAAATTGGTATATTTGCTGTCCGTGAATAGCAAAAAATATCCGTAGAATTGTACGGGATAAGAAATAACCGAGAATATAGGTCGATGAATTCGGGCCTTAATAAACGCAAATGACACGTATAGACACGATAACGTTGTCGATATCGTGTTGCCAAATGCCAATTTTTATTTATCGATAGAAATCGATTTCGACTCGAGAAACCAAATACGGCCCCAACTGAGTTTATGCTACCGATGTAAGTAAATTCCAGCCTAATCAATTCCTGCGTAGTTCAGAATTGTTGTTGTTGAATTGTTTGACTGATCCAGTAGTTCGTTAGCCGCAAAGGTAATCCCCGCACGCTCATATGCACGTGGAGAATCCCCTGTCGTAGTCGTAGTGTAACTTGACATTGATCACGTTCATATACACGCACATAAATTGATAATACTTTGTAATATTGTTAGTATTTCTCTAAGTCCCGGTTCTTTATTCTACAGCTCAAATCCCGCAGATCCCGCGGATCCCGCATGTATACTCCCGCATTACCGATCCCGCAAAAACGGTGCGGGATCCCGCATTTGCGGGATTCCGCGTTCGCGTGATTGGATTCCCTAGCCGCGAAAGCTTTATTATCAAAGCCAGCCATGTCCAAGGTAGGTAGGTAGGTAGACGCGGCAGTCCCATCCAAGTCGTAGGCTGGGACACAATTGGCGCTAAGGTGCGGCGTTTTGTAGCCGCACTCGTGAAAAACTTTTGCGTGAAAGAAGTAGTGAGCTAGGGATTTAGATCCATCCCGTCAAATTTAGGTACCGGATCAAATCTCCGATTTTAAGTTTCGAAACATCCCCCAAATCGTTTAAGAAGAGGATTCCAAATACACGGTGTCTGATATTGGCCAGAGCTGGGCATTCGCAAAGAAAATGTTCAGTTGTCTCATTGGCCTGTTCTTCTCCGCAGCTGCGGCAGTGGGTGTTATTCGGAATTCTCAATCTGGCTGCATGTTGCCCAATTGGCCAGTGTCCCGTTATTATTGACACGATTCTGGCAATATTCCTGCGTTGCATCGCCAAAAGGTCTCGCGATCTTTGTTTGTTATAACAAGGCCAAGTCTTCCTAGACTTGACACATGATGATAGGCTTCTCCATCTGGAGCCAGCTACTGAGAGAAAGTACATGGAGGTGTCTCTCTTTAGAACGCACAGAGGCTTCTGTACATTCTCCACCGGTGTGCCTACGAGAGTGGTCCCCAGTCTGGCCAATTCATCTGCCTTTTCGTTGCCCTCGATGTTCCTGTGACCCGGAACCCACTGTAGAGTGACCCTGTACCACCCGGCCAGGGAACAGAGCTCCCTCTGGCAGTTGTCGACAAGCTTGGAAGTTATACGGGCCGAGCCCAATGCCTTGATGGCCGCATGGCTATCTGATAACAGAATTATCCTGGCTCCCGGCCTTGGATTTGACTGCATTGCTAGGCAGGCATGAAAAATTGCCAGAAGTTCTGCTTGGAAAACGCTGGCGAAGTTAGGCAGGCGGAAGCTTTTTTGCAAATTAATTGATGGGGAAAACACTCCAGCCCCTACACCCGACTCCGATTTGGATCCGTCTGTGTACAGGACAATGTCATGGTCCTTGTCGGGTTGGAAGTCTTCCCATTCCTCTCTGGTAGGGATTCGGATATTAAGGTCACTGCCGAAATTTAATTTTGCTACCATGTAGTCGGTAGGTCCTGATACCATTTCTTGTGGTAGAGAGCGCAGTATATTGCTGTGTCCATAAGTCTTCTCGACCCAGCAACCCGCTTCACGTAGTCGGAGGGCGGTACAGGCCGCCTGCTCCTTGATGTATAAATCAGGTGGCAGCAGATCGAGAATTACGTTGAGCGCATCCGTCGGAGTTGTGCACATCGCGCCCGTTATTCCGAGACAGGCCATTCTTTGGACTTGAGCCAGTCTGGATCTGTTATATTCTTTTGCAAGAGCGGGCCACCATACGGCGGAGCCATATGTCAGCACTGGTCTAATCACTGCCGTGTATAGCCAGCGCACCATGTGCGGCTTCAAACCCCATCTCTTGCCGAAAGTCTGCTTACAGGCATAAAAAGCTATACTGGCCTTCCTTGCTCTTTCTTCGATGTTCAATCTCTACTTCAGCTTTGGGTCCAGAATGAGACCGAAATATTTAGCTGACTGGGATAAACTCAGTACTCGACCGTTCAGTGAAGGTAGACTAAAGGCGGGTATTTTAGTCCTGTTGGTGAAAAGCATCAGTACTGTCTTTTCCGGATTGACGGATAGCCCGTAGCGGTTGGACCAAGCGCTAACCTTTCCAAGTGCCAACTCCATAATCTCACTGATTGTGTGGATGAATTTTCCTGATACTAATATCACCATATCGTCGGCATAGGCAACTGCCTTTATTCTGTAGCTCTCTAGCGTCTTTAGGATCTCGTCCATTGCCATGAGCCAAAGCAGAGGCGAGAGGACCCCACCCTGAGGTGTACCTCGGCACGTCGACTTTATGACTCTGCTATTTCGCCATCTGCTATGGATGATTCGAGTTTCCAGCATGCGAAGGATCCATTCGCTGATTCCAGTGTGGATCCCGGGTATCGCCAGGGCCTCCCGGATAGCTTCGGTGCTGATGTTGCTAAAAGCGCCTTCTATATCTAGGAAGGCTGCCAAGGTAAACTGTTTGTATTCTAGGGAGTATTCCACGGTGCGCGTTACTTCGTGGAGATCAGTGTCCACCGATCTGCCTTTACAATATGCATGCTGAGATGTAGACATCGGGACCTCTTTTATGGAGTCACGGAGGTATATATCTAGTATGCGTTCTAGGGTCTTTAGGACAAAAGACGACAAGCTTATTGGCCTGTAGTCTGGAGCCGCTTCGTGCCCGCGTCTGCCGATCTTTGGGATAGAAATCACCTTGACCCTCCTCCAGGAGTGAGGCACGTACCTGTAGTGTAGGCAATATCTATAGACTAAGACAAGCCATGGGCCAATAATGTCATGCGTCTTTTGTAGCATAATTGGCATTATGTTGTCCATGCCTGGAGACTTGTACGGGGAGAAACTATGCATCGCCCAACGCACCTTTTCCAGGGTGACAGCTTGGCAGGTTTCCTCCCACGGCACTGCCGCTTCCATTAGAGGCTCTGTGCTCCTGCTGAGGGCGACTTCTTGACAGCCGGGAAAGTGGGTTTTTAGGAGAAGTTCCAGGGCTTCACCTGAGGACTCTGTCCATATGCCGTCTTCTCGTTTTATATAGGATGGTTGACAGGGTTCCTTAGAGAGAAATTTGCCGAGCCTGGCTGACTCACCCAGACTCTCTATGGTATGACAATGATCCCTCCATTATTGGGTTTTTGCGGCCCTCACCGCTTTCTTATACAGCCTTAGACAGTCTTTGTAGGGTTTCCAATATTTGTGTCTATAGCAGATATTGAAAATCTCTCTAGTTAGGTGTCTAAGATCTGATAATTCTTCGGTCCACCACGGTGGAAAAATTTTCTTACTGTATTTAACTGGGCATGGCTGCCTGAATAACGTGTTCAAGGCATTTTCAAGAGTGTTAATCATTTTGTCAAGCTCATTGCTCGACTTGATTCTACCCTTAGGTACGTGTGCCAGTCTAGCTTTGGTTATTTCTCTGAACTGCTCCCAGTTGGTTCTCTTGGGGTTTCTGTAAGGCTCTGCCTTTCCTCCCCACAGGTTTATCGCAAAGGAGATATACTTGTGGTCCGAGAAGGATGTAGTGTGTAGAACCCTCCAGTTATTGACCATAAGAAAATTATTATTTAGAGCTAGCGTAATGTCGATTACCTCTTCCCAACCACTGAAACTGTCTGTACTTGGGAAAGCAAAGGTGGGAGTATTGCCCACATTGCATAGCTCTAATTTAGTATTAATTATGTAATTGAAAGTGACTCCCCTCGTTCGTTGCTTTCTTTGCTGCCCCATAGTGCGTGTCTCGCGTTGGAATCGCAGCCCAGCAAGAGGTTTTTTCTCTTGGTTGTTATACTTTCCACCAGGTCCCTGACTTCTGTTGGTGGTGCTTGCTGGTCGTGCGCTAGGTAGGCTGAAGCGACGAAGAAGTCTTCCCCGTTACTCGCCTCCACCTGTACCACGGTTAAGTCATCGGAGCTATAGTTAGGGCATAGATAAGCATGCATGTGTTTCTTTACTAGAACACAGGACCTAGGCTTACCACTGTCCGTTTTGTTATAAAAAATGTTGCAATGTCTATGCGGGAGACCTTTAATGGTCGAAGACCTGACCCAGGGCTCCTGCACAAGACCTATGTCGAAGTCTCCCTCTCGGAGGAAGACCTGCAGATTATCCGAGGCACAACGACTGTGCTTAAGATTGATCTGCAAGCACTTCGACATTTTGGTCCCCTACCACCGGTGGTGCCATTGATGCTGCACCCAGGGCGTCCTTGGTAGTCGGTACCACCGCCGCCTCCACCGCCGCTTGTACCGCCGCATTTGCGGCTGTTGCTGCGACTGCTATTGAGGTGGCGGAGGTTCCGACTACGTTGTCAAGCACTGCATCTGAGTTTGTAGATGCTAACTCTCTCTCGGCCTCGATGACTGTTAGTTCATCCAACCGCTCGCTGAGCTCTTCGTCGGAGTCGGCCTGTTCGTTAGCTGACGCCGTTTTGAAGACCTTTATCCAAGCCTGCCTTAGCCCAAAATGGAGCTTATAGTCAACTCTTTCGAGCACCTCTAGGCACTCGTCGTTGATTAGCAGCACCAAAGTTCTACTATTCCGCTGGGGTTCCTCGGCCTTGAGTACCTTCCAGTTGTCCATAGGGATGCCCCTGTTGTGGCGCCGAAGATACTCGAGCAATTTGTCTGGCTCTGCTTCCATTTTTGGGAGCCAGATCCTCGCCCTTGGCCTTTTGGGAATATCTCTCGCCGGAATAAGGCTCAGACGAACCCCTTCCTTAAATTAGCAACGCATTTAACGAGGAACTCCTTTGAGAAATAATCCCCACACCTGATTACACGGAACCCCCTGATAATCTGCGAGGAATCAAAAGAGGGCAGCGGCCCTTCTGTCGGCTGTTGCCCCATCACGAACTCCATGACCATCTCTGATATTTTGGCCTCGATATCGGCCCAGAGAAGGTCCGGGAGTCTGCCGGTACTAGAGTTGGCATCGGTTAGTGCCACTAGAAGGTGGTCCTTCAATACTTCGCTCATTGGCCTGTTGTTATCCGTTGAGCCTGATTGCTGGGCTCCTGAAGTAGAAGCTTCCCGACTATGGTTGGTCTTGAAAGCTTTTTCCTTTTTGGGTCACTGGTTGAAGGCGCTGAGCTATCTTCGCGAGATCTCTCCCTTTTAGTGCGGGAGGCTGCCGCTCCTGCTGTCCTTGCGTGTTGGAGTGCTTTCCACTCCTCAACGACTGCTTCAAATTTTTCTTTATTAATTTTATCCTTCTCCGAGATGGTACCGGCGGCCTCATTCTCTGCAATTTTGCCGAGAACGAAGAGGGCGCGATTGTACCTTCTCTTGTGGATGGAAGCTCGTGTTCTTTCTTTTCCATTTCCAGAGGTGCCATTGTCACTGTGGTTGGTGACTCCTGGTAAGCCTGTGGTTACGGTGCCTGACTTTGGAGTACTGTGGTTGGTACTCGCAAAACCAGAGCTGGCGATTGCCCCACTTGGAGCAAGCTGAGACTCCCCCCAGGGGGAAGCATTCGTAGTCCTTGGTCCTAGTCCTTGTACGTTGCTGTGTCGGGTCGTCTGTACATCTGATTGGACACGACACGGACACGCAAGCCTCACCACCACGACAAGGTTTAGGTACAGGGTGAGCCATGTCCAAATGTGCTTCGTCTTTCATGATGATTTTTTTTCAAAAATGCTGAATGTACATATGTATATATCGAGCTGTTAAACCGGTTGTTGTGATGTAAGATGCCTAACAAATTGTTATCTGGCTTCACAGGGACACGCAAGCCTCACCACCACGACAAGGTTTAGGTACAGGGTGAGCCATGTGCAAATGTGCTTCGTCTTTCATGATGATTTTTTTTCCAAAAATGCTGAATGTACATATGTATATATCGAGCTGTTAAACCGGCTGTTGCGGTGTAAGATGCCTAAAGAATTGTTATCTACTATTATCCGAAACTGTCAAATATGAGCTAACCACTGACAGCCAAAACAAAATGGGGCCGCAAACATAAAACGCATCCTGAATATGTAAAGTGTGGAATACTAGACCAATATTGTTCTTATAAAAGGGCTTGATTCAATACAAAAGTATTATTTTGCATCAGCGGTACTTAAGAAAAAAGCTGTGTTGACTGTTTTACAGAAATAAAAAATATTACCAAGCAACTGTAGCAAAGAATTTATTTATGAGCGTATGAAATTTTCGATAAATATAGAATTTATAGTAACAATAGTGAACTACCTAGAACCACATCGCGGAAACAGGTTCCCCGCAAGAGGACACTTATTTCTGGTGCAAATTTTTAGGAGTTATGAATTCAACGAGATTAAGGATATAGGGTCATTCCTTATCAATTGTTTTGGACCTCACCACCTCCGATAGTTATAATTTTTTTATATATGTTCTTCTGGTGGAAACTAAGAAAAGTCCAAATTTTCAGATTTTTGAACTTTTAATTTTTTAGTTATAAATTTTCAAAAAATCGAAAATCGCAAAATTTTAACAAATTTTGAAATCTTTAAATTGCTCTAGTTTAAAAACTATTTATTTATAATTTCTTCTGCTTTAGGAGGTTTTAATTTGATATAAAACATAGTATTATTAACAAGAATAAAACTTTTTCCGCCATTTTGAAAATTTCCTTTTTGAAATATCTCAAAAAAATGTTTTTTTCAATTTTTTGAAAAAAATATATTTTGTGCATACACTCTTAAGGTACATATGATGCCAAAATTTAGGATAGGACGACATTGGGATCATATTGAAATAAATTTTTTTAGATACTTGAAGAGCTAAACGTTCAATGAACGCAATACAAAAAAAATATTTATCTGCGGGAGAGCTGATACGCCCCGGTGATAGTGTCACCCGTTATAGTCGGAGAGCTGGAGACGAAAAAGTGCTTTCATCTGTACCGGCGTAATGGAGCTCCTTGCTGGCGACAAGAAGGCTACTGCCATCCTGCTTGGGTAAACATAAAAATTTGGAAACAGACATCCTCCCTAGTTTTCCGAAAGTTTGTAGGGGATGTTAAGCCGGTCACACGGTAACGCTAGCTCGCCGGAAGGGGTCGTGGGGTGTGTGACCGGACCGACACCTATTTGGTTTATGATTCACCACTTACCTGTTTGTTGTAAGGAAAAAGTCTTCATATCATTCTCTGTTTTCGATCCTCCTCACAGAGGGCCCTGTTCATCCCCAAAGGCATCGTGAGACCTGTAACAACATTGACTCAACGACGTGAGAAACCTAGAGAAAAATCTCCCTCCACAACCATCCTAGAAACTCCACGGAAAAAAAACCTAGTACTGCATATTAAGTGAAAACATACACAGGGTAATAATTAAAATTCAACACACATATATTACTTAACCACAAAAAAAACCAATAGTATACAATCAATAAAATGCCGTAGCAACAACAATGATCTCAAATAACAAATGTGAAATGATAGAGG
Organism: Thereva nobilitata; assembly: GCA_963855945.1. NCBI lineage: Eukaryota > Metazoa > Arthropoda > Insecta > Diptera > Therevidae > Thereva > Thereva nobilitata. The sequence continues at coordinate 145,051,086 of OY979694.1, forward strand.
GGCGGTGTATGTTGGGTGTGGGTGGCACTCACTGGATCTCAGCAAATCAAACGGAAAAGGATCGACGTCGCTTTGGCCAAAGAGAAGTGGACTAACATTTCCCGGTTAAAGTAAAAAGAACAAACAACCCAATTGGGCCCTATGCCAGTACCATCTGGGCAATCTTTCAACACAGAAACAAATAATACCCACTAAAAAGGCTCAAACCAAAAGAGTGCTTGTTTGCAACCACAGTATCTATAGTGTACTATACCTAAAAAGTAGTATATTTATGTCACTTAAAATGAATAAAACGTATTATATAAGAAAAGTGTGTGGTTAATCACGGTATGAGAACTTGTGAATTTATTCTAACAATTGTTGAATAGAGTATGAGAAGGGGTTAGTGTAATATAACTACTCGTGAACACATATAGTAAAATGATTAACAGAATGTGTACCTATAGTGGAACCGTTGCTAAATATGTAAAAAGAACGTGTAACTATAATATATAATACATTTGTGGATATAATTGATAACCAAAAAAAATTGTAAATATATTTAAGTAACAATAAAGAAAAAATTGTAAATATATTTAAATAATGTTGTAAGAACTGTCAATAGTTGAAATTATCTTCCTCTTCAGTAACTTTGTGGTGATATTCTTCTTTGAGGCCTGACCCAACATAAAACTCACCAGAGGCCTCAGGTTCCTCTCGTATTATGATTGTAATTATTATTATTATTTTCTGCGTTTGAGATTATTAATTATACAGTATTGTTAAAAGTTTTTTTTTTTTTCTTGTCTTTTTAAGCTTTAAATATACATTTTTTTTTTGGGTTATCTAATCTACGTAACGACTACTACCTTTTCTTCCTTTTGTTTCAAGTAATAATAAAAAAATATTGTTATTGAACCTTTTTCTTTTCTATTAACACTTTTCCCTCCTGGTTGACTACTCTTCGTAAATCTTCTCCTTTAGAAAAACTTTTCTTCAAATGTCCCGGGTTCAGGTTAATGACCTCTGACAGCTGTGAAGTTTTTCTTTTTATTTTTAGTTATAGCAACCACTGACACGGACTACTGCGCGGTTTTTTTCTCTTGTTTTTTATGCAATAACAAAATGGTTATTTTTATTTAATAATCCTTTTTTTGCTTTTTGATTTTTTTTTTGAACAAAGGAGAATGTGCAAAATTGCCCCAGCCCCGGCGCAAAAGGAGCCTATCTCAGATTTTTGCACATTTCTCGTGTATTAAAAATAAATATATGTGATGTCCCCAATCACAGTCAAACAAAGAAAAAAATTGCCTTGATTATCCCCTCAGGCGCGAATTTTTTATTCCACGATATTAACAAATATCGAGTAAAATATGAAATAATGGCCCTTGCATTTCCTATATATTAGGAATTTGCCTTGTTTATCATATTATCATATCATATCGGATCATATTTTCAGGATAGTAAATAATAATAACAAGATATGATTTTGAATCCGTTTATTCTGTAATGCCGGATCCATACGTTTGTCAAGGCTTGGCAAGCTTTCGCAAATTGAAAACGCTTGCTTAAGTCAAACGTGTGGACGCATTACAAACGCTTGCCGCAAACTTCCTTTGCAAGCTTTCGCAAATTGGAAACGTTTGCTTTGGTTTGCGAGCATCCACACTCAACCGGATCGGCCACAAGCGTCGCCAAGCTTACACAAGCCAAGCCAAACGCCTTATCCACACGTTTGAATTTGCGAATGCTTGCCAAGCCTTGACAAACGTGTGGTAAATACAAGTTAGAGAGAGAAGAGTAGGCAAAAGTTGCTTTGTTTGAATTGAATCATTACAGTCATTTGACATTTGCAGTCTTGACCTCGTTAGCGTTCATTGTGCTCTGTGCTTTCTGTTATTTTTATTGGATTTTATTTAAACTACAACCTATATCTCACCGGACCTGAAAGCCCCTGTTATCAGTATTTTGTATTATCTAGGTTGTGCCCGACACAACGAACAATTTGAACATCATGCTGCTTTCTTAGACAGCATATTAATTGACTTGGAATAATGATTTTACAGAATAAACGGATTTAAAATCATATCTTGTTATTATTATTATGAATGCGTCAATTTCCAAATCGATTAACTCCACTTTTGAATTTTATTAAATCTTGATGTCAAAATATTTTATTGACTCGTAACTGTACATATTCAAAACAAATTGCGCTGATAATAAGAAGTATTAACACTTCTAAATTACTATTATCAGAGCAATTTGTTTTGAATATATACAGTTAATAGTCAATAAATTATTTTGCCATGAAGATTTCATAAAATTCAAAAATGAAGTTAATCGATTTGGCAATTGAAGCGTCCATTTACTACCCTGAAAGTATGATCCGATAGGATATGATATGATGTGCTTGAAAGTATAATCAAGGCAAATTCCTAATATATACGTAATTCAAAAGACATTATTTCATATTTTACTCGATATTTGTTAATATCGTCGAATAAAAAATTCGCGCCTGAGGGGATAATCAAGGCTATTTTTTTCTTTATTTGACTGTGATTGGGGACATCACATATATTTATTTTTAATACACATGAAATGTGCAAAAATCTGAAATAGGTTCCTTTTGCGCCGGGGCTGCGGTAAATTTCTATGAAATTCGCGCATTCTCCTTCAATCGTCACATTTATCGGAAGATTTTTATAAAAAAAATATAGTTTAAAAAAACTAAAAAATACGCTTTTATTTTAAAATGAACTAAAAAGTAAAAAATAATTTTGAATGTAAAGTTTTTATTGCTCCAGCCAGTATAAGAAAACAACCTACCTTTCGAAATGTAAAAAAGCGTGGGGCTCTCTATATTCTTATTTTATTAACACCGGAACTTTTAGCTAGCGCCCCACGCTTTTTTAGATTTCGAAAGGTAGGTTGTTTTCTTATACTGGCTGGAGCAATAAAAACTTTACATTCAAAATTATTTTTTACTTTTTAGTTCATTTTAAAATAAAAGCGTATTTTTTAGTTTTTTTAAACTATATTTTTTATTTTCTATTTTTTAGTCTATTATATGTATGTGTTCGGCCATTTTGTAGTGACCGCCATATTAGATTTAAAACGACATCACAAAGCTTACTATACTATACTCGTCATACACTTTCATTTGATACCCTTACCGAGTGGGTTGTAAAGAAAAAGGTAAACTGCCATTTTGTGGTGGCCGCCATTTTGAATTTGGAAAGCCGCCCCACAGCGAAAAGTATTCTATTATCACATCCTTTTATTTGATACTCATACCGAGTCGGTTGTAAAGAAAAAGATAATCCGCCATTTTGTGTTGACCGCCATTTTGAATTTGGAATGACGCCACACAAATAGTATTCTAATTGTCACACCCTTTCATTTGATACCCATATCGAGTGGGTTGTAAAGAAAAAGGTAGTCCGCCATTTTGTTTGCCGCCATTTTGAATTTGGAATGACGCCATACAGCTAATTGTATTCTACCTGCCATGCCGTTTCATTTGATACCCATGTCGGGGGTCGGGGAACACAATAGCAAAAACCGACCGCCATCTTGGAACCGCCATCTTGATTTTCTTACAAAATGGTCAGATTGCATTGTCACACGAACTATGCATATGTGCAAAATTTGAAGTTGATCGGTTATATAGAAGTGGGTCAAAATCAAGTTGCAAGATTTGTTTACATAGAACATACATACATACATACATCCAGTGTTGGGCATTAATCAATTAAATTTTCAATCAATTAATTAATTGACTAAAAAATTAATTGCGATTAATTTAATTGCAGTTAAAATTAATTGCAATTGAAATATTAATTGCACCCCACAATTAATTTATTTGGATTAATCCGTGTTAATTGTATATAGCAACTAAATCAATTGCAATTAATTTTAACTGCAATTAAATTAATCGCAATTAATTTTTTAGTCAATTAATTAAAGACAATTAAAACTAACAATTAATCCTCTTCAATTTTATGTGAACTTGATTTAAGGGTTCCAAATGACGAATTTGTGGTTAAAATTTGAAAATTCAAAATGGCGGACTAATTTTTGTAATTGTGTTCCGATTGTACTGAAAACCAGTATCTGGGCGCTTTAAGGGTTCCAAATGACAAATTTGTGGTTAAAATTTGAAAATTCAAAATGGCGGACTAATTTTTGTAATTGTGTTCCGATTGTACTGAAAATCAGTATCTGGGGGCTTTAAGGGTTCCAAATGACGAATTTGTGGTTAAAATTTGAAAATTCAAAATGGCGGACTAATTTTTGTAATTGTGTTCCGATTGTACTGAAAACCAGTATCTGTGCGCTTTAAGGGTTCCAAATGACAAATTTGTGGTTAAAATTTGACAATTCAAAATGGCGGACTAATTTTTGTAATTGTGTTCCGATTGTACTGAAAATCAGTATCTGGGGGCTTTAAGGGTTCCAAATGACGAATTTGTGGTTAAAATTTGAAAATTCAAAATGGCGGACTAATTTTTGTAATTGTGTTCCGATTGTACTGAAAATCAGTATCTGGGGGCTTTAAGGGTTCCAAATGACGAATTTGTGGTTAAAATTTGAAAATTCAAAATGGCGGACTAACTTTGGCAATTGTGTTCCGACTGTACTGAAAATCAGTTTCTGGGGGCTTTAAGGGTTCCAAATGACGAATTTGTGGTTAAAATTTGAAAATTCAAAATGGCGGACTAATTTTTGTAATTGTGTTTCGATTGTACTGAAAATCAGTATCTGGGGGCTTTAAGGGTTCCAAATGACGAATTTGTGGTTAAAATTTGAAAATTCAAAATGGCGGTTTTGTAAACAATTGTTAGCTACATAGTATAATCTCACGAAAATATGTCACATCCACACTCTTATTCATGCTGTAACCTTTGTTTTGGGGAGGGGAGGCAGTCCATACAATAAATTAAACATTAAATAATCCAAAAAATATTATTACATTCTGAAAAAAGAAAATAAAGGATTATGCTAATTCAAGATTTGAAAATGGGCTTTTGACGGTGATGGACATTATACGTTTGGAGTCACGTACGGAGGAGTGTGACTTCAGATGGATATTGCCCATGGTTCTCTTCTGCAATGTCATTGACCCAGGTTTTATTTGTTTACCCAGCTGCCAGGCCCTTCCCGTATTGGAGAATCTTTCCCAAAAACCTTGTTGATAAATTCTGACCCGATTGCAGCTTCAGGATACTATGTTCAATGTTCTTCCATTTGGAGCGGAGATGTGAAGATTTTCAGATTTTCCAACTCTTGGACAACATACAGTTGAAGTAGGGAGAAACACCGTTTAATAATATCGAGACCAACAAATTGCCCTTGGCCATACGTTAACAAATTTGATAAATAAGGCTGTTCCGGAACACAATTGGCCAAATTCGTCCCCCATATTGGCGCGGCCATTTTGAATTTATAAGATTTGATCATAAATTCGTTATTTGCTATCTTAAAAGACCCCAGATACCGATTTTCATTGGAATCGGAAGACAATTGGCAAATTAGTCGGCCATATTGGCGCGGCCATTTAGAATTCATAAGTCTTGATCATAAATTCGTTATTTGTTACCTTAGAAAACCCCAGATACCGATTTTCATTGGGATCGGAACACAATTGGCAAATTCGTCGGCCATATTGGCGCGGCCATTTTGAATTTATGTCCTGATCATAAATTCGTTATTTGCTATCTTAAAAAACCCCAAATACCGATTTTCATTGGGATCGGAAGACAATTGAAAAATTCGTCGGCCATATTGGCGCGGCCATTTTGAATTTATAAGTTCTGATCATAAATTCGTTATTTGCTATCTTGAAAAACCCCAGATACCGATTTTCATGGAAATCGGAACACAATTGGCAAATTCGTCGGTCATATTGGCACGGCCATTTTGAATTTATAAGTTCTGATCATAAATTCGTTATTTGTTACCTTAGAAAACCCCAGATACCGATTTTCATTGGGATCGGAACACAATTGGCAAATTCGTCGGCCATATTGGCGCGGCCATTTTGAATTTATGTCCTGATCATAAATTCGTTATTTGTTACCTTAGAAAACCCCAGATACCGATTTTCATTGGGATCGGAACACAATTGGCAAATTCGTCGGCCATATTGGCGCGGCCATTTTGAATTTATGTCCTGATCATAAATTCGTTATTTGCTATCTTAAAAAACCCCAAATACCGATTTTCATTGGAATCGGAAGACAATTGGCAAATTCGTCGGCCATATTGGCGCGGCCATTTTGAATTTATAAGTTCTGATCATAAATTCGTTATTTGCTACCTTAAAAACCTCCAGATACCGATTTTCATGGAAATCGGTATACAATTGGCAAATTTGGGTGGCCATTTTGAACTTCGGTCATTTTGTGGCGGCCATTTTGAATTTCGAAAATCGGGCTTCGAGGTGCATCATGGGAGACCCACACGGACCTTCGTGCAAAATTTTGAAGCTCTGCGATCACTGGTGCGACACTACGCTTTTCATACACTAATAAGTTTTAATTGTTAGTTTTTAATCAAATCCATTAAAAAGATTAACAATTGATTAATTGTTAATTGTGGAAACTCACGACTAACAATTAATTAATTGTTAATTGCGAGTTTTCACAATTACAATTAATTAATTGTTAATTGCGAGTTTTCACAATTACAATTAATTAATTGTTAATTGCAATAGATGTGATTAACAATTAATTAATTGTTAATTTTTAATTGTCCAACAATTAAATTTTTCCCAACACTGCATACATCTAATAAAGCTAATATAAAGCTAAAACATACATACCTACAAACTTACATGCATACTTACAGAGACACATACATACAGGTGAAGCTAATATAAAGCGTATAAAGTCACGATGAACATCCGATTTTACACCCGTTATAACACCAATTTCGAACGAAACTCCCTCGCTGGGGAGCACTCGTTTCTGGGGACACACACACTCGCGCACTTCAAAGAGATCACTTTTTTTCTCTTAGAAGCTTTTTTTTCTCTCGTTTAGTATCTCAATTACACAAAATGCTCTTCTTCCTCAATAATTTTCCGGCTGATCACTCACGTGTATTCGACAAGTTTATTCGCGAATTGTTTGTTTTCGCACCGAGTTAATTATCGCATCCGGGATTGTTCCTGCAACCAACATTTTTTTTCTATTCTCTCCACGGATGACCAAACGTCCGCACGACCGAGCTATTTTTCTACGTAGGCGGCGATGGCGACCGTCTGTTCGAATTCCCAAAATCCAGCTCTCTCTGGCAGCGACTGAATTCAGACTGTCCCAATTTTCGAATGTTTTTTCTTCCAAGCAAAATATTTTGTTTTTCTCGCCTGCCTCGTTCCAAAATTTTTGAATTAAAAGTTCGTGAAGTGACTTGACAATGATTGCGGAAATTTCCACGAGATGGGGGAATAATTAATAGGGAGAATTTTTTTTCGATAACTAACCGACCGTTACATACCCTCGGGTCCACAAGGCCGACTTGCGAGGCAGTGAGGAGCCGAAAAAAACGGAAGGTTTTTCTGTCGTAAGGTCCTGTGTGTGGCGCCAATGTGGGGCTCGATACATACCCTGAGATTCAGCGTCTCATGCCGCAGTTAAAGAGACGATGTTGGTTCAAACTCGATAGAGAGCGAAAGGAGAAAAATAAAACATAAATATTGGCGCGGCCATTTAGAATTCATAAGTCTTGATCATAAATTCGTTATTTGTTACCTTAGAAAACCCCAGATACCGATTTTCATTGGGATCGGAACACAATTGGCAAATTCGTCGGCCATATTGGCGCGGCCATTTTGAATTTATGTCCTGATCATAAATTCGTTATTTGCTATCTTAAAAAACCCCAAATACCGATTTTCATTGGGATCGGAAGACAATTGAAAAATTCGTCGGCCATATTGGCGCGGCCATTTTGAATTTATAAGTTCTGATCATAAATTCGTTATTTGCTATCTTGAAAAACCCCAGATACCGATTTTCATGGAAATCGGAACACAATTGGCAAATTCGTCGGTCATATTGGCACGGCCATTTTGAATTTATAAGTTCTGATCATAAATTCGTTATTTGTTACCTTAGAAAACCCCAGATACCGATTTTCATTGGGATCGGAACACAATTGGCAAATTCGTCGGCCATATTGGCGCGGCCATTTTGAATTTATGTCCTGATCATAAATTCGTTATTTGTTACCTTAGAAAACCCCAGATACCGATTTTCATTGGGATCGGAACACAATTGGCAAATTCGTCGGCCATATTGGCGCGGCCATTTTGAATTTATGTCCTGATCATAAATTCGTTATTTGCTATCTTAAAAAACCCCAAATACCGATTTTCATTGGAATCGGAAGACAATTGGCAAATTCGTCGGCCATATTGGCGCGGCCATTTTGAATTTATAAGTTCTGATCATAAATTCGTTATTTGCTACCTTAAAAACCTCCAGATACCGATTTTCATGGAAATCGGTATACAATTGGCAAATTTGGGTGGCCATTTTGAACTTCGGTCATTTTGTGGCGGCCATTTTGAATTTCGAAAATCGGGCTTCGAGGTGCATCATGGGAGACCCACACGGACCTTCGTGCAAAATTTTGAAGCTCTGCGATCACTGGTGCGACACTACGCTTTTCATACACTAATAAGTTTTAATTGTTAGTTTTTAATCAAATCCATTAAAAAGATTAACAATTGATTAATTGTTAATTGTGGAAACTCACGACTAACAATTAATTAATTGTTAATTGCGAGTTTTCACAATTACAATTAATTAATTGTTAATTGCGAGTTTTCACAATTACAATTAATTAATTGTTAATTGCAATAGATGTGATTAACAATTAATTAATTGTTAATTTTTAATTGTCCAACAATTAAATTTTTCCCAACACTGCATACATCTAATAAAGCTAATATAAAGCTAAAACATACATACCTACAAACTTACATGCATACTTACAGAGACACATACATACAGGTGAAGCTAATATAAAGCGTATAAAGTCACGATGAACATCCGATTTTACACCCGTTATAACACCAATTTCGAACGAAACTCCCTCGCTGGGGAGCACTCGTTTCTGGGGACACACACACTCGCGCACTTCAAAGAGATCACTTTTTTTCTCTTAGAAGCTTTTTTTTCTCTCGTTTAGTATCTCAATTACACAAAATGCTCTTCTTCCTCAATAATTTTCCGGCTGATCACTCACGTGTATTCGACAAGTTTATTCGCGAATTGTTTGTTTTCGCACCGAGTTAATTATCGCATCCGGGATTGTTCCTGCAACCAACATTTTTTTTCTATTCTCTCCACGGATGACCAAACGTCCGCACGACCGAGCTATTTTTCTACGTAGGCGGCGATGGCGACCGTCTGTTCGAATTCCCAAAATCCAGCTCTCTCTGGCAGCGACTGAATTCAGACTGTCCCAATTTTCGAATGTTTTTTCTTCCAAGCAAAATATTTTGTTTTTCTCGCCTGCCTCGTTCCAAAATTTTTGAATTAAAAGTTCGTGAAGTGACTTGACAATGATTGCGGAAATTTCCACGAGATGGGGGAATAATTAATAGGGAGAATTTTTTTTCGATAACTAACCGACCGTTACATACCCTCGGGTCCACAAGGCCGACTTGCGAGGCAGTGAGGAGCCGAAAAAAACGGAAGGTTTTTCTGTCGTAAGGTCCTGTGTGTGGCGCCAATGTGGGGCTCGATACATACCCTGAGATTCAGCGTCTCATGCCGCAGTTAAAGAGACGATGTTGGTTCAAACTCGATAGAGAGCGAAAGGAGAAAAATAAAACCTGGATAAGTTTCGGGGTACCGACTCAAACAAAGTGTTGTATTGGGCAGTCTGAAGAGTCTCACGGAGGGATCTCTGGAGTTGCAAAGATCCGGCGGAAGGCAATACCACATTGTCTCCGTCCAGGTTCGTTCCATCGCTCGCTCCATTCCGTTTTCGGAGGGCGACCGGTTCGGACGTGCCGGTGCGGCCCACGCTGAATCAAGCCTAGTCGGGCCCGTATTGTTAATAAATAAAGTTTCTGATATAATTAAAGTTTCCTGCTCTTTGCACGCTGATCGGAGGTCCCGGATTGTTGCAATGGAAGACGCTTATTTTAAATGTTGCAAAACAAAGAAAGCTGGGAATTTCGTATGCATCAATTGTGGTGCGATATACCACAAGTCATGTATGGACAGATCTCGAAATATCTCCTTCATTGACGGTACGCGTGTTCTTTGTTGTGCAAAAGTTTTTGATAATGATTCCATGCTTCTTGTTCATGTGAAAAAAGAGCTTGACCTTTCAAAAAAACTTCTCGAAGAAATGGAAAAGCGAAATCTTTTGCTCGAAGAGAAAATTCGTGACCTTAAACGTGACTCGAGTAAAACAAGTGATATGTCATACGCCAAAGCTCTTTCTAACCAAAAAAAGGTGCCGCCGATTATTATAAAACCGACCAAACAAACACCTAAAGGTTCTATAATAACAAAGATTAAGTCGCAAGTCAACATTCAAGACTTAAACATCTCGGTCGACTCTGTTAAAGAAGTAAATAATGGTTCGGTAATGATCAAGTGCAAAAATGTAGAAAACAATGAAACAAACTTGAATTGTGAAGTCAAAACACTGAGTCTGAGAAAACCGCGAGTCAAAGTAGTCGATGTTTGTGAAGACCTAGATCTAGAAACCCTTTCAGACCAAATCCTTTCTCAGAATTTTGAAACTGCCGCTCCTGATGACTTAAAAGTCATTCATATTCAGAAAAACAAAAAGAAAAACAATAGTGGCATTTTTGTCGAACTAACACCAAAGTTGTTCAATGCGACGATGCGCACCAGAACACTCTATGTGGGATGGCAGCGTTGCCGCGTGTACGAGGATTTTAATCTGAACCGTTGTTACAAATGCTCTGGTTACGGTCACAGGGCGAAAAAGTGTACGAATGAAACTAGATGTCAGTACTGCGCGGGCAACCACGATGGTGCGGCATGTCAAAATAAGGAAAACAAACAGTGCGCAAACTGTCTACAATCAAATTCAAAGTACAGAACTGAAAGAGAACACAAACACTATGCTTTTGAGGAAAGTGTTTGCGAGACCTTCCAGTTCTTCAAGAAACGTGCAATGGCGCAAACTGAGTACAGTTAAGCAACTTTAATAATCTCCTTATATATAAATAATTATGATAGTAAACCAAATTAACAATCAAGTCAATGAAATAGTAACACATGAATGTGACAGTTTGTTGCGATTAGATGAATTACTAACGAAAAAAAATGGTTTTCTTATATTACATTTAAATATTAGAAGCTTAAACAAAAACTTCGAAAATTTGAAAGTTGCGATTAAATCAATGAAAAAAATGCCTGATATTATTGTATGTACTGAAACTCATAATATTGTACTTCCAAATTTTTATGAGATGGAAAGTTATTGTTTTTATTTTATAAATAGTGATATTAATAAATGCGACGGTACTTGTATTTATGTATCAGATGAGATCCAACATAAGAATGAAATTATTCCTGTAGGCAAAATAAACGCTTTATTCACTGAATTATCGCTGGATAACGATAAATTTTTTATAACGTCGCTATATAGATCTAAATGTATCGCGATTAGTGCATTTATTAATGATTTACGAGAACATTTGTTAAAACATCGAGCCTTGAGAAATCATATAGTAATCGGTGATATAAATATAGATATACTATTAGAGAATGTTCATGTTGATGAGTACCTAACAAACTATTATGAACTTGGTTACCAATCGTTTATAAATGTGCCAACTAAATTTTTTGCGAATCAACGCCCTTCTTGTCTAGATCACATATTTGCTAAACTATCTTGTGATGAAAATGTTAAACCGATTGTGTATGATTTTGATATTACTGACCATCTTTGTACTTTACTCTTTATTGAAAAAACCGTAAATTCAGGGCAATCGAAAAACAAACCGATTCATCGATCTGAAATCAACTACAAACGATTGTGTAAAATTTTGAAAAATGGCTTGAAGTTTTTAACGAAAGTGATATTAATGCTGCGGTAAATAATTTTATTGACAAATTGCAATTTCATATTAATTCAGTTACCAAAACTTATACTTCTCGAAGCAAAAACCCGATGCGAAAGGATTGGATGACTAGAGACTTGATTAAATCTTGCAAAATTAAAGACAAGCTATACCGTGATCATAAAAAAGATCCTGGTAATATAACTTTGAAAAATAAATATTTGTCGTATAAGAACAAACTAAAGAATGAAATTCGCGTAGCAAAAATTGTGTACAATGACCGACTAATTGATAATATTTTTAATGATAATAGGAAACTCTGGGGTTTTGTAAATTCGAAAATTAAAGGTAAAAAATCCAATCGTTTTAAGGTAGAAAAAATTCAAATTAATGAAACAACAAACTATGTAGAAAATAAAAAAGATATTGCGAATGAATTTAACCGATTTTTTTCCTCCGTGGGTCCGGAAATGGCTAAGAAATTTGATGACGCCTCTATTCAACCTCTTGATAGCGAACAAATTACAATTCAAGGCTCTATATTTTTAAATCCTGCCACTGAATCAGAAATTTTGAAAATCATCTCACAATTGAACAGCAATAAAGCGTCTGGTATTGACGGCATACGAGCAAAAACTCTAAAGTCAGTTTCTTATTTGATATGTAAGCCTTTAACTTATATTATGAATCGATGTTTAGAACTTGGAATTTTTCCTGAGCAATTTAAGAAAGCCGAAATTGTACCGATATTCAAATCGGGTGATAAAGATAAAACAACAAATTACCGACCAATTTCACTTATATCTAACATTGCGAAAATATTAGAAAAATTGTTAAAAACAAGAATAAATAATTATATAGATAAGCATAAAATTATTAGTCAAAATCAATATGGTTTCCAGACTGGGAAAAGTGCTGACGATGCACTTGTTAAGGTGTTTGATGAAGTTCATGATGCAATAAGTAAAGCAACACCTTGTGTAGCTATATTTCTAGACCTTGCAAAAGCGTTTGATACAGTCAACCATAACTTTTTATTGCAAAAACTTTATAAACTAGGCCTTAGAGGTATAGCGCATGATCTCCTACGTAGTTACCTAACGAATAGAAAACAAATTGTTAAAATAGATAATGTATATAGCAATGAGATGAGTGTACGCTGCGGTGTTCCGCAGGGCACGATATTAGGTCCCATCCTATTCATACTGTATATCAACAGTATGCTTATGATGGACGTAGGTTGCGAAATTGTATCTTTTGCAGATGACACAGTATTAATTGTCAAAGGAAAGACGTGGGAACAAGCGATAACAACTGCCAATGTAATGATAAATAAAGTAAAGAAATGGTTATCTCAGAACCACCTCTCTCTTAATGTAGAAAAAACAGTATATATGACTTTTGGCAGTTATAGAAATAGTTTACCGCTCAATACAAACATTACAATACATGCTTTCAATTGTGAGCCTCGTTCTTGTGATTGTTCGCAGATAAAACGAGTGTCACATACTAAGTATTTAGGTGTAATAGTGGATTCGAATTTAAACTGGACGGAACACGTCAAAAAAGTAGTTCAAAAATCTCGATTTATGATTTACCTCGTTTACAAGTTGAAACCGATACTTACGAGCAAACAATTTTTAACGATTTATTATGGTTTATTTTGGTCGATTGTAACGTATGGCATTGCTGTATGGGGAGGCACGCATGATGTGTCATTGAGTCCACTCCTTACTATTCAAAAAAAACTAGTCAAACTCATTTTCAATAAACCGCTATTCTACTCCTCGGAGGATTTGTATAAAGAACAATCTATTATAAGTGTAAGAAAATATTTCATTGAGAAATCTATCTTTCGAAATTTTAATTCACTACAATCAGCGTACGAGCAGTTGAAAGAAAGTTCATCTAGACGACGAATTGTTCCAGCACCTAAAGTGTTAAAACAAATCGATAGGCGAAATCATAAATATATTGGAAACAAAACCTTTAATTTACTTCCTGTTGAGTTAAAAGAAAAACGAATGTCGACCCTAATTAATGACAAATTGATAAGAAAGTGGATCATTGACCTATCACCTCCAATTATTAAAAGTCTATTTCATCCTGATCTGTAATATGATAGTAGCTTGAAATTTTATTTGTACTTAAGAATTGAACTGTTTTCTTTTCTTCAATTTAGTTTTGTATATTTTTTATATGTTATAGAATTGTTTTTATTTATACAAATTGAGAGAATATTGTGATATTAAAATCTAATGAGCAAACTAAGCAGGTCCGCGCACGGGCAAATTGCCTTCTGCGGAGATATTACTATTTGTAATTGTGTTAAACGAGAGACAGGTTGCCCTTTATCCTGGCCATAGACCGGGCGGTCTGAGTTATCCGATCTTATGACCGGGGTATAAGGGTTGCTATGTTATGTATGTTATCTTGCTTAAACTATAGGAATAATATCTGTAAATTTAAATTACACCTGTTAATAAATAAATAAATAAATAAAAAAAAGGTCTCCACAATCATCCAGGCATCCATGCCGAAAATGTTTCCTTTCGTCCCATCGGGTCAGTCTCCAGCAATACCACATTGCCTTTGACCTGCCCCGGTGGATCGCCAGGCCAACCATTCGCCGAGAGTTATTCCCCAGAATGACTGAAAAGCAAAGAGGCGTACCATCCGCTAGGGAAGCTAACTAAGCGTAATAAGGCACCCTATTATTAACCGGTGAAGCCGGCGAGATGCCTTCTTAGGGCTACTCCGAGGAGCGCTTGCTTCAGGGACTATAAGGGTCGTGCCTCCTTCGCGTGGTATACGCCTATGCTTTTACCAGCCAAATCCTCCAGCTCATACAAGCTAGTTCCAACTTCTCTCCGTATCCGAGCTTTCACGAACTTGGGCCCAGTTTGCCACTGAAACGGCCAGCTCTGTTACTCACCCAGAAGGTTCTCCGGAAGACCTCATACCCAGGGCGAAAACTACCCACACGGCACCGTAGGTTGTACCGGGAGGTGTGCCTGGTGTGCGCGGCTGCTAGGTTTAGTGCGACCCGCTCACGAAGTTTCTGCAATTTGTCCGTCAAGGGCAAAAAAGCGATGTCACCCTCCTGGAAAACGTTCAGTTTCTTCAGGACTAGATAAGCTGATCCGTGCAGGATCATATGGCTACCAAAAAGGGCCTGATACGGTGACATGCCTATTGCCTCGTGGTGGGCACTACGAAGAGCACATTCAATGGACGAGAGATGTCTATCCCACTCACGATGATCCTCTTTTAAGTACGCCCTAATGGCGGCTAGGACTGAGCGATTCACCTCCTCGGAAGCGTTAGGGTAAGGCGAATATACTGCCGTGCGCACATGTCGCACGCCGTAGTCATTCAGCAGTTTAGCAAACTCTTTGGCGGTGAATTGCCGACCATTGTTGGAGAAAATGGTTTCAGGGACTCCAAAGGTGTGAAAGATAGTTTGCTCGAGGAACTTGACGGCCACCGCCGTGGTCTCAGCGGACACGGGGTGCAAGAAGGCAAACTTAGTGAAGGCGTCCAAGACGACAAACACTGCCGTGTGGCCTTTCTTCGATCGGGGATAAGGACCCAAGAAGTCTACGTAGAGAAATTGAAACGGCTTCGACGCCTCCATGGGGTTGCCCATAGGTGGTCGAAGTACTGAACTGGGGGCTTTGGTGGTCTTGCAGACCTCACAGTTGGCGATGAATTCCCGTACCTGTGTGGACATACCTGGCCAAAAGTATTTACATCTCAAACGGGTTAGAGTCTTCCCTACTCCACCATGAGAAGGTTGGGGAGGCAAGTGAGCCGACTCGATGAGAGGCATAATCAGTTCCGTTGGGACCCACAACTTCCAGGCTAAGTCGTCACCAACAGGGTCTCCAGTGCGTGGGGAGGTACGTTGGAATACGTACCCATCTTCAACCCGCAGGTCTGGTAACTGCGGTGAGGCTTGCCAGATTCGTTCAACCAGACGAAGATAATCAGGGGACTTAAATGACGTGGCATTTAAGCCAACGTCGAAACACGGGGACAGCTGAGCTCCTTCTGGCCCATGAGCCACTTCAGAATTGCATGGCCAGTAATGACTGTGAAAGCCTGTCCCTCCACATAAGCTCTAAACTTTTTTATACTCAGCACGGCTGCGTAGCACTCGAGAGCATTTGAGCTCAGTAATGGTATAGTTCCGTTGTGCACCGTTCAATTTCTTCTCTTATATTTGTATTTTAAGAATAAAAGTGTAATTTAATTATATTTTTAAGCTGCAATAAAGAAATAAATAAATATATAAGCAATCGGATGTTCTCCTCCATCCATGTCCTTCTGAAAGAGCACACTACCTACACCAGTCCTGGTGGCATCGCACTGAATATAAAAAGGTTTGGAGAAATCTGGGGTGACTAGAAGAGGAGCTTCCGTCATCAGCTTTTTCAAAGTCTCGAATGCCTGTTGGGCCTCATCATTCCAACTAAAAGTTTTTGTCTTCATACAATCCGTGATTGAAGAAGCCATGCTAGCATAATTGGGGATGAAACGCTGATACCATCCGGTCATACCCAAGAACCTCCTAGTCTGCTTATGAGACTTAGGAGTCGGGAATTCCGTGATGGCCGTCACCTTGTTAGGATCTGTTTTCAGGGTCCCATCACCAATTATGAAGCCGAGATACTTGACTTCAGTCACGCAAAATTTGCTTTTAGCCAGATTGAGTGTCAACCCCGCACGACGGAGACAGCTGGCGACTTCGTCCAAAGGCTTTAAGTGGGAGTCAAAGTCAGGTGAAACTATGAGCAGGTCGTCCAGATAGACAAAGACGTTCTCACGTAAATGTCCAGGAATGCTTTTGTCCATCAAGCGACACATGCGCTGTGGGGCATTACATAAGCCGAAAGGCATAACTGTAAACTGGTACAGGGGACGACCGGGGACAGTGAAAGCTGTCCGCTCTCGCGACTTCACCTCTAACGGAATTTGCCAGAAAGCGTCCTTAAGGTCGAAACTCGTGATGAACTTGGTGTCTTGAAGACGACCAAGAAGACCATCGTTGTGTGGAAAGGGGTAGGCGTCTTTGACCGTGACGCTGTTAACCTTGCGAGAGTCAAGACACAGGCGGACCTTACCTGGTTTGCGAACTAACACCACTGGAGAATTCCAGGGACTGTTCGATGGCTCAATCACCCCCAGAGCAAACATCCTGTCCAACTCGCCATACATCAGATGTTGAATAGCGGGTGAGACAGGATAATGTCTCTGCTTAATGGGAACTGAGTCACCAGTGTCGATCGTATGTTCTTCCAGGTGGGTCTTTCCTAGTCCTAAGACATCGAAAGAGGGAAACCTGGTCTTGACCCGATCCAACTGCTCGCTTTGCAAAGACGTTAAGTCGTGCAGATTAGCGGAAGCGGTTGGAGCGTTTAGCTCGCAGACTAAATGGGGAGCGATGCTGACAAGTTTCCAGAAATCGATCCCTAGATACAGTCTCTGGCTGAGACTGGGCACCACATAGATGGTCATATCAAGGGTCCGTCCTCCACAGGAGACCGGAGCCCGGATATAGCCGCAAATTCTTTGTGAAGCCCTGTTACGTTCCAATTTAGGCCGGTAGCTCAGTGAGGGGGCCGTGGGCGCACGTCCGACTTTAAGGGCGCCACGTGGTTATTCAGGTCCACGAACCAATACACAAAAGGAAAAAAAACAATACGCAGATAAAACAAACTAATAATAATTCCGATTCCTTCACTTTTATTCACACAATTTTATGTTTATTCAGAATGACCAAAAAAACGAATAACTCAAAAATCCAAATATATGTATATAATAAAGAAAAATTAAAATCACCAACTTTCCTACTTATCTTGAAAAAAAGAAAATCCGCGGTGCAGCGCTTCTCCTATCCTCCTTCCTTGTCGTAAATACTTTCACTCTGCACTTTCACTCTTCAACTTTTAAAACAAACTGAGAGGACGATCGCTCCAGGGGCCCGGATTATATCGGGAGTTGCCCACTATTTTAGGGACTTCCAGTGCGCTTTCCAAATCGGGTTGGCCCGTTTGGAAATGGAAAATAATATTATTTACAAAATTAATATTTTTGTTTCAAAATGCGCACTGGGTCCCGGGCATCCTTTTTTCCACCTCCGGGAAAATTCTCGAGGCTGGGCTTGCCTTAATTTTGGGTTTAAAAATTGGGCTTGACAGCCCCCGGCCGCATTTGTAGAAATCCTGGGGTGGACAATTATATTTAACTTAAAATTCGTTGGAGCCCTCCCTGGCCGCTGGTCTGTCCTTTAGATGTGGGAATTGCAGGCAGAATTTGGAGTACCGGGAAAAATTCGTGTTTTAAATTTCCGGAGGTTAGGATCGTTGGGAAGCGTTGCACCGCGTTCACAATTGATCTGCGAATTTAAAAACGGGTGCGAACAAGTAAGTTTTGGCTTAATCTAATTTAGTTGATGATTCCTCATATTTTATCTATTCTTCCAAGGACTCCGACATTCTCCTCTGACTGGGGACACCGCTCATCACCAACGGTCCTTACAAAGGATCCATTCTCTCCCGGGTACCTCTGGCGTCGTCTAATTGGGTAGGACCTGAAAGAAGAATGGATCAGCAGCATCGTTGTCCGAAAACAGGTAGATGACACAAACAAGGTGAGACACATATAACATTCATTAAATCATTTAATTTACTTTCTTTTCTTTTAGGACGACACAGAACATAACATGCCTCCCCTTCTTCCGAGAGATTTCGATAGAAATCTCTAAGAGAACCGTACTTGAACCTATTTCTATTTCTATTTCTATTTCTATTTCTATTTCGTTTATTTAATGAATTGTACATCAAGACTACATAATCTTTTAACGCTAAAAAACGCATGTACATTATAATTTCAATACATTAATTAATAAAAAAGCGGAACGAGTGAGTGAATTAATAAAAACAGAAAAAGTAGGTAATGAAAAGGAACAAAAGCAAAACAAGTAAAAATTAAAAAGAATGTAGTTGAAGGAATATTACTGGTTATTCAAAAAATTGAAGACGCGATTCCTGAAAACATTTAACGACCCCGCATTGTGTACGTAAGAAGGCAGACTATTCCAAACTTGAAGCGAATGAACAAAAAAAGATCTTTGCCCAACTAAGAAAGAGACCCTTGGCAGTATAAATAACGTTCTTCTAGATGTACGTCCAATTTGAAGATATTCATGTAGATAAGATGGACGGTCGGAATGTAGAAGCTTATAAACAAATGTCAATGCCTTGAGGAGAAGGTAATCATCAATTGTGCATCCCAGAAGGGAAAAACGATATGGACTGATGTGATCGAATCGGCGAAGACCGTAGACAAACCTTACGCAGTCGTTGAAGGCCACATTAAGCTTACCACGGCATGCAGCATCAAGTGAAGGAAACACTAAGCTAGCGTAATTAAAGTATGGTAACACTAGAGATTTAATTATCTTTGAGCGAGACCCTAAGGGTAGGATGGAGGCGTATAGCCAGAGACGCCGCAAACTACCATATATTTTAGATAACGTGTGAGAAATATGATCGCAGCAGGTAAGTTGTGAATTCAGATGAACACCTAGGTTTATGACTCTCGTTTGATAAGGTGGGCATGTGTTCATAAGAACGATAGGTGGAAAGCGGTCGGTATCCAGTTTACTCCTATACATTGGAATGCAACAGGATTTAGAGGCATTCAGTTGTAGACGGTTGGATACAGACCATTGATAAATGCGCTTGAGATCTGCATTTACATATGTCCGCAATACAGTTCACAACCAGTCCAAGGCGGCTGTTTAAGTAAATCTGAACATCATCTGCATACATGTGGAGTTTGCAGCTTGTCACGACACTGCTAAGATCATTTATGTACATAGAGAAGAGTAATGGGCCTAGTATGGAGCCCTGCGGAACGCCGCACGTTATCGGTAAGGGATCCGAAATCGAGTTATGCAACCATACTTTTTGGGAACGATTCTGCAGGTAACTGCGGATTAAGGAGGTAGCAGAAGATGTAAACCTCATGTGGGTTGCCAATTTGGTAAATAGGCGGATGTGGTCAACACTATCAAATGCCTTACTGAAATCAAGAAGAACGAGGAAAGCGACATTACCAGAGTCAAGAGCCATTCGGAGGTCAGTAGTAACCTTCAGAAGTGCAGTTTCGCAGCTATTGCCTTTGCGAAAGCCAGACTGTGCCCGACTCAATAGGGACCTCGTCTCACAGTGACTTTCAATTTGCCATGCCATTAGTTTTTCTAGTACCTTACCTAAAAAACATAAAATACTTATAGGACGATAGTCGGCAAGACTACTTGGGGATTTACATTTAGGTAGGGCAATTACTTTCGCTTTTTTCCACTGAAGCGGAAAATGTGATTGCATGAGGCAGCTATTAAAAATATGTAAGATGTAGGGGAGAATAACAGGAAAAATTAGCTTGAGAAAAATGGGTGGGAGGCTATCCTGTCCAGTGGCGTCGGATTTAATAGCATAGAAGGCTTTACGGACTTCTTCGTAGTCCACGTTGCGAAAACTAAATATACCAGTATTACTATTACCAGTAGACGTGTAGCAATTAGTATCACCAACTCTGCTCGTGGCAGCGGTAAAATGTGTATTTAACTCATTCGCGCTAAGATTGACTTGGGTTAAAGAGTCATTTCCATGAATTCCAAGTTGCTTTATGTTGGCCCAAAATTTCTTTGCAGGCAAATTAGGACTAAGCTTTGAGGAAAAGAATCGTAGTTTTTCTCTACGGATGGCAGATGTAACTAAGTTCCGAACATTTTTATACCTTTCTAAATTCGCAACAGTTTTATTTTTCTTGTATCTTCTGAATAAAAATTCCCTTTCAGTAATCAACCGATTAATTTGGGAGGAAAACCAGGGGAAGACAGAAGAAAGCACGCGTTTAGTTTTGACCGGAGCAAAAGATTCATGCACATGGTTACAGAGTGAATTGAAATATTCTACTTTTTCGTCAATGTCAATGATACTATATGTACCATACCATGGAAGAGAGGCACATCCTTGTAATAGGGCTGGGATATCGATGGATTTGTAATCCCGATATGTGAACATTTTTTGCTGCGCGTTTTCAACCTTGAAATTTAAGCAAAGATAGAGGATATCATGATCGAGATAACTGGGTGCGCTGATCTGATTATGAAATAATACATTGTCTACATTCGGCACAAAAAATATATCCAGCAATGATGGATTATTAGTATCGCAATATGTCGGAAGTCTATTAACGGGTTTCAGGTCGAACGTATTGAAAAAATTAAGGAATTTTTAGAACGGGCATTATTAGATAAAATATTAACATTGAAATCTCCCCCAATTACAATATTGTCGTAGTTATGGGTAACATCGGAGAGCCACGCTTCCAACTCGCTAGCTTCAGAAATCGTGAAAATTCGAGGTGGACAGTAAACCACAGAGACAAGACATTTACTGTGGCCAATATTAATTTCACCTAATTCAATCGAGTACCCCAAGTATCGATATCTCCCGGACTGCTACGTGACTAATAACTGAGGAATCCATCTTGTCCTAACCTAATTTCGGAACTGTGCGTACTAACTAGGTAGTCCTATCTACTAATTCTAACTTCAAATCCACATACTATTACCCTTATCCTAATTTCGAATCCAATGTATTTTACTAATTTTAAATCTGATCCTACTTCCTATAATATTTTACCGACTTTCGTTCCTAAAATACATCCTTATTTCTAATTTCAAATTCATAAAATATTTCGCTGAGTGCAACTCCGAACACCCAAGGTACTTCCTTACGCCTAGCTTCAAATTGATATAATATTTCACTAATTACGACTTAAATTCCTGAGATACTTCCTTATTCCTAACTTCAAATTCATTTTAATCGGGTGGGACAGGGTTTTCATATACCTTAAGGTCCTTTGCGTGCCATACTCCAGCATCTTTTCCCGCCTGATCTTTTAACTGGTACGTCCATGGCGACAATACCTTTGCTATAATATATGGCCCAACATACTTCGCGGCCAATTTCGTGCTGAAATATTGAGCAGCGTCGGACAGCACGTAATTTTTCCTCCAAACTGAATCATTTATGTACAGGGGCGTTTCCAGCCAACTGGCTTAGGGGGGGGGGGGGGGGGGGTAATTTTATAAAAAAAAAAACTTAAATATTTTTTTATTCCATAAATACAAAACAATCAACATCAAAAAAAATTAAAAGTGCGTGTCAGTTCCGACGATTGTCTTAAATTATATACAACTAGCTGGAACCCATATAAATCCCACATTTCCGCTTCTCCTTACCATCTCACCAAAAAAACCTTGTTGATCCATTCTGAACCGATTGCTTAGAGAGCTTCATGATACACTATGTTCAATGTTTTTCCATTTGTAGCTAGAATGTCAAGATTTTCCGATTTTCCAACGCTTGACCAATCTACATACAGTTAACCGGGAAATGACACTTAGGGCCGTTTTCACCATCTCCGGTTAAACTGTCAGTATACTTCCAGTTTCTAAACTTGTAGTTAATTTAACTGTGACCGTAAAGTGCAAGTAAAAAAATTTCGTTTTCGCCAACTATGATTAACAAACCTGAAGTTAAAGTTAAAATGTACTAGTTTTTTGCTAGTTACAGTACATCAAATGTCAGAAGTGTCAATATTTATTAAAAGAAAACTTCGAACACTTATATATTTTTGATCTTCATCAATTGAATCGTCGAATTTACACATTAGTTTCTATTGATCTTTTGAGCATGACTAAAAATTAAATTCATATTTTCCATATTAAAACCAAAGTGCAAAAATGTCAATCCCAGTGTCAAACTTTCAGTTAAATTAATTAACCAGAAGAAATTCTCCCGGTTAAATTGACTACCAGTTAAATGAGACTTAACTGACAGATTGACTCTAACCAGAGATTGTGAAACGCATTTTTAACTAACTGCAGGTTAAAGTTTCAGTTAAAGTTTAACCGCAGATGGTGAAAACGGCCCTTAGTTGGCAAAATTCGTCCGTTATATTTGAATTAATTTTGAATTTATAAGTTTTGATCATAAATTCGTTATTTGCTACCTTAAAAAACCCCAGTCACCGATTTTCATTGGGATCGGAACACGATTTGAAAATTCGTCGGCCATTTAGAATTTATAAGTTTTGACCAAAAATTCGTTATTTGCGACGTTATAAACCCCTATATATCCAATTTAATTGGAATCGGAACAAATTTAACAAAATTCGTCCGCCCTATTGGCACGGCCATTTTGAATTTATAATTTCTGATCATAAATTCATTATTTGTTACCTTAAAAAATTTGAGATACCGATTTTCATTGGAATCGAATTCGTTATTTGCGACCTTAAAAACCTCTAGATACCCACTTTCATTGGAATCGGAATAAAATTGGCAAATTCAACCATATTTCTGCTTCCATTTTGAATTTCGGTCATATACGAGTATACCCCATGTTACTTGCTGATAATAGAGCTTTCTATTGGCGACAGAATTTTTAAAATCGGTTCGGTAGTTTTTGAGTTTATCCGGAACAAACAAACAATCAAATCTTTTCTCTTTATATAATAGTATAGATAGGCAAAGGAAGCAAATGAACCCATATATTTATTTATATTGATTTGATAAAACATATTACATAAATTTTCTTTCCTACTTTTTAGTCTATTATATGTTTTTCGCCATTTTGTGGTGGCCGCCATATTAGAATCAAATTGACGTCAGACAGATTACTGCATTACAATCGCCATACCCTTTCATTTGATACCCATTCTGAGGGGGTTGTGAGGAAAAAAGTAATCCGCCATTTTGAATTTGGAATGACGCGACACAACTAATTGTATTCTATCTGTCATGCCCTTCCATTTGATGCCCAGTCGGTGGGTCGGGGAACGCAATTGAAAAAATCGGGCGCCATTTTGGAACCGCTTTTTAATTTTTTTACAAAATGGTCAGATATTCAAGCAAACACAGATAAAAATCTGCTGAAAAGATCATTCAAATTTGTGTGCCCTCCCCATCGTCCTCTCTCACCCTCTTCTTCATAAACCACTTTGCAGCCGACTCTTATCGTGTCGTGTGTGCTCGTGTGGAATTAGCCATAGCGTGCCATATTAGCGGGAGTCTCGGGTATCGGTCCCTTCCACGACACTCCAGCAGTTTTGGAAAAATTCACCGTCATATATCGCCGACTAGATTCACCATAACTTATCTTGTTTGTTTGAAATTGTGGTAATTTTTAAGAATAAAAATAAATAAGCGAACGAAAATTCTTAGGGGGGGTAATTACCCAATTACCCCCCTCTGAAACCGCCCCTGTTTATGTAGAACCTTTGATCCCTCCTCCGGAGGTTATATCCTTGCTTGATGGCTTGCGCTACCTTGCTCAACCTTGTCTTGACATCCTTCCAAACCTCTTCTAATGCTTTAGCGCGTGCTTCTCCTCCATCCTCGTGCTGAGTGGACGTTTGTTTTACGTCGCCACGCATAGTCATCTCTCTTCCGAAGTTAACAAAATACGGAGTTAGCTTGGTCCCTTCATGGGTACTTGTACGAATAGCACAACCTATCTTGGCCAAATATGTATCCCATACTCGATGGTTCTCCGCCTCGTAAGCACGCAGCATAGATTTGACATTTTGATTCATGCGCTCTGAAGGATTAGCTTGGGGGTGGTAAAATGCTGTGTACTTGACCGTCACCCCGTATTCGGCGTTCAGTTTTTTAAATGCTTCCGACTTAAACTGGGGCCCATTGTCACAAATCAGGGACTGAGGTATTCCAAAAAGGAGGAAAACATGCTCTTCCAGAACACGACATATCGGAGCAGCAGTGGCAGAACGCAAAGGGAAGAACAAGTGGAATTTACTAAAATAGTCGACCACCGTCAGAATGTACTTGTTCCCCCGGGTGGAGCGAGGTAATGGTCCAATTAGATCGACGCAAATACATTCCCAAGGTCGGTTGCCCACAACCCTTGGTACCATTAGCGCACTGACCTTTTTACGTTCTGGCTTAGTTGACTGGCAAACAGCGCAACGTTTAACGTAGGATGCGACGTCGCTTTTCATTTTAGGCCAATAAAATCGCTGGGCAAGCCGGTCATAGGTCTTCTTAACGCCACCGTGTCCCGCCGTTGGGGCGTCATGCGCCTCCAACATGATCTTTTTACGTTCCGACTTAGTTACCACTAGTCGGGGTATTTTGGACGTATATGCTTCCAAAGGTTACCGTCTTCGTACCGCCAATCCGGAAAACGCTCTGGATCGCCTCGTACCTGTGTTGTCATGCGTTCATACCAAGTATCGGGCTTCGCGGCGTCGTTGCTGAGACAATCGAGGGTAGGGACCGATCTTGAAAGCAAATCCGGTAGTAGGTGTTCCCTGCCCTTCTTATGAATGATTTCAAAATCGTACTGCTGCAGTCGAATCGCCCATCTCGCTAGACGTCCTGTGGGGTCTTTTAGATTGTGCAGCCATACTAAGGACGCGTGATCGGTTACCACACTGAACTTGGTCCCTTCAATATACGGTCGTAGTTTCTCTATAGCCCAGAGTACTGCTAAACATTCGCGTTCGGTGGTCGAGTAGTTCCGTTCCGGACGATTTAATGATCTGCTGAGGTAGGCTATGACCTTGTCCTGGCCCTCCTGCTGTTGGGTGAGGACCGCACCTAAACCATGGCCTGATGCATCGGTGTGAATAGTGAAAGGGAGTTCAAAGTTGGGACAAGTCAAAATAGGTGCACTCACCAGCTTATCTTTTGCCCTCCGGAAGGCCTCTTCGCATTGCGGCGTCCACAAGAACTTGCGTCCCTTCTTCAACAGCTCTGTGATCGGGGCTATAAGCGTGGCGAAATTGGGTATGAAACGTCGGTACCAGCATACTGTGCCTATAAACTTCCTCACTTCGGATACTGACTTTGGGACGGGTATATCTAGGATGCCTTGCACCTTCCCAGGGTCGACCTGCAGTCCATTTTCGCCGACTATGTACCCCAGGTACCTTAACTCTGCCCTGCAAAACTCACACTTATCAAAGTTAATTACCAAGCCTGCTTCCCACAGCTTGTCCAATACTTCCTTTAATGCCTGCTTGTGTTCCTCAAACGTCGGGGTGACGATAATTATGTCGTCGAGGTAGACCAAAACGCGATCAAGTAGCTGGAGAGTTTGTCAAACCAAAGGGCATCCTGTTGAATTGGAATAATCCTCTGCCCGGAACAGTGAAGGCGGTATACTGCCTAGACCCCTCTGCCACAGGAACCTGCCAGGATGCGGACTTTATATCCAGGGACGACAAATACTTCCCATCACGCAACTTGTCCAATGTGGCAGATACGAATGGTAATGGGTACGCGTCCTTCTTCGTAACTTTATTCAATTTTCGGAAGTCCACGCAGAAGCGGTATTTTCCGTCCTTATTTTTAACTAAGACGACGGGTGACGACCAAGCACTGTTCGACGGTTCTACAACTCCTGCTTCCAGCATTTCGTCCCGCTGCTCGTGGATTATTTTCTGCATCGCTGGTGATACCGGGTAGTAGCGCTGTTTAATAGGTGGTGATTCCGTTTCGATGGTGTGCTCCACCTTGTTGGTGCAACCCAATTTGGTTCCCATTTTCGCCTTCGCTTCGTCCACCAGTTGGCCTAACTCCCGCTGTTGACTAGGTGAAAGTTTCGATCTACTTTCCAGGGCACTCACCTGAATTTCCGTATCCGCCCCGCGGAACTCCCAACTGTTTTCCGTGAAATCCGCCAAGATACCCATCTTCCGCCAAAAGTCGATGCCAAGTATGATGGAGTGCGGTAGTTCCGGGATTATTAGAGCTTCGCATACCAAGACTTTACCCTCTAAGGTGATGGGGAGGTTTACTACTCCTATAATACTTACGGGATTCCCATCCGCTAACCGCGCCAGTTTTAGTTCGATTGTAATTATAGGTAAAATAAAGAAAAAAAAATTAGAAAGAACTGAGTTTCACTAGATTTTATTTATAATCAAACTTGGTAAATTAACAATTTCTTTAACACCTTAATTACACTCAAAGCTTTAATACAAGATATCAAATACCCGGACGATCTCTTCAGAGTCGTTCTTGTTTCCCGGTGGTCTTAAGACTAATTTCCTAATTTTATTAATGTTGATACGATACCTTTTGAATATCCGACCTTTGAGCTTCCAGAATATTAACCTTATGTGAACGGAAATGCTGATTTCTGCATTTTCGTTTCTTATGGAAAATTTTAATATTTCGATTTAAAATTTAATTGTTTATCAATGCAATTTTTCTTACTCGTGTTGGGAAATATTTAAAAGGTATCGAGGTTAAATGCTTATTTTTAATTTATTCATGGTTTGTATGGTATTAGCAAAAATCACGTTGTCTTCGAGTGATTTTTTATCATTTCCGTCGTGGTTTATGCTTGATACCATAACTCGCCTTGTTCTGAGCCGGTTTGCACACTTTTAAGTTCATCCTGCTTTTTTTCTCCCAGCCTGGCCCGCCGATTACCGTCCTACTTGACCCGGAGTCCAGCAACACACAAAATCCTACTCCCAACACTTCCACTGCGAGATGGGGACGCTCTTCGTTCTCACTATTGTGAAAGATATAGTCCACGGTTACGTGCTGAGCCTCTCCACCTTCGGCCGGCAAAAGTTCTTCTTCGGTCGGACGTGCTACGGCTTTTTCCGGAATACCCGACCCGCCGTTTAGGCTCGGGCTCCCGGATCGTTTCCCGCTTCTTGAGTAGGCTCCACGGTCCTTGGCGCTGGCGACTCCGCTCCTTGGTTGCATCGTGGACATTGAGGACGAATCGTGCCGGGTGTACCACATCCGAAGCACCTCCTCCGTTGGCATTGTCGCGCAAAGTGTCCAATACGGCCGCACCTGAAACATCTCCTACCTGTCGCTGGGCTATTATTGCTGGAATTGGCCTGGATGGCCGAGACTGCATGAGGTTCTGCTGACACATAGGCGAGGTCCGGTTCTAACAGAGTTTGGTTGCGTCTGGAAGGAGGGGGAACAAAAGCCTCTGCCGAGACCCGAATGGCTTCCAATTGACGTCCTAATTGTACCAGTTGACCCACTGATTCAACTTCCATCAGCCCCAATTGGGTCTGGTAGAAGGGGTGAATATTCCTTTTAAGGATCTTCAGCTGCTGGGCTTCCAAAGGGGGGTCGCTCATCCGGGAGAACATATTTCCCATTGTTGCGACGTAAATTCATATTGCTTCGTCCTTCCCCTGTGTCCTCCTGCGAATTTCTTCCTCGAGCCGATCGTCGTAGTCTGGTGGGAGGAATTCCTTTCTCAGCTCCCTGACCAGATCGTCCCAGGAATGGCAGGACCCTTTATAAGCCCTATACCATATTAATGCTCGACCTGTAAACAAATCCAACGCAGCTCGGTATAGTTGACCTTTTGTAACGCCCCTGGCTTCGGCCATCTCGTTTACTCGCTCCGAAAACGAATTGACCGACTGTCCTTGTTCACCAGAAAACCGAATACCCCATTTATGGACTTGTGCTTGGGCCCTATGGCTCGTCATGACCGCTGCTGGTATTGATAACTCCGCGGCCGCTTCAAAAGAGTCATCCTCCACATCTTCACCGTCCGCTTTTATCTGCAGTGACCCCAGAAGTACAATCAAATCAGCCCTGATACGTGTCTTCTCTTTTTCTCTTCCTCTTCCACCGCCGCCATTCTACTCATCCTCCCAAGAGCCCACTCGATTTTTGTGAATAATTTCTTAAATTCACTTGACCCCGCATCCCCCTGGAAGGACTCATAGAGAAGGTTTATTTCGCTCAACTTTTTCCGGAGCGCCTGTAAGTCCTCCTCATATGAAAAGGGGTAAGGATCCAGGAGGGTTGGGCCGCATTCCTTTCCGACCTTCAACGCTGCCCGTAAGGCCGTTCTCATTTCATCCACCTTTCCAGTAGGCAGCCCCCTGATGGCCATCTCATAGACCAACTCTTCTTGATTTAGTCGGTTTATTTCCATTATAAAATTTAATAATTATCCTTACTTTATAGGAATAAATGAGTAAATGAATAAATGAATTACGCGTAAATACTCTCAATTCTCCCTTACACTATAATCTCCAACCCTAAACACGCAAAATCCCCTTTCCAATATTTATTTGCTCTTCTACTCTTAACAATGCACCTAAACCAATTCAATGTCCTTAATGGTGGGACCACACTACGCGGACTTGGGTCGTACGCGCTTTTGCCTTTTTTTCATATAGAGTTTTATGACTTTTTTACGACTTTTTTACGACTTTGTCCATGGTAAAGGTCGTGCGGCACAACAACGCGGACAAAAGGCTGTGCTTAAAAAGGTACATTGTGCGTCCACACACTATGAGCTTTTCAAAAGCGCGTACGCCGTTTCAAATAAGAATTGATTTTTTCTCACTCATGATTCAGAAAATTAAAAGATCACGCGCACTTTTGGCTGGCCGTACGACCAAAAGCGCGTGGATTCTAAGTCCGCGTAGTGAGGACGGGCCTTAAGGCTGGAAAATTGGGTCACGGACTACAATACCTCGTAGAGTTCAATGGCACTTCGCCTGGAAATTGCATTAAATCACGCTGGGTCGGTGCGAGCTACCGATCTATATAATCTATCTCCTTTCAAAAAAAAATGTTATCCTCAAATTCATTCTCGTTCATTGAGAATTCTCATCCGCTCCCATTAATGGGCTTAAAATTATCAACGAACGGATTGCTGATACTATCATCCGATCAGTATCGATCGCGTGCGCGTGTGGTGACTTTTACGCTAGTCTTTTCGTTTCGGGAGAAGAAAAAAAAATGTGCGGGAAAATAAAGTGGACGTTTATACTAAAAAATATGGGTTCCTGTAAAGACCGATACGGGCGAATTTTTTACGTGATAACGTCTTTTTTGTGTTATAA
Organism: Thereva nobilitata; assembly: GCA_963855945.1. Classification (NCBI taxonomy): domain Eukaryota; kingdom Metazoa; phylum Arthropoda; class Insecta; order Diptera; family Therevidae; genus Thereva; species Thereva nobilitata. The sequence continues at coordinate 145,081,084 of OY979694.1, forward strand.
GTTTTTTGGAACAATGGATTAAATGAAGATTACACTTTTAAATTCATAAATCACTGACATGTTTCGTTTTATTTAGTTTTTCAGTTTTATTTACACTTTTCGTCATTTGAAACCCCCCCGAAACTGATTTTCAGTCCAATCGGAACACAATTGCCAAAATTAGTCCGCCATTTTGAATTGTCAAATTTTAACCACAAATTCGTCATTTGGAACCCTTAAAGCCCCCGATACTGATTTTCAGTCCAATCGGAACGCAATTGCCAAAATTAGTCCGCCATTTTGAATTTTCAAATTTTAACCACAAATTCGTCATTTGAAATCCTTAAAGCCCCCTCCATACTGATTTTCAGTACAATCGGAACACAAGTGCCAAAATTAGTCCGCCATTTTGAATTTTCAAATTTTAACCACGAATTCGTAATTTGGAACCCTTAAAGCCCCCGATACTGATTTTCAGTACAATCGGAACACAATTGCCAAAATTAGTCCGCCATTTTGAATTTTCAAATTTTAACCACAAATTCATCATTTGGAACCCTTAAAGCCCCCGATACTGATTTTCAGTCCAATCGGAACACAATTGCCAAAATTAGTCCGCCATTTTGAATCTTCAAATTTTAACCACAAATTCGTAATTTGGAACCCTTAAAGCCCCCCGATACTGATTTTCAGTACAATCGGAACACAATTGCCAAAATTAGTCCGCCATTTTGAATTTTCAAATTTTAACCACAAATTCGTCATTTGGAACCCTTAAAGTCCCCCATACTGATTTTCAGTATAATCGGAACACAATTGCCAAAATTAGCCCGCCATTTTGAATTTTCAAATTTTAACCACAAATTCGTCATTTGGAACCCTTAAAGTCCCCCCATACTGATTTTCAGTATAATCGGAACACAATTGCCAAAATTAGTCCGCCATTTTGAATTTTCAAATTTTAACCACAAATTCGTCATTTGGAACCCTTAAAGCCCCCCGATGCTGATTTTCAGTTCAATCGGAACACAATTGCCAAAATTAGTCCGCAATTTTGAATTTTCTAAATTTAACCACAAATTCGTCATTTGGAACCTTTAAAGCCCCCCAATGCTGATTTTCAGTACAATCAGAACACAATTGCCAAAATTAGTCCGCCATTTTGAATTTTCAAAATTTAACCACAAATTCGTCATTTGGAACCTTGAAAGCCCCCGATACGGTTTTTCAGTACAATCGGAACACAATTGCCAAAATTAGTCCGCCATTTTGAATTTTCAAATTTTAACCACAAATTCGTCATTTGGAACCTTTAAAGCCCCCCGATACTGATTTTCAGTACAATCGGAACACAATTGCCAAAATTATTCCGCCATTTTGAATTTTCAAATTTTAACCACAAATTCGTCATTTGAAACCTTTAAAGCCCCCCAATGCTGATTTTCAATACAATCAGAACACAATTGCCAAAATTAGTCCGCCATTTTGAATTTTCAAAATTTAACGACAAATTCGTCATTTGGAACCTTGAAAGCCCCCCGATACTGTTTTTTAGTACAATCGGAACACAATTGCCAAAATTAGTCCGCCATTTTGAATTTTCAAATTTTAACCACAAATTCGTCATTTGGAACCTTTAAAGCCCCCGGATACTGATTTTCAGTCCAATCGGAACACAATTGCCAAAATTAGTCCGCCATTTTGAATTTTCAAATTTTAACCACAAATTCGTCATTTGGAACCCTTAAAACCCCCCGATGCTGATTTTCAGTCCAATCGGAACGCAATTGCCAAAATTAGTCCGCCATTTTGAATTTTCAAATTTTAACCACAAATTCGTCATTTGGAACCCTTAAAGCCCCCCGATACTGATTTTCAGTCCAATCGGAACACAATTGCCAAAATTAGCACGCCATTTTGAATTTTCAAATTTTAACCACAAATTCGTCATTTGGAACCCTTAAAACCGCCCGATGCTGATTTTCAGTCCAATCGGAACACAATTGCCAAAATTAGTCCGCCATTTTGAATTTTCAAATTTTAACCACAAATTCGTCATTTGGAACCTTTAAAGCCCCCCAATGCTGATTTTCAGTACAATCAGAACACAATTGCCAAAATTAGTCCGCCATTTTGAATTTTCAAAATTTAACCACAAATTCGTCATTTGGAACCTTGAAAGCCCCCGATACTGTTTTTCAGTACAATCGGAACACAATTGCCAAAATTAGTCCGCCATTTTTTATTTTCAAATTTTAACCACAAATTCGTCATTTGGAACCCTCAAAGCCACCCCCACTACTGATTTTCAGTCCAATCGGAACACAATTGCCAAAATTAGTCCGCCATTTTGAATTTTCAAATTTTAACCACAAATTCGTCATTTGGAACCCTTAAAGCCCCCGATACTGATTTTCAGTACAATCGGAACACCATTGCCAAAATTAGTCCGCCATTTTGAATTTTCAAATTTTAACCACAAATTCGTAATTTGGAACCCTTAAAGCCCCCCGATACTGATTTTCAGTACAATCGGAACACAATTGCCAAAATTAGTCCGCCATTTTGAATTTTCAAATTTTAACCACAAATTCGTCATTTGGAACCCTTAAAGTCCCCCCATACTGATTTTCAGTATAATCGGAACACAATTGCCAAAATTAGCCCGCCATTTTGAATTTTCAAATTTTAACCACAAATTCGTCATTTGGAACCCTTAAAGTCCCCCCATACTGATTTTCAGTATAATCGGAACACAATTGCCAAAATTAGTCCGCCATTTTGAATTTTCAAATTTTAACCACAAATTCGTCATTTGGAACCCTTAAAGCCCCCCGATGCTGATTTTCAGTCCAATCGGAACACAATTGCCAAAATTAGTCCGCAATTTTGAATTTTCTAAATTTAACCACAAATTCGTCATTTGGAACCTTTAAAGCCCCCCAATGCTGATTTTCAGTACAATCAGAACACAATTGCCAAAATTAGTCCGCCATTTTGAATTTTCAAAATTTAACCACAAATTCGTCATTTGGAACCTTGAAAGCCCCCGATACGGTTTTTCAGTACAATCGGAACACAATTGCCAAAATTAGTCCGCCATTTTGAATTTTCAAATTTTAACCACAAATTCGTCATTTGGAACCTTTAAAGCCCCCCGATACTGATTTTCAGTACAATCGGAACACAATTGCCAAAATTATTCCGCCATTTTGAATTTTCAAATTTTAACCACAAATTCGTCATTTGAAACCTTTAAAGCCCCCCAATGCTGATTTTCAATACAATCAGAACACAATTGCCAAAATTAGTCCGCCATTTTGAATTTTCAAAATTTAACCACAAATTCGTCATTTGGAACCTTGAAAGCCCCCCGATACTGTTTTTCAGTACAATCGGAACACAATTGCCAAAATTAGTCCGCCATTTTGAATTGTCAAATTTTAACCACAAATTCGTCATTTGGAACCTTTAAAGCCCCCGGATACTGATTTTCAGTCCAATCGGAACACAATTGCCAAAATTAGTCCGCCATTTTGAATTTTCAAATTTTAACCACAAATTCGTCATTTGGAACCCTTAAAACCCCCCGATGCTGATTTTCAGTCCAATCGGAACGCAATTGCCAAAATTAGTCCGCCATTTCGAATTTTCAAATTTTAACCACAAATTCGTCATTTGGAACCCTTAAAGCCCCCCGATACTGATTTTCAGTCCAATCGGAACACAATTGCCAAAATTAGCCCGCCATTTTGAATTTTCAAATTTTAACCACAAATTCGTCATTTGGAACCCTTAAAACCGCCCGATGCTGATTTTCAGTCCAATCGGAACACAATTGCCAAAATTAGTCCGCCATTTTGAATTTTCAAATTTTAACCACAAATTCGTCATTTGGAACCTTTAAAGCCCCCCAATGCTGATTTTCAGTACAATCAGAACACAATTGCCAAAATTAGTCCGCCATTTTGAATTTTCAAAATTTAACGACAAATTCGTCATTTGGAACCTTGAAAGCCCCCGATACTGTTTTTCAGTACAATCGGAACACAATTGCCAAAATTAGTCCGCCATTTTGAATTTTAAAATTTTAACCACAAATTCGTCATTTGGAACCTTTAAAGCCCCCCGATACTGATTTTCAGTACAATCGGAACACAATTGCCAAAATTATTCAGCCATTTTGAATTTTCAAATTTTAACCACAAATTCGTCATTTGAAACCTTTAAAGCCCCCCAATGCTGATTTTCAATACAATCAGAACACAATTGCCAAAATTAGTCCGCCATTTTGAATTTTCAAAATTTAACCACAAATTCGTCATTTGGAACCATGAAAGCCCCCCGATACTGTTTTTCAGTACAATCGGAACACAATTGCCAAAATTAGTCCGCCATTTTGAATTTTCAAATTTTAACCACAAATTCGTCATTTGGAACCTTTAAAGCCCCCGGATACTGATTTTCAGTCCAATCGGAACACAATTGCCAAAATTATTCCGCCATTTTGAATTTTCAAATTTTAACCACAAATTCGTCATTTGGAACCCTTAAAGCCCCCCGATACTGATTTTCAGTCCAATCGGAACACAATTGCCAAAATTAGCCCGCCATTTTGAATTTTCAAATTTTAACCACAAATTCGTCATTTGGAACCCTTAAAACCGCCCGATGCTGATTTTCAGTCCAATCGGAACACAATTGCCAAAATTAGTCCGCCATTTTGAATTTTCAAATTTTAACCACAAATTCGTCATTTGGAATCCTTAAAACCCCCCGATGCTGATTTTCAGTCCAATCGGAACACAATTGCCAAAATTAGTCCGCCATTTTGAATTTTCAAATTTTAACCACAAATTCGTTATTTGGAACCTTTAAAGCCGCCCAATGCTGATTTTCAGTACAATCAGAACACAATTGCCAAAATTAGTCCGCCATTTTGAATTTTCAAAATTTAACCACAAATTCGTCATTTGGAAGCTTGAAAGCCCCCGATACTGTTTTTCAGGACAATTCGAACACAATTGCCAAAATTAGTTTGCCATTTTGAATTTTCAAATTTTAACCACAAATTCGCCATTTGGAACCTTTAAAGCCCCCCGATACTGATTTTCAGTACAATCGGAACACAATTGCCAAAATTATTCCGCCATTTTGAATTTTCAAATTTTAACCACAAATTCGTCATTTGAAACCTTTAAAGCCCCCCAATGCTGATTTTCAATACAATCAGAACACAATTTCCAAAATTAGTCCGCCATTTTGAATTTTCAAAATTTAACCACAAATTCGTCATTTGGAACCTTGAAAGCCCCCGATACTGTTTTTCATTACAATCGGAACACAATTGCCAAAATTAGTCCGCCATTTTGAATTTTCAAATTTTAACCACAAATTCGTCATTTGGAACCTTTAAAGCCCCCGGATACTGATTTTCAGTCCAATCGGAACACAATTGCCAAAATTAGTCCGCCATTTTGAATTTTCAAATATTAACCACAAATTCGTCATTTGGAACCCTTAAAACCCCCCGATGCTGATTTTCAGTCCAATCGGAACGCAATTGCCAAAATTAGTCCGCCATTTTGAATTTTCAAATTTTAACCACAAATTCGTCATTTGGAACCCTTAAAGCCCCCCGATACTGATTTTCAGTCCAATTGGAACACAATTGCCAAAATTAGTCCGCCATTTTGAATTTTCAAATTTTAACCACAAATTCGTCATTTGGAACCTTTAAAACCGCCCGATGCTGATTTTCAGTCCAATCGGAACACAATTGCCAAAATTAGTCCGCCATTTTGAATTTTCAAATTTTAACCACAAATTCGTCATTTGGAACCTTTAAAACCGCCCGATGCTGATTTTCAGTCCAATCGGAACACAATTGCCAAAATTAGTCCGCCATTTTGAATTTTCAAAATTTAACCACAAATTCGTCATTTGGAACCATGAAAGCCCCCCGATACTGTTTTTCAGTACAATCGGAACACAATTGCCAAAATTAGTCCGCCATTTTGAATTTTCAAATTTTAACCACAAATTCGTCATTTGGAACCTTTAAAGCCCCCGGATACTGATTTTCAGTCCAATCGGAACACAATTGCCAAAATTATTCCGCCATTTTGAATTTTCAAATTTTAACCACAAATTCGTCATTTGGAACCCTTAAAGCCCCCCGATACTGATTTTCAGTCCAATCGGAACACAATTGCCAAAATTAGCCCGCCATTTTGAATTTTCAAATTTTAACCACAAATTCGTCATTTGGAACCCTTAAAACCGCCCGATGCTGATTTTCAGTCCAATCGGAACACAATTCCCAAAATTAGTCCGCCATTTTGAATTTTCAAATTTTAACCACAAATTCGTCATTTGGAACCCTTAAAACCCCCCGATGCTGATTTTCAGTCCAATCGGAACACAATTGCCAAAATTAGTCCGCCATTTTGAATTTTCAAATTTTAACCACAAATTCGTTATTTGGAACCTTTAAAGCCCCCCAATGCTGATTTTCAGTACAATCAGAACACAGTTGCCAAAATTAGTCCGCCATTTTGAATTTTCAAAATTTAACCACAAATTCGTCATTTGGAAGCTTGAAAGCCCCCGATACTGTTTTTCAGGACAATCGGAACACAATTGCCAAAATTAGTTTGCCATTTTGAATTTTCAAATTTTAACCACAAATTCGCCATTTGGAACCTTTAAAGCCCCCCGATACTGATTTTCAGTACAATCGGAACACAATTGCCAAAATTATTCCGCCATTTTGAATTTTCAAATTTTAACCACAAATTCGTCATTTGAAACCTTTAAAGCCCCCCAATGCTGATTTTCAATACAATCAGAACACAATTGCCAAAATTAGTCCGCCATTTTGAATTTTCAAAATTTAACCACAAATTCGTCATTTGGAACCTTGAAAGCCCCCGATACTGTTTTTCATTACAATCGGAACACAATTGCCAAAATTAGTCCGCCATTTTGAATTTTCAAATTTTAACCACAAATTCGTCATTTGGAACCTTTAAAGCCCCCGGATACTGATTTTCAGTCCAATCGGAACACAATTGCCAAAATTAGTCCGCCATTTTGAATTTTCAAATATTAACCACAAATTCGTCATTTGGAACCCTTAAAACCCCCCGATGCTGATTTTCAGTCCAATCGGGACGCAATTGCCAAAATTAGTCCGCCATTTTGAATTTTCAAATTTTAACCACAAATTCGTCATTTGGAACCCTTAAAGCCCCCCGATACTGATTTTCAGTCCAATTGGAACACAATTGCCAAAATTAGTCCGCCATTTTGAATTTTCAAATTTTAACCACAAATTCGTCATTTGGAACCTTTAAAACCGCCCGATGCTGATTTTCAGTCCAATCGGAACACAATTGCCAAAATTAGTCCGCCATTTTGAATTTTCAAATTTTAACCACAAATTCGTCATTTGGAGCCCTTAAAGCCTCACCAATCCGAATTAGGGCTGTTTTAGACGGTGCGCTTCAGCGCATGTGCCTCACGAACGTTTGGCGATGAAGGGATGAGTGGGGATGAAGAGAGGTACCACCCCACTTCTCCCTTTATCTACAGAGTTCGTGAGGCACATGCGCTGAAGCGCACCGTCTAAACCGGCTCTTAGTCTCGTGTGTAGCACCCCCATTGAGACGCTTTCTTTCTTTTGCTCCGACGCTAAGAACGCGAGCCTCTTTCTCGAATGTTGTGCGAGCATCGTAACGTTACTGGACGTTATTGGCTTCGTTACAACTTTTTCGTGAATGCCTTCCAACCGCATCGATTTATAAGACGTTATCACGTGAAAAATACAATAACAAATATTGCCTATTTGAAAAAAATATGGAAAATTTCTACCTTGAACGAATTTTCACTAAATAATTTTTATTTTAACGAAATGCCGGACGTTGGGCGCCGAAATGTTACGTTCCAATTTAGGCCGGTAGCTCAGTGAGAGGGCCGTGGGCGCACGTCCGACTTTAAGGGCGCCACGTGGTTATTCAGGTCCACGAACCAATACACAAAAGGAAAAAAAAAACAATACGCAGATAAAACAAACTAATAATAATTCCGATTCCTTCACTTTTATTCACACAATTTTATGTTTATTCAGAAAGACCAAAAAAAACGAATAACTCAAAAATCCAAATATATGTATATAATAAAGAAAAATTAAATTCCCCAACTTTCCTACTTATCTTGAAAAAAGAAAATCCGCGGCGCAGCGGAGGTTAGGATCGTTGGGAAGCCTTGCACCGCGTTCACAATTGATCTGCGAATTTAAAAACGGGTGCAAACAAGTAAGTTTTGGCTTAATCTAATTTAGTTGACGATTCCTCATATTTTATCTATTCTTCCAGGGACTCCGACATTCTCCTCTGACTGGGGACACCGCTCATCACCAACGGTCCTTACAAAGGATCCATTCTCTCCCGGGTACCTCTGGCGTCGTCTAATTGGGTAGGACCTGAAAGAAGAATGGATCAGCAGCATCGTTGTCCTAAAACAGGTAGATGACACAAACAAGGTGAGACACATATAACATTCATTAAATCATTTAATTTACTTTCTTTTCTTTTAGGACGACACAGAACATAATAGCCCCGTCTGCAGTTTGCAACGCAGTGTGCAAAGTGTAAACTGTCACTTCGGGATCATTGGCCAGAAAGGATTCAGCATCTCTTCCCAGACAGCTGATACTGGCGCCACTGTCCAATAAACCATTCACCTCCTCATTAAGTAAGGTGGCCTTAGTAAAAGGACGAGGATCTGACAAGTCAGAGATGAAAGCAGAAACAAGTTTCTGCGAAAGGTGTCGCTTCTCCTTAGCTCGTACCCTAATTTGGGGAGGGGTATGCTGGGAATGCAGCGAGTCCACCAAAGGGGGCTGGGAAAAGATGCGGGCACGAGTGGAGATATATCTCTTCCAACGGGAAATAAATGAAAGTCTGACCTCCTCGGAGGGAAAAGACGGAAGAGCATCAGTTGACGTGAAGTCGCTGATGGTTGACGTAGCAGGAGTATATGAAGTGTTCCAGGGAATAACGGGCGAGCTTAGCTCGGGCGCGAACTCCCGTACGGTCCCGCACCCCGGCTTCGGTTTCCCTGGCAGTTGGGACAGACTGGTGTTACGACTCCTGGCTTGCCGCACTTGTAGCAAAACAGGCCACGAGTCTCAGATGGGCAGTCCATAAAAGGATGACCCTGTTGCTGGCAATTCCAACAACGGAAAGGTAGTGGGCTCGTCGGGAACTGACGCGGCGCTGTCATCTCCTCTACTCCTTGCGAGGACACATCCGGGGTTACCTGGATAGGCTGGTCCATCGGCTGGTGGTCAACTTCATGGACTTGTCGGTCCGGCCTACGTTCTAAGCGTTTCTGCTTTTGCCAGCGTTCAACTCGTATACAAGTTTCACGCAGTTGTGGCATGCTGGTGAAGCTGTGGCCTATCACAGCCGAACCCAAGAGGACATTCAAATTTCTTACCACCATCCCTATAAACTGGGTTTCCGACATGGGAACAGCCATCCGGTTGTGCAGGGATAGAAGTTGCGCAGTAAAGTCATCAAAAGGGAGGTTTTGCTGCTTACAATTCAGCATTTGTTGGATTATTTCTTCATCCGACTCCCGGCTTCGGAAATATCGGATGAAATAGGCTTTGACGGTTTCCAAATCTGGGTCAGGGAACTGTCGTCTAAACTGAGACCAGTACCAGTCTGCAGCACGGCCAGACAACAAGGCTGAAAGGTTACGGCAGACCTTTGATCGCCGGATCCCCTCATCGTGAGCCCTCAACTCCACCCGGAACAGAAATTCCTCGGCCGACAACAGATTGTCATCGCCGGAGAACTTTATGTTCCAGGAAATAACCGGAGACTTGCGATGATAAGTCCCGGACGACAGGTCTCGTCGGCCGTCAATATGAACGGGTTCCGCCGGTGAAAAGTATCGATCCGTACCTTGGATCGCAGGACCCTCCTCAAGTCGCTGCTTCGCTCGAAGCGCCTCAAGTTCTTGACGAATTTGGAGTATATGCTCCAAGAGCACTGGGGTAACTTCGTCCGGATTGGGCACCTCGTCCGAGGCGGCTTGAGATCCGCCTGGCCGGTCGCTTCCGCCCGACGCTGGAGCGGTAGTTTTTCCCCTTCGAAGTTCCATTTATTAACTAGAATTCTCAACGAAGAAACAAATACTCGATATATCGGTTCACTAACCTCGTTAGATGCAACTCAAAGCACCCACAGTGAATAGAAATAATCCGCCTCAAAATCGGGACTAAGCCATTTAATAACAGCAACTTGATCCAGCATCAAGCAAGGTATCGTTCCCTCTTACTTGCGCTGTCACAAAAAAAGCAAAACTGAATTACGTAAACAAAACTCAATCCAATAAGAGATAACTACTCCTATATCGTATCACTACCAGCAAAAATTGATATGTACTATGCTACTCAATGTGCAACCTCGACTGTTGAGACGCAGCTACCGTGAAGCAAAGGTAATAATAGTATATGGGTTTATTTTAAAAGTTTATTGATAATAATATTGCTCAAATTTCCAGGATGGTTGACAAAAAAAAATCTCTCCCCAGGACTCTCGGTGGCCGAGGTCATCGGTGCCAGTCGGTGGTAGCTATGAGACACGGCCCACACCGAGTGTCATCGACAACGCCGGAGGCACCACAGGTCCACAACTACACGAACGACATGAAAAGAACTATCATAATAACAGAAGGAAATCTTCTTCGCAAATAATAAAAATTCGGATTGAATCCGCTGTCCAACCACTACTGAGCTACACTACGGAAAATCAATCAGCAGTGGGGAGAGACGGGATATGAAAGAAATAGATAAAAGCACAAGGAAGGAACCAGACGTCCCTCACGAAGGTCCACATGGCGCAGGGTTTAGCCAGACGGTTAAGCCTGTGCGGCATCCTCGAGGTTCACCTGGAGTGACCCCAACTAGTACTAAATTTCGACTACATGTCGAAAGTGGAAGGAAAGAAAAAGAATTTGAATGGACTGAATGGATTAAAGATGTCTACGGGGCGCAGGGGCAGGCGATATCACGCCTGGTACCACAGACGGTTAAGCCCGAGTAACATCTCAAACGTCCATCAGCAAAAATTGAATGAAGATCCTGTTCTCTGAACGACGCAGTGGCAGGCGATATGACGCCTGGTACTACAGCCGGCGAACCACAAAAACAGAAGGAAAGAACCCCTGACTCCGCCTTTACCCATAGCCAAGCGGTCATACGCTTGTTAGCCAGCGGTGCAGGTAAGCCGAGTTCAAAGATGCCTAAAGCGAAGAAGATAACATGGTACGGGACAATCTAAAAGTGAAACCAACTCAAAATTCACACTGAATTTAGACAACAGAAATAAATCTTTTAAAACAAGCATTAGTGGTGAACCATAAACAAAAAAAAAATGTTTGTCTAATATAAGCATTCGTTGGGCGCCATTTATGTACCGGCATAATGGAGCTCGTTGCTGGCGACAACAAGGCTACTGCCATCCTGCTTGGGTAAACATAAAAATTTGGAAACAGACATCCTCCCTAGTTTTCCGAAAGTTTGTAGGGGATGTTAAGCCGGTCACACGGTACACGCTAGCTCGCCGGAAGGGGTCGTGGGGTGTGTGACCGGACCGACACCTATTTGGTTTATGATTCACCACTTACCTGTTTGTTGTAAGGAAAAAGTCTTCATATCATTCTCTGTTTTCGATCCTCCTCACAAAGGGCCTTGTTCATCCCCGAAGGCATCGTGAGACCTGTAACAACATTGACTCAACGACGTGAGAAACCTAGAGAAAAATCTCCCTCCACAACCATCCTAGAAACTCCACGGGAAAAAATCCTAGTACTGCATATTAAGTGAAAACATACACAGGGTAATAATTAAAATTCAACATACATATATTACTTAACCACAAAAAAAACCAATAGTATACAATCAATAAAATGCCGTAGCAACAACAATGATCTCAAATAACAAATGTGAAATGTTAGAGGGGACGGTGTATGTTGGGTGTGGGTGGCACTCACTGGATCTCAGCAAATCAAACGGAAAAGGATCGACGTCGCTTTGGCCAAAGAGAAGTGGATTAACATTTCCCGGTTAAGGTAAAAAGAACAAACAACCCAATTGGGCCCTATGCCAGTACCATCTGGGCAATCTTTCAACACAGAAACAAATAATACCCACTAAAAAGGCTCAAACCAAAAGAGTGCTTGTTTGCAACCACAGTATCTATAGTGTACTATACCTAAAAAGTAGTACATTTATGTCACTTAAAATGAATAAAACGTATTATATAAGAAAAGTGTGTGGTTAATCACGGTATGAGAACTTGTGAATTTATTCTAACAATTGTTGAATAGAGTATGAGAAGGGGTTAGTGTAATATAACTACTCGTGAACACATATAGTAAAATGATTACCAGAATGTGTACCTATAGTGGAACCGTTGCTAAATATGTAAAAAGAACGTGTAACTATAATATATAATACATTTATGGATATAATTGATAACCAAAAAAATTGTAAATATATTTAAGTAACAATAAAGTAAAAATTGTAAATATATTTAAATAATGTTGTAAGAACTGTCAATAGTTGAAATTATCTTCCTCTTCAGTAACTTTGTGGTGATATTCTCCTTTGAAGCCTGCCCCTACATAAAACTCACCAGAGGCCTCAGATCCCTCTCGCTCTGGCTCGTTGCCTCAAGTAGTTTGATCGCAGTATTTGGGTATTATGATTGTAATTATTATTATTATTTTCTGCGTTTGGGATTATTAATTATACAGTATTGTTAAAAGTTTGTTTTTTTTTTCTTGTCTTTTTAACCTTTAAATATATATTTTTTTTGGGTTATCTAATCTACGTAACGACTACTGTTTAATGTGAGCTTTTTCACATTGAGAAATTGGTAAAAAAATAACACCATTCACTTTCTTTTGTTCATAAATTCCTTTAATTCGGTTTGTTCAATTTTGACTATTAACAATCAACAATCTAAATTTCGTCAAATAATCGCACTAGCAAATTAGTATAAAACCAAGTAATTCCTTGACAATATTTGATAAATTTCAATAATTAAGATGGCCTTTGCACAGCCAGATTCGACCGATAATTTCACGAGAAAAAAGCAATGATGAGTGCTATCAACGAGGTAAAGTGAGAAGTCACGTCTGTTCAGCTCTATGGCTCTACCGAAAAAAAAGAAACGGAAGCTTATCCTACTTTATTGTCGAATCTGACGGTGTAGAGGTCAAAATAACCGGCACAGAGCTCAGTGCATTGAGTTACAAATGGAAAGGGTTATAATAAATTCGAAAATGATTAATAAAGTGCAAAAAAACTAAAATTAATTGGTGATGCTGAACATGCCGCCGCCTTTGAAATTATCTACCAAATAATTTCAATCTTCAGCTTCAATTGGTAGGGGTGCAATCTTCTGAACCGCACGCTGAATTAAGGCCGTTGATGTTTTGATTTCCGTCACACAGATATGTCCGTCGTTGCCTTCAATTACCCTTGCGATACGACCCAACTTCCATTTGAATAGGGGCAGATCATCCTGATGGATCAAAACGAGAGTGTCTGGTTTTATATCGGGATACACTTTATTCCAACGATATCGATGTTGTAATTGCTGCACATATTCTTTTGACCATCTGGCCCAAAAAAGCTGGAATATCGAAGTTATCTGTTGCCAACGGGATAAATAGGCAGGATTTTTTGATGTTATATCTGGCTCAGGAAATGAGGATACAGCAGCTTGTGTTAAAAAATGAGCGGGTGTAAGAGCGAATTCATCACTGGGATCCGAAGGAAGTGCCGTAATTGGACGGGAGTTCAAAGCTGCTTCAATTTGTGTCATGAGCGTTGTGAGTTCCTCAAAGGTTCCTTGCGTCGTACGATATAAGTGATTCTTCGCTGCCTGAGTCTGGTAATCTTGATGCAGAAAGGCCTCTCTAAATTCTTGTAGTTGCCGTTTTGCTCCAATAAAATTAGTAGCATTGTCGCAATAAATATGTTTCCATGTATTTCGGCGGGATATGAAGCGCTTCAAGGCTGCAATGAATGCTTCTGATGTAAGGTCAGAGACGACCTCAATATGCACAGCCTTTGTAACGAAGCAGACAAATAATGGTGTGGCCACACTACGCGGTCTTGGGTCGTACGCGCTTTTGCCTTTTTTTTTCATATAGAGTTTTATGACTTTTTTACGACTTTTTTACGACTTTGTCCATGGTAAAGGCCGTGCGGCCAAACAACGCGGACAAAAGGCTGTGGTTAAAAAGGTACATTGCGCGTCCACACACTATGAGCTTTTCAAAAGCGCGTACGCCGTTTCAAATGAGAATTGATTTTTTCTCACTCATGACTCAGAAAATTAAAAGATCACGCGCGCTTTTGGCTGGCCGTACGACCAAAAGCGCGTGGATTCTAAGTCCGCGTAGTGAGGACGGGCCTTAACGCTACGTATGACTTGTGTCGTTGCTTTCCTCGCATCCTAAAAGTTGTTAAAAATGGTCCACAAAAGTCGACTCCGCAATGCGTGAATGGAAGAGAAAAGTTTACTCGTCCCTCTGGTAAATCGCCCATTATCTGTTGCACAAGTTGTGGACGGCAGCGAAAACATCGAATGCAGCTGCGGACTATTTGTCGAGTATATTCTCGTGCATTTATGACCCAGAATCGCTCACGTAAAATTGACACTAAAGCTGAAGAACCTGCATGTAGATACTTTATATGAAGATATTTAATATATGATTTTCTAAATAGATTTTTCTTGGGAAGCAGGATAGGGTATTTACTGTCAAATGGAATGTCTGCATTTTTTAATCTTCCGCCGACTCTTAACAAGGGTAACGAAGAACTGGTGTCCAGGAAAGGGTTTAGGTTTTTTAGGGAGCTGTTATGATTAAGGTGTTGTTTTTGTTGTAATGGTTGGATTTCTTCTTGAAATTTGAAGTTTGTTGAATACAATAAGTTATACGTATAAACGCGTTTTCTATCTCTAAGGCCGTAAGGCTGCCCTTTGTTGGAGGAAGTTGTTGTTTACGTTGTTTGAGATTATTGATGAACCGCAGGACAATAGCGAAACGTCGACAATTTTTTAAGAAATCGCTACAGTTGTAAATTATATTCACGAATTCATCCGATACACACGCTTCGGCTCCTCTAGAGATAATATCCGCAGGATTATTCTTTGAATCAACATGTCGCCAAGATGCATTTGAAGTTAATCGTTGAATCTCCGCGGTGCGGTTCGCTACGAATGTTTTCCAAACTGAAGGGTGACTAGAAAGCCAACTCAGCACGATTGTAGAATCTGACCAAAAATAATTTTTTTCATAGGAAATAGTTGACGTAGATTCTATCGTTTGCCACAGCCGCGCAAGCAAAAGAGCTGCACAAAGTTCTAGACAAGGTAATGATCGCACGGTTTTAATCGGCGCAACTTTAGATTTTGCTGTGAGAAGATTAACGTCAATGTTATCAAATATATCGATAATTCGCATGTAGGTGCAACAACCATATGCTCGCATTGATGCGTCTGCAAACCCATGAATTTCTATTTTTTTCGTAGTATTTTTAGATAATATATAGCGAGGTATTTTAATTTTGTTGAGTTCTTCGAGGCTGATGAGAAACGCTTTCCAGTTTGATTCCATACTTAACGGGAGAGATTCATCCCATTCTAATTTATTCAGCCATAGTTCTTGCATAAATATTTTTGCTTTCACCGTAGTCGGATTAATAAGTCCTAGTGGATCAAAGATTTTTGCGATTTTCGACAAAATAGTTCTCTTAGTGAGTTTGTTTACCTTTTGATCGGCTTGATAAGACATACGCAGTTGATCACGTCTGGAATCCCAATCGATTCCTAATGCTTTCACGACATCTACATCTTGGATCCTTTTAAGTTTTTCCTGGTCTTCTTCCGGAATTATGGCGAGTAACGTTGGATCATTTGAATACCACTTCCTTAATTTAAACCGCACTGGCGCGAAAATGTTTTCAATTGTCGATTTGATCGAGTGAAGTTCAGTTAATGTGTCAGCACCTGTTATTAAGTCATCCATATAAAAATCAGATTTTATGATATTAGCAACTCTTGGACTTGATAACTCATGTTCTTTGGCTAATTCCAATAAGCATCTTGTGGCTAGAAAGGGGGCTGCGGCTGTCCCGTACGTGACGGTTTTTAATCAAAAATACTGCAACTTGTCTTCACTTTTTTCTCGCCATAGAATGAGTGGATAATTTGTGTCTTCTGGATATACCCAAATTTGTCGGTACATTGCTGAGATGTCAGCCATTACGGCGTATCTTTTCAAACGAAAACGAAGGAGGATTGAGAATAAATCCGGTTGCACAGTTGGTCCTACCATGAGGATATCGTTTAAAGATTTTAGCGATGATGTACGGCAGGACGCATCAAAGACGACGCGTAGCTTTGTTGTGGAGCTATCAGGTCGTAATACGCATTGATGTGGCATAACGTAGTGAAACCGCGGAACCTCTGATTCATGCAACAACTCCATATGCCCTGCCTCACGATATTCCTTTAAGAACTCTGAATATTGACGTTTTAGATTAGGGTCTTTGTTTAAACGACGTTCTAACGACAAAAAGCGTTTTTTTGCAATATCAAATGAATCACCTAGTGTTTCTTGAGGGTTGACCTTAAAGGGTAGTTTTACCATATATTTTGCATCTTGAGATTTCTTTACATTGTCGACAAAGATTTTCTCACACATTATATGCTCGTTATTACGATTTTCGTTGCAAGTCGATACATTTTCTTCTTCCCAAAATGTCTCTTCTAATTCAGATAGCTTTGGTTCATTTTCAATCATGTTTTCTTCCACGAGCATATTATAATTCAGAACCTTACAAGGACCGTCTTCATGTTTTGTCTGGTCGAAACTTCCTGAAACTACCCATCCTAGAAGGGTTTTTTGTAATATTGGAAGTTGCTTCCCTAACTGAATTTGTCCTATGCACAATAACTGGAAAAAGTGCGAAGCTCCTAACAGCATATCTATTTTATGGGGCTCATAAAATTTCGGATCAGCTAATTTTAAGTTATCAGGTATTTTCCAGTCTCTGATACAAATACGTTTCTCAGGTTGCAAGCCTGTTATGTTGGGTATAATGTATGCCTTGATAGTAGTTTTGTATTCGTTAACACCTGATTGTACGACCACTTCTGCAGAATGTTTAAGTTTATACTCTGAATTATCTACGCCAGATAAATTAGTATCCACTTTAGTTCGTTTAAGTTTCAGAATTTGTGCTAGGTTTTCTGTAATTAAATTGATTTGCGAGGCCGAATCGAGTAGAGCTCGAGCGTAATAGTAATTACCTTGTTGGGATTTAACACGAACAACCGCAGTTGCCAGAAAAACATGACTTGATTGTGCACTAGGTTGTCGAGAAACACAAGAGGTTAGTGATGGTATTTCAGCTAAAGCAGGAATTTGAGTAAGTCCTGGGCTACCGCTAACTTGATGCTCAATGACTTGCTTATCAGGCGAGTTGGTGATAGCTGAAGATTTGTGAAGCAAAGTGTGGTGTGATTTATCGCATACACGACAACGAAAAGATCTACATTGTTTAACTACATGCCCTTTACGGAGGCAGTTGAGGCATGCTGAACGCCTTTTTATTTCTGTGAACCTACCTTCTACGGGCAGCCTTTTGAAATTTATGCAATTATAAATTAGGTGTCCGTTACTGTTACAAAATATGCATGTATGTGAAGGTTTTGTCGAAGAGGTAACATTCGTCGAGTAAGTAGGAACATGTTTTCCTTTAGGATTGACGCGTATATGTTCAACGTTGGATGCTTTCGCTCCTCTTGATTCCAGATATTGACAGCGTAAATTTAGATTTTTAGCACAGTCTTTCCAAGAAGGGAGTTTTGAAAAATCTGCCTTTTCTTCCCAATAATTTTGTGATTCCATATCTAATTTCGAATGTACTAGGTAGGTAATAAACTGGTTCGTTATATCTTCGTAGTTTCCTAAAGATTTTAAGGCACTAAAGTGTGCCGAAGCATCGTCGATTAATTGTCTTCACTGCAATGAAGAATTTTTCGAAACCTTAGGTAAAATTTGTTGTCATATCTTTCAACTAAATATTCGATAGCTTTTCCGTAATTTTGATCTGTCACCTCGTATGCTTTAATTGCGTTTAATGCTGGACCACTTAAACAAGTTAATAAATGATTAAACTTTTCTAATGGTGTTAAGGAATCATTATCATCTACTAATTGTTTAAAACATCCATAAAAATTAGGAAATTCGGAGTATTTTCCGGAAAATTGCGGTAGACGAAGTTTCGGAAGTTTATTCTTAGGAGTTGGATTAACACATGGCAATTGTTGAGATATATCAGCAATACTTGATCTTTTACAACCAGGCAGCGATAATAATTTAGTTTTTACTGAAACGAAAAGTTCTTCTAATTCTGCCCGAACCTTTTGTTCCTCTAACCATTCTTTATCGGGCAATAATTTTGCTATTGATGTTTGGTACGAAAGAAATTGTTTAAAATACGCTTCTAAAATTCCTAACCTGCATTCTATTTCTGGGGTAGACAAACTATCTCCCTTCCGCTCTACTAAATTTTTAATTCTGGTGATACAACCTTTTGTGGATGACCGCATTACTTTTAAAGACTCAATTTTTTCCTTGTCTGATTTTTCGTCCGTCATTTTTTCGCGTATAATTTACAACACTCCCTATATCAGAATTAATCACCTTTTTATGTATTTGCAAATTATATCATTATGAATATATTTGTTTTTGATATTTGATTGCAAAAAAAATTAGTATGTTGTTCTTTATTTTAAAGTCTATTTTGTTTTATACTCTATTGTAAAGTTTTTTTTACTTACAGTCGCCGTAGATTTATTTACCGCTTACGATTTTTAATATGAGGCTCGGCACCAGATATATATGAAATGTATTAGAAGCCAATGTCTGCCAAGCGGTTCTAGTTTCTTTTAATTAAATTTCTAAAAGAGATTGGAAATATTAATTATAAATTTGTTAGAAGCAAATATGCCAAATTTTAGCTGATTCAGGTTGGAAGATTATCCACAATCCACGAGGTTAACTGATGATCCACGATCCACGAGGTTAGATGAGGATCCACGAGGTTATATGATGTAGGTTCTTTAATATGCGTTTGATTCCGAGATTAATTGCTGTTGACTGTAAGTCCCTGCTCGGGCGCCAATGTTTAATGTGAGCTTTTTCACATTGAGAAATTGGTAAAAAAATAACACCATTCACTTTCTTTTGTTCATAAATTCCTTTAATTCGGTTTGTTCAATTTTCACTATTAACAATCAACAATCTAAATTTCGTCAAATAATCGCACTGGCAAATTAGTATAAAAACAAGTAATTCCTTGACAATATTTGATAAATTTCAATAATTAAGATGGCCTTTGCACAGCCAGATTCGACCGATAATTTCACGAGAAAAAAGCAATGATGAGTGCTATCAACGAGGTAAAGTGAGAAGTCACGTCTGTTCAGCTCTATGGCTCTACCGAAAAAAAAGAAACGGAAGCTTATCCTACTTTATTGTCGAATCTGACGGTGTAGAGGTCAAAATAACCGGCACAGAGTTCAGTGCATTGAGTTACAAATGGAAAGGGTTATAATAAATTGGTGATGCTGAACAACTACTAACTTTTCTTCCTTTTGTTTCAAGTAATAATAAAAAAATATTGTTATTGAACCTTTTTCTTTTCTATTAACACTTTTGCCTCCTGGTTGACTACTCTTCGTAAATCTTCTCCTTTAGAAAAACTTTTCTTCAAATGTCCTGGGTTCAGGTTAATGACCTCTGACAGCTGTGAAGTTTTTCTTTTTATTTTTAGTTATAGCAATCACTGACACGGACTACTGCGCGGTTTTTTTTCTCTTGTTTTTTATGCAATAACAAAATGGTTATTTTTATTTAATAATACTTTTTTTTTGCTTTTTGTTTTTTTTTTGAACAAATTTAATCGTCACATTTATCGGAAGATTTTTATAAAAATCACGATGAATATCCGATTTTACACCCGTTATAACACCAATTTCTTTTTGAAACGTCAGCCTTGAACTCTTTTCCTTCCTTCACAATTATTTTTGTTTTTGACGGCGAACGAAACTCCCTCGCTGGGGAGCACTCGTTTCTGGGGACACACACACTAAGTGTGTTCGATGACTGCTTAAAAAGTTCAGAGCAGAGCAGAGCAGCTCAATTGCGAGCAGCTGCCAAATTGATGTCAGAGCAGAAAAAATCAGAAAATAGCAACAATCTCAAAAAACACTTTTCTGCTCAACTTTGCTCTAAATTCCGTTTTTAGAGGTTAGATACGAATGACAATTTTAGAAGAGGAAATATATGCCAATAAAAACAACTGAACAATATCGAAATGTTATTTTTATAAATATTAATGCTTCATTTTTAACATTTCCAAGTATTTTCCAAATAAATCATTCATAAATCAATTTTCCGATTTTTCATGTTTTCGATTTTACAATTGTCAAAAGAAAAAGAAGAAGAAGAATTTTGCTGCTCTGCCTGCTCCTACAAATTTGGTGGAGCAGAAAAAGTGAGAATTCTCAACCCAGAGCAGGCTCAAAAAACACAGAGCAGAGAAATTGTGAGCAGAAAAGAACTGTCAAAAAGTCTCAATGCACGCAAATGGTTGATTTTTTCTGCTCCAGCTTGAGATGGAGCAGTCATCGAACACACCTACTCTTCTGCGCACTTCAAAGAGATCACTTTTTTTCTCTTAGAACCTTTTTTTTCTCTCGTTTAGTATCTCAATTACACAAAATGCTCTTCTTCCTCAATAATTTTCCGTCTGGTCACGCACGTGTATTCGACAAGTTTATTCGCGAATTGTTTGTTTTCGCACCGAGTTAATTATCGCATTCGGGATTGTTCCTGCAACCAACATTTTCTTTCTATTCTCTCCACGGATTAACAAAAGTCCGCACGACCGAGCTATTTTTCTACGTAGGCGGCGATGGCGACCGTCTGTTCGAATTCCCAAAATCCAGCTCTCTCTGAACTGAATCCAGACTGTCCCAATTTTCGAATTTTTTTTCTTCCAAGTAAAATATTTTGTTTTTCTCGTCTACCTGCTTCCAAAATTTTTGAATTTAAAGTTCGTGAAGTGACTTGACAATGATTGCGGAAATTTCCACGAGATGGGGGAATAATTAATAGGGAGAATCTTTTTTCGGTAACTAATCGACCGTTACATACCCTCGGGTCCACAAGGCCGACTTGCGAGGCAGTGAGGTGCCGAAAAAAACGGAAGGTCGTAAGGTCCTGTGTGTGGCGCCAATGTGGGGCTCGATACATACCCTGAGATTCAGCGTCTCATGCCGCAGTTAAAGAGACGATGTAGGTTCAAACTCGATAGAGAGCGAAAGGAGAAAAATAAAACCTGGATAAGTTTCGGGGTACCGACTCAAACAAAGTGTTGTATTGGGCAGTCTGAAGAGTCTCACGGAGGGATCTCTGGAGTTGCAAAGATCCGGCGGAAGGCAATACTCCGAAGGGCTACTCCGAGGACCGCTTGCTTCAGGGACTATCAGGGTCGTACGTCCTTCGCGTGGAATACGCCTATGCTTTTACCAGCCAAATCCTCCAGCTCATACAAGATAGTTCCAACTTCTCTCCGTATCCGAGCTTTCACGAACTTGGGCCCAGTTTGCCACTGAAACGGCCAGCTCTGTTACTCACCCAGAAGGTTCTCCGGAAGACCTCATCCCCAGGGCGAAAACTACCCACACGGCACCGTAGGTTGTACCGGGAGGTGTGCCTGGTGTGCGCGGCTGCTAGGTTTAGTGCGACCCGCTCACAAAGTTTCTGCAATTTGTCCTTCAAGGCAAAAAAGCGATGTCATCCTCCTGGAAAACGTTCAGTTTCTTCAGGACTGGATAAGCTGATCCATGCAGGATCATATGGCTACCAAAAAGGGCCTGATACGGTGACATGCCTATTGCCTCGTGGTGGGCACTACGAAGAGCACATTCAATGGACGAGAGATGTCTATCCCACTCACGATGATTCTATTTTAAGTACGCCCTAATGGCGGCTAGGGCTGAGCCATTCACCCGCTCGGAAGCGTTAGGGTGAGGCGAATATACTGCCGTGCGCACATGTCGCACGCCGTAGTCATTCAGCAATTTAGCAAACTCTTTGGCGGTGAATTGTCGACCATTGTCGGAGAAAATGGTTTCAGAGACTCCAAAGGTGTGAAAAATAGTTTGCTCGAGGAACTTGACGGCCACCGCCGTGGTCTCAGCGGACACGGTGTGCAAGAAGGCAAACTTAGTGAAGGCGTCCAAGACGACAAACACTGCCGTGTGGCCTTTCTTCGATCGGGGATAAGGACCCAAGAAGTCTACGTAGAGAAATTGAAACGGCTTCGACGCCTCCATGGGGTTGCCCATAGGTGGTCGAAGTACTGAACTGGGGCTTTGGTGGTCTTGCAGACCTCACAGTTGGCGATGAATTCCCGCACCTGTGTGGACATACCTGGCCAAAAGTATTTACATCTCAAACGGGTTAGAGTCTTCCCTACTCCACCATGAGAAGGTTGGGGAGGCAAGTGAGCCGACTCTGTCCCGACGTTCCGTTGGGACCCACAACTTCCAGGCTAAGTCGTCACCAACAGGGTCTCCAGTGCGTGGGGAGGTACGTTGGAATACGTACCCATATTCAACCCGCAGGTCTGGTAACTGCGGTGAGGCTTGCCTGATTCGTTCAACCAGACGAAGATAATCATGGGACTTAAATGACGTGGCATTTAAGCCAACGTCGAAACACAGGGACAGGTCGTCAACGCACTCAATGCGTGACAAGGCATCAGGAACCACATTGTGCGTGCCTTTATGATGTTCAATTGTAAAATCGAACCCCTGAAGCTTAAGACTTCACCGGGCAAAACGTCCGTTGAGCTCCTTCTGGCCCATGAGCCACTTCAGACTTGCATGGTCAGTAATGACTGTGAAAGCCTGTCCCTCCACATAAGCTCTAAACTTTTTTATAATCAGCACGGCTGCGTAGCACTCGAGCTCAGTAATGGTCTAGTTCCGCTGTGCTCCGTTCAATTTCTTGGACATATAAGCAATCGGATATTCTCCTCCATCCATGTCCTTCTAAAAGAGCACACTACCTACACCAGTCCTGCTGGCATCGCACTGAATATACAAAGGTTTGGAGAAATCTGGGGTGACTAGAAGAGGAGTTTCCGTCATAAGCTTTTTCAAAGCCTCGAATGCCTGTTGGGCCTCATCATTCCAACTAAAAGTTTTTGTCTTCATACAATCCGTGATTGAAGAAGCCATGCTAGCATAATTGGGGATGAAACGCTGATACCATCCGGTCATACCCAAGAACCTCCTAGTCTGCTTATGAGACTTAGGAGTCGGGAATTCCGTGATGGCCGTCACCTTGTTAGGATCTGTTTTCAGGGTCCCATCACCAATTATGAAGCCGAGATACTTGACTTCAGTCACGCAAAATTTGCTTTTAGCCAGATTGAGTGTCAACCCCGCACGACGGAGACAGCTGGCGACTTCGTCCAAAGGCTTTAATTTGGAGTCAAAGTCAGGTGAAACTTTGAGCAGGTCGTCCAGATAGACAAAGACGTTCTCACGTAAATGTCCAGGAATGCTTTTGTCCATCAAGCGACACATGCGCTGTGGGGCTTTACATAAGCCGAAAGGCATAACTGTAAACTGGTACAGGGGACGACCGCCGACAGTGAAAGCTGTCCGCTCTCGCGACTTCACCTCTAACGGAATTTGCCAGAAAGCATCCTTAAGGTCCAAACTCGTGATGAACTTGGTGTCTTGAACACGACCAAGAAGACCATCGATGTGTGGAAAGGGGTAGGCGTCTTTAACCGTGACGCTGTTAACCTTGCGAGAGTCAAGACACAGGTGGACCTTACCTGGTTTGCGAACTAACACCACTGGAGAATTCCAGGGACTGTTCGATGGCTCAATCACCCCCAGAGCAAACATCCTGTCCAACTCGCCATACATCAGATGTTGAATAGCGGGTGAGACAGGATAATGCCTCTGCTTAATGGGAACTGAGTCACCAGTGTCGATCGTATGTTCTTCCAGGTGGGTCTTTCCTAGTCCTAAGACATCGAAAGAGGGAAACCTGGTCTTGACCCGATCCAACTGCTCGCTTTGCAAAGACGATAAGTCGTGCAGATTAGCGGAAGCGGTTGGAGCGTTTAGCTCGCAGACTAAATGGGGAGCGATGCTGAAAAGTTTCCAGAAATCGATCCCTAGATACAGTCTCTGGCTGAGGCTGGGCACCACATAGATGGTCATATCAAGGGTCCGTCCTCCACAGGAGACCGGAACCCGGATATAGCCGCAAATTCTTTGTGAAGCCCCGTCTGCAGTTTGCAACGCAGTGTGCAAAGTGTAAACTGTCACTTCGGGATCATTGGCCAGAAAGGATTCAGTATCTCCTCCCAGACAGCTGATACTGGCGCCACTGTCCAATAAACCATTCACCATGGAGATATATCTCTTCCAACGGGAAATAAATGAAAGTCTGACCTCCTCGGAGGGAAAAGACGGAAGAGCATCAGTTGACGTGAAGTCGCTGATGGTTGACGTAGCAGGAGTATATGAAGTGTTCGAAGGAATAACGGGCGAGCTTAGCTCGGGCGCGAACTCCCGTACGGTCTCGCACTCCGGCTTCGGTTTCCCTGGCAGGTGGGACAGACTGGTGTTACGACTCCTGGCTTGCCGCACTTGTAGCAAAACAGGCCACGAGTCTCAGATGGGCAGTACATAAAAGGATGACCCTGTTGCTGGCAATTCCAACAACGGAAAGGTCGTGGGCTCGTCGGGAACTGACGCGGCGCTGTCATCTCCTCTACTCCTTGCGAGGACACATCCGGGGTTACCTGGCTAGGCTGGTCCATCGGCTGGTAGTCAACTTCATGGACTTGTCGGTCCGGCCTACGTTCTAAGCGTTTCTGCTTTTGCCAGCGTTCAACTCGTATACAAGTTTCACGAAGCTGTGGCCTATCACAGCCGAACCCAAGAGGACATTCAAATTTCGGACCACCATCCCTATCAACCGGGTTTCCGACATGGGAACAGCCATCCGGTTGTGCAGGGATAGAAGTTGCGCAGTAAAGTCATCAAAAGGGAGGTGTTGCTGCTTACAATCCATCATTTGTTGGATTATTTCTTCATCCAACTGCCGGCTTCGGAAATATCGGATGAAATAGGCTTTGACGGTTTCCCAATCTGGGTCAGGGAACTGTCGTCTAAATTGAGACCAGTACCAGTCCGCAGCACGGCCAGACAACAAGGCTGAAAGGTTACGGCAGACCTCTGATCGCCGGATCCCCTCATCGTGAGCCCTCAACTCCACGCCGAACAGAAATTCCTCGGCTGACAACAGATTGTCATCGCCGGAGAACTTTATGTTCCAGGAAGTAACCGGAGACTTGCGATGATAAGTCCCGGACGACAGATCTCGTCGGCCGTCAATATGAACGGGTTCCGCCGGTGAAAAGTATCGATCCGTACCTGGGATCGCAGGAGCCTCCTCAACTCGCTGCTTCGCTCGAAGCGCCTCAAGTTCTTGACGAATTTGGAGTATATGCTCCAAGAGCACTGGGGTAACTTCGTCCGGATTGGGCACCTCGTCCGAGGCGGCTTGAGATCCGCCTGGCCGGTCGCTTCCGCCCGACGCTGGTGTGGTAGTCTTTCCCCCTCGAAGTTCCATTTATTAACTAGAATTCTCAACGAAGAAACAAATACTCGATATATTGGTTCACTAACCTCGTTAGATGCAACTCAAAGCACCTACAGTGAATAGAAATAATCCGCCTCAAAATCGGGACTAAGCCATTTAATAACAGCAACTTGATCCAGCCTCAAGCAAGATATCGTTCCCTCTTACTTGCGCTGTCACAAAAAAAGCAAAACTGATTTACGTAAACAAAGCTCAATCGAATAAGAGATAACTACTCCTATATCGTATCACTACCAGCAAAAATTGATATGTACTATGTTACTCAATGTGCAACCTCGACTGTTGAGACGCAGCTACCGTGAAGCAAAGGTAATAATAGTATATGGGTGTATTTTAAAAGTTTATTGATAATAATATTCCTCAAATTTCCAGGATGGTTGACAAAAAAAATCTCTCCCCAGGACTCTTGGTGGCCGAAATCATCGGTGCCAGTCGGTGGTAGCTATGAGACACGGCCCACACCGAGTGTCATCGACAACGCCGGAGGCACGACAGGTCCACAACTACACGAATGACATAAAAAGAACTATCATAATAACAGAAGGAAATCTTCTTCGCAAATAATAAAAATTCAGATTGAATCCGCTGTCCAATCACAACTGAGCTACACTACGGAAAATCAATCAGCAGTGGGGAGAGACGGGTTATGAAAGAAATAGATAAAAGCACAAGGAATTAACCAGACGTCCCTCACGAAGGTCCACAGGGCGGAGGGGTTAGCCAGACGGTTAAGCCTGTGCGGCATCCTCGAGGTTCACCTGGAGTGACCCCAACCAGTACTAAATTTCGACCACATGTCGAAAGTGGAAGGAAAGAAAAAGAATTTGAAGGGACTGAATGGATTAAAGATGTCCACGGGGCGCAGGGGCAGGCGATATCACGCCTGGTACCACAGATGGTTAAGCCCGAGTAACATCTCAAACGTCCATCAGCAAAAATTGAATGAAGATCCTGTTCTCTGAACGACGCAGTGGCAGGCGATATGACGCCTGGTACTACAGCCGGCGAACCACAAAAACAGAAGGAAAGAACCCCTGACTCCGCCTTCACCCATAGCCAAGCGGTCATACGCTTGCAGGTAAGCCGAGTTCAAAGATGCCTAAAGCGAAGAAGATAACATGGTACGGGACAATCTAAAAGTCACTGGATTTCAACAAATCAAACGGAAAAGGATCGACGTCGCTTTGGCCAAAGAGAAGTGGATTAACATTTCCCGGTTAAGGTAAAAAGAACAAACAACCCAATTGGGCCCTATGCCAGTACCATCTGGGCAATCTTTCAACACAGAAACAAATAATACCCACTAAAAAGGCTCAAACCAAAAGAGTGCTTGTTTGCAACCACAGTATCTATAGTGTACTATACCTAAAAAGTAGAATATTTATGTCACTTAAAATGAATAAAACGTATTATATAAGAAAAGTGTGTGGTTAATCACGGTATGAGAACTTGTGAATTTATTCTAACAATTGTTGAATAGAGTATGAGAAGGGGTCAGTGTAATATAACTACTCGTGAACACATATACATAGTAAAATGATTAACAGAATGTGAACCTATAGTGGAACCGTTGCTAAATATGTAAAAAGAACGTGTAACTATAATATATAATACATTTGTGGATATAATTGATAACCAAAAAAAATTGTAAATATATTTAAGTAACAATAAAAAAAAATTGTAAATATATTTAAATAATGTTGTAAGAACTGTCAATAGTTGAAATTATCTTCCTCTTCAGTAACTTTGTGGTGATATTCTCCTTTGAAGCCTGCCCCTACATAAAACTCACCAGAGGCCTCAGATCCCTCTCGCTCTGGCTCGTTGCCTCAAGTAGTTTGATCGCAGTATTTGGGTATTATGATTGTAATTATTATTATTATTTTCTGCGTTTGGGATTATTAATTATACAGTATTGTTAAAAGTTTGCTTTTTTCTTGTCTTTTTAAGCTTTAAATATATATTTTTTTTGGGTTATCTAATCTACGTAACGACTACTACCTTTTCTTCCTTTTGTTTCAAGTAATAATAAAAAATATTGTTATTGAACCTTTTTCTTTTCTATTAACACTTTTGCCTCCTGGTTGACTACTCTTCGTAAATCTTCTCCTTTAGAAAAACTTTTCTTCAAATGTCCCGGGTTCAGGGTAATGACCTCTGACAGCTGTGAAGTTTTTCTTTTTATTTTTAGTTATAGCAACCACTGACACGGACTACTGCGCGGGTTTTTTTTCTCTTGTTTTTTATGCAATAACAAAATGGTTATTTTTATTTAATAATACTTTTTTTTTGCTTTATGATTTTTTTGAACAAATTTAATTGTCACATTTATCGGAAGATTTTTTTAAAAATCACGATGAATATCCGATTTTACACCCGTTATAACACCAATTTCTTTTTGAAACGTCAGCCTTGAACTCTTTTCCTTCCTTCACAATTATTTTTGTTTTTGACGGCGAACGAAACTCCCTCGCTAGGGAGCACTCGTCTCTGGGGACACACACACTCTTCTGCGCACTTCAAAGAGATCACTTTTTTTCTCTTAGAACCTTTTTTTTCTCTCGTTTAGTATCTCAATTACACAAAATGCTCTTCTTCCTCAATAATTTTCCGGCTGGTCACGCACGTGTATTCGACAAGTTTATTCGCGAATTGTTTGTTTTCGCACCGAGTTAATTATCGCATTCGGGATTGTTCCTGCAACAAACATTTTCTTTCTATTATCCCCATGGATTAACAAAAGTCCGCACGACCGAGCTATTTTTCTACGTAGGCGGCGATGGCGACCGTCTGTTCGAATTCCCAAAATCCAGCCCTCTCTGGCAGCGACTGAATCCAGACTGTCCCAATTTTCGAATTTTTTTTCTTCCAAGCAAAATATTTTGTTTTTCTCGCCTGCCTCGTTCCAAAATTTTGAATTAAAAGTTCGTGAAGTGACTTGACAATGATTGCGGAAATTTCCATGAATGGGGGAATAATTAGTAGGGAGAATTTTTTTCGGTAACTAACCGACCGTTACACATCTTTGATGTGGACAAACTCGTTTGCAACTTATTCTATTAGTAAACGGGATTATATGTCCGAGCTCTTCGACACTTTTTGCGGTGCAGGACAAAGTTAAGAAGGCAAACTGACTTCTTTTACCCTTCATAACTTTGTCATGCACCACTAAAAGTGTCGGAGAGCTCGGACAAATAATCCCGTTTATTAATAGAATGAGTTGCAATCGAGTTTGCCCACATGAAAGATGAAAGCAGTTTTGCGTCTCCAGCTCTTAGACTATTACTAATTTGGGTATGCCGAATTCAATAAATAAAACCAACACCCTAACTTGACCGGAAACTACACCCAGGACAACCCTTATTACTAAAATTGAGTGTTTCGCACTTGCCCCAATTTTTTGTATCGATTTCGACTTGATTAAATGAATTCCATCTCTGCCAAAGTCAATACGAACAGATGGAATGTCGGTATCGTACATCTGATCACGACGGAATAAAGGCCAATGAATTTCGGTGATATTGTGTAGAAATAGCCCTTACGGTAAGCTATTTTTTAAGCTCAAAATCAACCCTATCGGTGAAGCGGAAGCCACCGCCACAGCAACCGCTAAAATTAAATTATTTTTTCTACTCCCAATATAAGTATCCACCATGCCAATTTCTGAAGAACATACACCTATTAGATATAGGATAATTTATAGAAACCATACTTTTCAAGTACCTAAAAAAATTTATTTCAATATGATCCCAATGTCGTCCCATCCTAAATTTTAGCGTTATATGTACCTTAAGAGTGTATGCACAAAATATAATTTTTTCAAAAAATTGAATAAACATTATTTTGAGATATTTCAAAAAGAAAATTTTCAAAATGGCGGAAAAAGTTTTATTCTTGTTAATAATACTATGTTTTATATCAAATTAAAACCATATTAAAGCAGAAGAAATTGGTGCAACTTTCAGCTTTCTATGTCAAATAGTTTTCAAACTAGAGCAATTTAAAGATTTCAAAATTTGTCAAAATTTTGCGATTTTCGATATTTTGAAAATTTATAACTAAAAATTAAAAGTCCAAAAAATTTGAAAATTTGGTTTTTTCTTAGTTTCCACCAGAAGAATAAATATAAAAAAAATTAGGTGATTTTAAGTGCATGAGGTCCAAAATTAATTAAAAATTGGTTGATTTGATGTGGAATGTTTTATTAAAATCTAGGTCATTCTGTTGAAAACCCTAATTTTCATAGCGTTAAGCTCATTAAAGCGTATTTTTATCATTCAGATTTTAAAGCTCTAGAAGCTTGTAGCTTGGTATAACCACCACTGTAGCATAAGGAAATAAGAATGTAGTTGTAAGATAGAGATAGGCTAGTAAGTTGAGAATAAATGAATTAAGGACAGTCAATAAAAACCAGTAAAAGGAGCAAGACTTGTTTTAACAATGTACAGTCATAAATGGATTACAGTGAAAATAGTTGCAATTGGATTATAGTAAAAATTAAAAAGTTCATCAAAATTTAGAATAAATGGATAATTAAATCACGGGCGAAAAATAAAAACACCAAACATCAATAAAACGTATGGGCAGGTGTAAAGAAGTCACAAGAAAAAATACTTGAATAAAAAAAAACTTTTTAATATAAAACGTTTTTAAAACGAACTAAAAAGTATAAAATAAAGTCTCCTAGCCCCATTCAGATTTATAACCCCAGACATATTCCAAACACCATACAGATAGTCCTGAAAATTTGTAAT
Source organism: Thereva nobilitata (assembly GCA_963855945.1). Lineage (NCBI taxonomy): Eukaryota > Metazoa > Arthropoda > Insecta > Diptera > Therevidae > Thereva > Thereva nobilitata. The sequence continues at coordinate 145,111,686 of OY979694.1, forward strand.
TGTGAATTTGTAATAGCTATGAAAATATTTGTAAGATTTAAAACGATAAAACGTGGGGCGCATGCATGATTGATGCGAATGATTTCTCAACCCAGCTATAAACAATACTAAAGAGTGTAGAGTAGCTGGATTGAGAAATCAATCGCATCATTCATGCATGCGCCCCACGTTTTTTCGTTTTAAATCTTACAAATATTTTCATAGATATTACAAATTCACAATTACAAATTTTCAGGACTATCTGTATGGTGTTTGGAATATGTCTGGGGTTATAAATCTGAATGGGGCTAGGAGACTTTATTTTATACTTTTTAGTTCGTTTTAAAAACGTTTTATATTAAAAAGTTTTTTTTATTCAAGTATTTATTTTTTCTTTTTAGTTTTGTGTGTGAAATTTTGCAATCAATTTTGAACATCTTGATGATATTATGACAGATGCATGTAGGAATGGGTTCTTTTGGGAACTAGAAATCGCTTACTTATTTAAAAGACGTTTTAATGTATGTAAGTTTATTAATTAATTACAATAATTCTCGTACTACAAGCACACGTCTACTCCAGTTGACTTCCTTGTTCAGAGTGACTGTCTGCTGAGCTGACTTCACACATGTCAGTTCCTACGCCTACTCCCACACGGCCATCCTGCGAATCTTCGGTCCCTGAAGATTCAAAAGGTTCGACGGTGCTTAGTGGCTTCATTTGATCTGCAGCGGACGACGTCAACTTCGGACCCTCATTTTTACTTATCTTCCGCAGTTTATAACGGTCCTTTCCTTGCGCTTCTTCAACAACGTAGGGTCCCAAGTATTTTGGCTGTATCTTTAACCCAGCTCCGAATTGGGTTCTCTTAATTGCTACTATATCACCTTCCTTATACTCACGTGCTTCCTTTCGCTTACGATCATAGCTGGATTTTTGTTCGCATTGCTTTTTGGCTATCGCAACTTTCACGGTCTGTCTCAGCTCGTCTCGGAATTCGTTAAATGCTTCCATCATTTCTTGTTCCAACATTGACGAAACAGCTAAATCCTCGACATCCTTCATCTTAACACCAACTAATGCTTCATGAGGAGAAGTATTTATAGTTCGATGGTATGTAGAGTTGATACATCGTTGGACTCTGTCTACGAACTTGTACCAATTTCGGGGATTTTCTGCAGATAACTTCGATAAAACGGATATTACAACTTGGTTTACTCGTTCGACCTGCCCATTCCCGCGGGGTACACCAGTTGTTATTTGTAGATGCTCGATATTTCTTTCTTTGCAGTAATCTTCGAAATCGTGTGAGGTATACGCGGATCCTTTGTCTGATATTATTCGTCTGGGGTAGCCAAAAGTTTTGGCCTGGAGCTCGAGTTTATCGAGAACCTCTTTAGTGTTCGTTGTTTTAGTAGGATATAGCCACACAAATTTGGAAAATGCATCGACAACAGCGAAGATATATTTGTATCCTTTACCCGTAGTGTTTACCATAGGTCCCAGATGATCAATATGATAGGTGTCTAATGGAACTTGCCCTTTCGGAATAAGATGAAGTTTCCCTTCTTTTTTGCCTCGTTTTCGTTCGGTAAGGATGCATTGTATACAACATTGGATGTATTCTTCTAGTTTCTTAGTTAGTTTAGGAATGTAATAGTCGTAGTTTATT